>OZ010695.1:15646296-15678987 GCA_963932265.1 Thymelicus lineola
TATATCTGTACCAAATTTCATCAAAATTGGTTTAGTGGCTTGAAAAAGTTATCCCTCGGGAACAGGTCTATTTTCGGGATAAAAAGTATCCTATGTCCTTTCCCGAGCTCAATTCTATATCTGTACTAAATTTCATCAAAATCGTTTTAGTGGCTTGAAAGAGTTATCCCACAGGAACAGGTCCATTTTCCGGGATAAAAAGTATCCTTTGTCCATTCCCGAGCTCAATTCTATATCTGTACCAAATTTTATCAAAATCGGTTTAGTGGCTTGAAAGAGTTATCCCTCAGGAACAGGTCTATTTTCCGGGATAAAAAGTATCCTATGTCCATTCCCGAGCTCAATTCTATATCTGATCCAAATTTCATCAAAATCGGTTTAGTGGCTTGAAAGAGTTATCCCTCAGGAACAGGTCTATTTTCCGGGATAAAAAGTATCCTATGTCCTTTCGCAAGCTTAATTCTATATCTGTACCAAATTTCATCAAAATCGGTTCAGTGGTTTTGGCGTGGAAGAGTTATCCCTCAGGAACAGGTCTATTTTCCGGGATAAAAAGTATTCTATGTTCATTCCCGAGCTCAATTATATGTCTGTACCAAATTTCATCAAAATCGGTTCAGTGGTTTAGGCGTTATTGAGTAGCAGACAGAGTTACTTTCGCATTTATAATATTAGTATAGATTAAAATCTGCATTAAGCACTTGCATATTTTGTATGTTTCACATCTGCCAGCCATCCCGTGACGGCTCACATTTTTTAGTATCTAATAACTAATTACTTTCATTTGTGACATAAATGTGACAGAAACAGAAAAAATGTATAACCAGGAAAGACTACAACTTTACACGGCGTGCTTTTTTTCTGCGAAAGAATCTATTAGCTCCTCAAAGTCCGTCGCATAGGCAGTTTTGTTTTCAATGGCTAGGATCGCGAGGCTAGATAGACGATCCTGACTCATTGTAGAACGTAGATAAGTTCTAATTATTTTCAGTTTGCTGAAGCTTCGCTCACAGCTTGCGGGTATCACTGAAAAGTTTGTTTTTTTAAACATATTATATTAAGATTCGATTACTTGATAAAAATTCATTTGTTCGATATTTCGAATTCTTGTCTCAAGGATTTGGCGCCCCCATGAAACTGCCGCCCGGGGCAAGTGCCCCGGTTTGCCCCCCCTTAGATCCGGGGCTGCCCGTAAGTAGGAAATAATGATTTTTAAAATTGAAAATGATTGGTTAACGAAGGTCAAAAAGTAGTATGTCATACATGTTTGTAAGTAAATAACATACTTATGTTGTTTATCTGGAACAAATAAAATCATTGTGGTATTCATTCATTTAATTATTTCGTTCAGGGGTCCCCTGAGGTCCATAAGAATACTAGGTTTATTTTAGTTATACGTTGAGCCTACCGGAATCTATACTAATATTATAAATGCGAAAGTAACTCTGTCTGCTACTCAATAACGCCTAAACCACTGAACCGATTTTGATGAAATTTGGTACAGACATATAATTGAGCTCGGGAATGAACATAGAATACTTTTTATCCCGGAAAATAGACCTGTTCCTGAGGGATAACTCTTCCACGCCAAAACCACTGAACCGATTTTGATGAAATTTGGTACAGATATAGAATTAAGCTTGCGAAAGGACATAGGATACTTTTTATCCCGGAAAATAGACCTGTTCCTGAGGGATAACTCTTTCAAGCCACTAAACCGATTTTGATGAAATTTGGATCAGATATAGAATTGAGCTCGGGAATGGACATAGGATACTTTTTATCCCGGAAAATAGACCTGTTCCTGAGGGATAACTCTTTCAAGCCACTAAACCGATTTTGATAAAATTTGGTACAGATATAGAATTGAGCTCGGGAATGGACAAAGGATACTTTTTATCCCGGAAAATGGACCTGTTCCTGTGGGATAACTCTTTCAAGCCACTAAAACGATTTTGATGAAATTTAGTACAGATATAGAATTGAGCTCGGGAAAGGACATAGGATACTTTTTATCCCGGAAAATAGACCTGTTCCCGAGGGATAACTTTTTCAAGCCACTAAACCAATTTTGATGAAATTTGGTACAGATATAGAATTGAGCTCGGGAAAGGACATAGGATACTTTTTATCCCGGAAAATAGACCTGTTCCTGAGGGATAACTCTTTCAAGCCACTAAACCGATTTTGATGAAATTTGGTACAGATATAGAATTGAGCTCGGGAAAGGACATAGGATACTTTTTATCCCGGAAAATAGACTCCTGAGGGATAACTCTTTCAAGCCACTAAACCGATTTTGATGAAATTTAGTACAGATATAAAATTGAGCTCGGGAAAGGACAAAGGATACTTTTTATCCCGGAAAACAGACCTGTTCCTGAGGGATAACTCTTTCAAGCCACTAAGCCGATTTTGACGAAATTTGGTACAGATATAGAATTGAGCTCGGGAAAGGACATAGGATACTTTTTATCCCGGAAAATAGACCTGTTCCTAAGGGATAACTCTTTCAACCCACTAAACCGATTTTGATGAAATTTAGTACAGATATAGAATTGAGCTCGGGAAAGGACATAGGATACTTTTTATCCCGGAAAATAGACCTGTTCCTGAGGGATAACTCTTTCTAGCCACTAAACCGATTTTGATGAAATTTAGTACAGATATAGAATTGAGCTCGGGAAAGGACATAGGATACTTTTTATCCCGGAAAATAGACCTGTTCCTGAGGGATAACTCTTTCTCGCCTAAACAACTGAACCGATTTTGATGTTTGGTACAGATATACCGTCAGTCTGTCATATCCGTCCGTCAGTCTGTCCGTCTGTCCAAAGCAAAGCGCCGAGACCCTTAGTGCTAGAAAGCTATAGTTTGGCATGGATATACATATTTATTAAAACTCCAAAATTGTAGAATAAACTACTGAAAATAATTTTTTTCGGGGTACCTCCACTACAGGTAACGTGAGGATTAATTTTTTATTTATCCCTATAGTGTGGGGTATCGTTGAAAAGATTTTCAAAAATATTATGGGTCTTTTGAGACCATTTTTGGATGTAGGGCTCCGTTTGCGAAATACGTATATTTGGCTTGAAAGTGCTAATTTTGGGTACCCAAGTCAAGTCAAGTGTCCCCGCAACGGCTAAACGGTTGGAGTTGGACAAGTGAAAAAATTCTCAAAAATAGGTTATACGATGAATTTATAAGGAAAACTATCAAGGCTATGTTATCATAAGCAGTTAATGAGTAATAGTCAATAAACTTTCTACTTTGCACGTGGCCTGACACGCACTTGCCCGGTTTTTTAAGTTAAAACTGTGAAAGTTGGTAGTTAGTATGTAATCTTACATAAAACAAAAATAACTGTTACAGGATTGTTTGGTAATACATTCCCTAAGGGCTAAAACTAGAGGTTATAAGTTTAGAGTAAGTTTGGAGTAAGAAGTTTAAAACGAACAGATGAGTCACCTCATGGTAAGTGGTCACTTTCGCCAATGAACATTAGCAACGCTAAAGGAATCACTGATTTGCTGCTGCCCAAAAAGAAAAGAAAGATATGTTTTTGTGTATTCTGTAAAATTACAATGTAAATTTAAAATTCAAAAACTCTCAGGCCCTGACTTAGATAAACCTCTAAATTCTAAAAAGTTCAATTATTTTGGGACGTTTCTTATGGGTGGGTCATTAATGGCTCACTACTGAGCACTCACTCTTGAGGACGCCTAGAGCATACTCCACCACTTTGCTCCAGTGTGGATTGATGGAGGGATTAGAAATCAACCCAAGTGTCGGAAGTCATTACGCCGGGCGAGGACCTTCAATATGTCATAACGACTATTATCTTACGACAACAACCGGGACCGACAGCTTTACGTGCCCTCCGAAGCTCGGAGAGCTCAAGAATTTTTTGCCACTAGCGGTCACCTATCCAACTACCGACCGCGCTCGCTATTATTTAACTTCATCGATTACTATTAGAACCGACACAAGCCGCTGCGCCCGGGCTATGAATGCTTCTCCCGATGGGTAATTAATGGGTTCTAAGAACATGTCACTTTTGCTGTAATTTTGGTGAAGAGTTTAGTATCTTGCTGACTACTAATCACGCTACAATATCAGATCGTAGTTATCATTTCATTATCAACACTAAAGATTTGTTTAATATTTTACTCATTTACATAATACGATATACCTATGTATGTAGTGTAGGTGTTTTAGCTTCAACCCATAATGGACTATTACAAGGCACGGGTCTCCTCTCTTCATAGTATGGACAAGTTTGCTGTCAATTTATAAAAAACATGTTTTATAATGAAGGGATCTTTATTTTCGGCGTACGAAGTCGCGGGTAACAGCTAGTTCTATAATAATTGCGTGATTAAGTTTCATTTTTCGAAGCTAACAAATCTGTTGTTTTTTCCATTTTTAAGATAATATTAAGTGAAGATAAGATTATTTTTCGCGCTGTATAAATATTTATAAAATATGTAACCGTTCAGCGAGGATATACTTATCACATTAAGTGAACCATTTGTCCCTTTGCAAAATATCACTTCATTATTATAATATGTATCATTTAAATGGAAAAGTTGTAGTTGTTGTAGTAGAGTAGACAACGGTTTTAGGAAATTTAAGCATAAAATACGATAACAATAAGAGAGGAAAGATGAAGGAAGCCTCCGAGCGGCGCGGCAGGGGTCCGTCTGGCTGGCAGCCACCCTTGTGATGAAGGCTGTCTATCTACACTTTATGATCGTCTCACCATTCTACTACACAATGGAGATAACAACTTCAGTATAAACAACAAGTTCAAATAATGCATCTGCTATTGCTACTGTATTTGAAATTTATTGTACTTTGATGATGTAATACAATTCGTTTAGAGGTAATCCTAAGCTACGCCTCTGACCTCAATTGGCTCGTGTTAGCCGCAACAACCAATGAACAAATGTTGCATGAAGTAAAAGTTCATAAGCAAATAATATGAAAGCAAATAGGAACAAACAACTATCCAACAGAGCTGTTATTATCACGCTCGAGCAAGCGCAAGCCGCAAGCGCGTGCGCGTGCGCAACCACACCAATCGCCAGCCAACACTGATCCACCACTAATGACACACACTAGAGCTGCGGTGCTATTAACTTGTTTTTTTCATCATCGGTTCCTTCATTATGCTTTGAAAATATATAACTTATCGTCAATTACCTTTATTGAAAGAGTGATTTAGATAATTATAGGGGAAGTAAGCCCAAGAAGGGTACCTTAAGGCAAAATTAAAGTTTGAGCATGTTAATAACATAATTTGTAAAAACTTAAGTTGATGCGTGTAAGGGAGTTTAATATAGTTTGATAAAATTAGGTCATATTACTTAAAACTACAACAGCAAAATTATTATGAGCAAATAACATAAACCTTCAAAAAACTCATTTTGCCCGTAGGGGGGGCCTAAAATGGGTACTGGCCTCGGGCAAAACGGAAGGCCGGCCTAAGATGGGTAGGAATATAACAATGTCCAATAACACTGAAGTCAGTTGTAGTAATTAGTCTTTTTGTAGCCAGGCACCATTGCTACTATATTAAAATAAATTTTCATTCATTTCATTCATACTTATTTTCTTTGCTTCTATTTTTATTCTTTTCTATTCGGGGGGCCTAAAGAAAGTAGCAGATGTCTTTATTTAGGAGTGTTGCGGTCTATGGCCTTATACGGAGCTCCCGTATGGGAAGAAGAGCTGACTGATAGAAGAACTCAGAGGGTGATGGCTATCGAAGTCATTTGAGGATATCGCACCATCTCCTTCGAGGCAGCGTGCGTCTTGGCGGGATGCTCAAGCTTCGTTATATGATTGGCGATGAGATCCGGGCCCGGTGTATTGTACCCTCGCCAAGAGAATTGGAAGAGTGGAAGTTCCACGCTCAACAGTCGATGACTGAAAGTTGGAAAAAGCAGCTGGCTGAACTCAAAGCCGGATGCTGGACTGTCGAGGCTGTCCATCCGATCCTGGAGGATTGGTTAAACAGGCGGCATGGGCTATTTACCGTCCGGCTCATACAGGTGCTCACCGGACATGGTTGTTTCGGAAAGTACCTAAGTAAGGGAACCGACCACCAGGTGCCACCATTGCAGCTGCGTCGAGGATACGGCGCAACACATATTGTTAGTGTGCCCAGCCTGGGAGGATGAGCGCCGTGAACTCGTCGCAGAAATGGGGGACGATCTCTCGCTTTTGACCATAATAAGAGCAATGGTCAGAACAGAGAGGTCTTGGTATGTGGGACTTTCCTTCTGCGAGGAGATTATGTCGCAGAAAGAATCTGCGGAGAGGGAGAGGGAGATATCATCTAACCTCCCAATCTGCAGCCGGAGAGTAGGACGTCGGAAGAGGGTCTACCAGGCCCTTCTCCGTCCTCCATGAATTGATGTCGTGACGGTGGACACGGTGTCAGCCGTCAGTAAAATAAAGCCTCGAGAATGTGCGCGCGATGTATGAGCCGCGTGCCTTGTAGTGAAAAAGGGATAGTTAAACTCCAGATCCACGCTGCGAAAGGGATCTCAAAAAGGACCAGCACTGTCAGGCTCGCGGAAGAATGCGAGAGCGTACCCGTGATCCTGACCGATGGTGTAGAGGAGTACACCCGTGGTGGTTTTAGCCGGTAGGAGTCCGGCATAGCCAATAGTAGGTATTCATGGCATCCATGAAGATTTCCCCACGTAAAAAAGGGGCAAAACGCGTAGGTACTCATTTTGCCCTACCCATTTTGCCTTTTAGCTAGAAGTTTGCATTATTCGAAAAATAACCTTCAAATATTAACTCTAAATCCGTGTGTTGAGTATGAAAATATACTTGAATAAGTTTATTTCGATACTGAATTAACACTATTAGACAGACATTTAAGCAAAAGCAAAAATCAATGTGAACTTATCTTGCAATTTTTATCGAAACAGACGAAAAAATATTTTTGGTCATTGCGCACGTGTTTCTACTAGCTTCGTTTTTTAGTGACTACCTCAGATGGAGCGGGGTGCGGAGCGACTGTTGCACTGTTCGCAGCGAGTCCAGCGTTCAATCTGACGATGTCGCATTGCCTACCCTTTTTGGGCTGGGTACCCGTCTTGGGCTTACTTCCCCTAGATGTTATTATTGGGTGTTACTTCTTCAATTATTTTTGTTAGGTAATATTCAAGTCATTTGACAGAATATGTCGTGTAATGGTCTTGTTTATTTAAGTTGCTGAGTGTGGTTTATAAACAAATTAGGTACCCTACTCTTTCTTCATTTCATTTTGTTGACAAACGGTCAATTTCAATATTCTGCCTATCCTTACTTCTCAAGTTATTTTTCGAACGACTGTCAAAAAGGCTGTACATTTTATTGTCAATTTTTAATATTTCAGTTCATCTCTTAACTTATCCAAAGATAAGGAATGATAAATTATTATTGAAAACAGCTGGAAAAAAAACAAAAATCAAACATCGATAGGTAGATTAGAAGTAGACACTAGAACCAGACGCATGACGTAACGTCCAGCGAATGCATGTTGAATTGAATCGTGCCAGGGAACAAAAGTGAATCTGAAAAAAGTCTTCCAAACAAGCACCCAATCGGCCACTGTTGATGACCGCCGCGAGCGAAGCAATCGCCCACAGTCGCAAACGTGCCCAAGCACTGCGAAGCTCCAAAACGCTCCAGCGCTCCGCCGGTCGCAGCTTCAACGTGAACGTCATAATTGCCGATTACAGAGTCGCCACGTGGCCGTGTGTCCGCCGCCTAACGAGACGCGTTCCCGACGCCCCGCCGCGAGACACACTGCTACAGCTCTGAAATCCCGCTTCGTTCCCGTACAATTATCATATAATATCTCTAATGACCAACTTTGTTATTCTTTCTTCCGTTTATTGCGTGTCTGCGTCCCTCGTGTGAGGATTGCGGGGAAGCTCCGCCCTAATTTGTTTTACTTTTTGATGGGTTATTGTTATTTAATGTTATGTTCTGTATACGATAGGCATAGTGGTTTGAAATTCAAGCTCCTACTTATTCAGAGTTTAACTTTTCTTGTGAAAAAAAATCTGGAGGTAATCTGGATACTTACCTAATATTTCTCTGTACTTAATATTATAATGTCTGTTAACCCGTACTTCAGAAGTATTCCTCGTACGACTCGATTTCCAGACAACTCTTCAGATTGAAAGAGCTTAGTGGTGAAAATAGGTCACCGTCACATAAATACCAAACTAAATATTTACTTCGACTAGACGACGATGTTATCTTAAACGTCTGTTTGAACCATGAAACGCAACAACTATGTTGTTACATCAGTTTCTAATCCTCTTAATATTTGTTATTAGATTAATACCGTAAATGGGCCGGCATGGTGGCAGTTTATTTTCAACAGAAGACGTTCGACTCGACTTATTTCCAGTGAATTCGGAATCACTCCCGACCGCCGCCACAATACGCCCAAATGAATTGAGTCGTAATGGAGATATATCCGCGACTTATCGACTTAACAATGCTACAATGGACAACGGGTAGCAAGCCACAGGCGGCAGCGGCGTTCCCTACTCATTTAGTTACAAGAATTAACTTACGCTTGGAAAAATAAATAAAATATGTATTGTGAAAAATGTTAACTGATAACGAATACTACAGTCAATTAAATATAACTTAATCTTACTCGATATTTTAAATTTCAAAGATTGTATGAAATTATGAATGTCTATTACACTTTCATGCAAAACTACTGAATAGATTTTCATATTTTTCATGATGAAAATGAAATTTGACATGCCATGATCTGGCATAAGACGTAGAGTATTGTTTATTATTCCTGCAAACGTGGATAGATCCGCGGGCAGAGCGCTAGTTAAATAATTATTTTATCCAATTGCTACTACACAAATCTAACGAAAATTTTATCAAAAACAAAGTATTCTTTGAAAAACTTGTGTGTGAATCTTTAGGATTTTTCGAAAGATTCCGCTGTAACTCGTACCACATCCGCTACCCGCCACCCGCAGTAGCTATGGCCGCACCGTCTCCTATGATTCGATTTATCCGCCATTCCGTTATTGCTGGTCATGACTGTCCACCACCGCTATTGTCGTGCTCACCGTTTAAACCGGCCATCACTTACCCTAACTAGATTTTCGCTTTATTTATTTGCCATTATCCGGGAACTCCATTGGAATCCATTAGAATTTGGAACTCGGTTGGATATTGTTCTCTTTCTCAAATAACATCACTATTGATATTGAGTATAGCAGTTTATAACGGAATTGCAGTGAATTCTTTTTAATCAACTACAAAGACAAAGTATTTAGAAAGCTTTTAAGCTTAAATTATTAATCACTTTATACAATTGCGTGAACTACCCGTAATATTATTGTAAAGTTCCTTACAATATATCTACTACCTAATATAAATTGTTGCAATTAAATTAATAACAAATAAACTGGATAATAATCAAAGTATAATATTAAATTGAAAAGTGAAACTCAAATTAATTGTTGCTATACACATACATATACACAAAATTTTATTAAATACGAGTAGGTAGGTAATACCTACCTACTTACTAGGTATTGTGTTTTGACTAATTACGGAAGTTAAGCTGAGCGGTTTACAAATATGTAGTTTAGTTAATTTTAAGATGCAGTAAAAAAAGGAAATATTCTTAAATTTAGTTTTGGAAGTCATCGAGGAAGACCAAGTTATAACAGGTGCGGTATTACCGGAGGTCCCGTTCAATCTACGAACGATTCCCGACCGATCGGTGCGAGCAACTGTACCGTCTCTACCGATAGGTTCAACCCATTATTATTAATTGGAAACTAGATGTTATCACAATATCATTAACGCTGTAGGTGCATAGCTCAGTGGTTTGTTCAGGTGCATCTACTTATACATAGCTGTGACTTCTGTGAGATGCTTTCAAATTTTGTATTTATTTGACATTCAGAGTTGTACTGAATTTGTTTATTGTCATACTCAGACATTGATATTATTTGAGGAAAAAAATCAAACCTTTGATATACAATAATTATAATATTCTCTTTAAGTTCTAAGGATATAAACAAAATTTTCTGGATCTGATATTACTTCAATTCTGTAAAAGCGGAAATGAGGCCGGAAAGTGAGACCATGTTATTTGATTGAGGTTTCATAAATAATAAAAAATTATGGACTTACACATGCAAACATTACAAAACGTGGAGCTATAACAAAAGTAAATAAAAAGATGATCGGATCTAGTGTACAGAGCTGACTGTGCGTGGAACAGAATCCATCTCACTTTACTCAACACATTACAACATAGTGCACTTCAAGTTACAACTGTAACATTACGTCACGTTACTGGTACAAGTGGTCGACCTCCATTGCGGGTCTAGTTATTGTCGTCGTTTAATTATTATATTCACGTTCCGCGAAGTATGGCAAACGTTTAATGTATTCGCGAATGGCCGGTTGAACCGATTTTTTGTTCCGGCCTCTCGTTGAGGGTCATAGTGTAAATGACATAATCGTAAATGGCACGGGTGGACGTCAGGTGCTTGCGTTTATTGCACGATTACATAATCTTAAGAGATACGAAATGCCGCTTAATTGACAGTCTAGCTAGGGCCCAGGGTCTACAAGCAATGCTTGTCAAGCATGGGTGTTGGTTTTTATTTGGTTACTTCTAGGTAGATTTTACAAAACTTAGCGACTTTCATATTATAATGAATGCAAGATCGAGTAGCGCATAATTTCTGGTAGAGATGCCGGTTGCCGGATTCCGGATGAGATCGAAAACTTTATAAATATTTTAGGACCGTAGTCCTAAAAGGCCTAAAATTTTAATCCCCAAATGTCTGTCGCATTCTTGGAATCGTACCTTATTTATCTACATCATCGTCAGTAGCTCGCGTATGTACCAGAGTCTGCCGGACTCTGCCGCTGCCCTATTGCCATCAACAACTGTATTATTGTTGTTGTGTAGTAGCAACACATTATTATTTGAGTCATTAGCTTCAGCTTAGTCTTCAGAAATACTCCACTCACAGACTGATTGTCAAAGTAATTTTGTTGAACTTTATCAAACACTTCTATTCTACCATAAGGTCACAAGTTTCGCTAGATACAACTCACAAAGCAGGATTTCTTGAAGCCCGCAATGCGCATCACATCGCGTTATGGCATCATTTATGTAAAGCAGCGGAAAATGGTACCATCTAACTCGATAATACAACTCCCCCTTTACTTTGGTAGGTATCCAGTACCCTACGTACATTAGTGTTACGTCAGTCAAAGACAAATGATAAAATATTCCCGACTTGTCGGTAAGTAGTCGTTATGGAAATTAGTAGTCTGGATTGCTTAGTCACTTCTCACTAATTAGTCAGTTTTGGTTATTTTGGTGCCAAGTTAAAAAAGCTGTCTTGCGTCTATCTAGAATGGAGAATTCACTTGATCAAATATAATGTAATCAACAAAAAACATTTTCAAATCCATAAATAAATGGCTGAAATATAAGATGATTAAATTCTGCAGCCTCTGAGTCTCCGCTGACTTCATTAGGCTTATCCAAGATCATTGCACCTATGAGTTCCTGAACTCCACCCACCCCTTACTTTTCCATTTTAAAGATCCTTTTTCACTTATTTTCCGTTTTACCTTAATTTTTATGTCCATCGTGATCTATGAAGCTCTTTTATCTCTACATTCATCATATCCACGACTCTGCAACGGCCTCATAATTTGTGTACCTATACATCCAAGCGCGGGTCCAGGGGGTCATGGGGGTCATGACCTCCCCCTGGGTTGGGTCCAGGACCTTGGTGGACCACTATTAAAATTGTTAAACATAATGTTTTTATTTGTTTTATGTCACAATATAAGTAAGTAATTATTAATATCTTAAAATACCTATTTTTTTATGTATCGATTATTATCAAAATTAAATTATAACTTCTTGTGATTTGACCACGACTATGTGACCCCCCCCCCCCTGGCGCCAAAGCTGGATCCGCCCTTGTATACATTTGTAACTCTTTCAAGTGGAATACTTAGTTGTTCCGGTGCAATGAATGCCTAGATCGTGAACTTTGTTAATTATCTTTCCTATTACAGTAATTTAATGTTATTCAAATCATAACTCACCATTTGATTCTATTGCAACAGCAAGCAATAATGTGATTGGTAACAATATGAAATCTAATCGTAATTAAGATATTAGCGGTGTCGGCATTGTCCCACAGGCAATCTATTTGGGCAAACAAAGGGCTAGCGGTACAATAGTACCGGCGCGGGACAATCGATTAGCACGCACGTCACGTCACGTCACGTCACGACACGCGATCACATCGTAAATGCCTGTAACTCTAAATGTACCTCGTTTACTATGTCTATTCATGTCTATTTATGGCTCTCGAAAATCTTCGGTTTTTTAGGGTTCCGAAGTAAATTCAGAAGTTCGGAACCCTTATACCTGCAATAGTTTCATCACGTCTGTTCGTCCGTCCGCCCGTCCGTCTGTCCGAGGCATAATGCCGAGACCCTTAGTGCTCGAAAGCTGTAATTTGGCAAGGGTATACATAATTATTAAAACTGCAAAATCTTAGAATAAAATATTGAAAAATATATTTTTCAGAGTACGCTCATAATATTGTTAAATCTTATAATCCACCAGTATCTCTTACATCCATAACATAGACAAAATGGTACGATGAGTTTGTATTCTCAATATGTAAATGAAGTTCAATATTTGTGTTACAATAATGTTGTTTATTGCACACGACACGGGTCCGTAACGGATGCGATCCGACGCGGCCAGTCGCGTCGCCGCCACCCGTCTCGGGAGCCAATCGTTCGTACCGGGTAAATGGCGCAGTGCTAAATTTGTTACCATAACTCTTTACTTCTGCTAGTCTTCGCTAGTCGGTACAACACATTACATCGTAACATTTATGACAACAATATCTATTTTCATTTCAAATTCAAAATCATTTATTCATTTAGATATTCAGCTAATACTTGTTCGGTAATTTTGTTAGATGTGCCTATTTATTGCTTTAAATTATAGTTAAGTCTACGCTACGCACGATTTTGATGTTAAACGGAGATTTAACAAGGTACGACATGACTTCAAAAAAAGAGTGAATAGCCTTTTATTAAGTTAGTGCGCTTTCCATCCTGGACCACATCTCCACTTACCATCAGTTGGGATTGTGGTCAAGCATAAACTTATTTTAAGTAACAAAAAAGTATGGTCAAGTAGTGCAATCTTTCAAATTGTTCGAAATGATTTATTTGAGGGCACAGTAGAGTTCTCGCCAAGACGAGCGAAAAACAAGAATGAAGCGGGCACGGCCTAGACAATGATAGAGAGCTCACTTTCTAATATACATGCAATACTAAGTAAAAATTTAATAAAGGGCATTACTTACTGGGTATTACGGAGATAAAAATCAAAGAACACTTGTAAGAAACATTTGCTTTAAGTTGATATACCAAAAATACTCACCACAAGAGTCACATTTCAAATCTCATACAGATCAAAGCGGCTCGAAAAAGAGCATTACGTTCTAGAGGCGAGATAAACGATAAACAAAGCATCCCCAAAAAGCATCGCCCAAAATGCCAAATGGTAAAATGGCAAAACATTTTTGACTAATAGTCCTTTTAGTGCAATTCGGTAACGCGCCGTCGCGCGCCCGAACACCGAAAATTTAGAAGATGCAGAAATACGTGCGGGCGATTTGCGCACATCACGCGTCGACATAAAGATCAAAGTTCCATAACAATATGCTGACACTCGATGTACAGGAAATATCGAGCCGGGTTCATGTTCCAACTTATTAGTTTGGATAAAAGTTTTAAAAGGACTATCCCGTGCTCGATTGGAGTCTACATAAAGTGCATATGACTCTATGACTCAAAAGCATGGTGAGGAAATAAGATGGCTAAAAATACTAGATGTGTTCCGAATGCCTTCGAAGGGGAATAAAAATTAATAACTGTACTTATGTATCCAAGTAGGCAGGTATATTTACTATCTATAATATTTGACAATAGTCGCTATGGACTGTCTAAAGATCTATAAGAGAGTATGTCGCTTGAAGCTGGGATCTGGGAGCTCGTTGTCAACTCGATTACCGTCGCATCCGCTATTTACCGGTCGCTCTGCCACCGCCACCGGCCCGCCCGGTCTATTTGCCACATTATCCGGCATTTGAAGCTGGAGTATTGGAGCCTAAGTAAGCTCACGAAGAAAATATTTACCAACTTCCCTTCACGACCGATTGGCGTTAAAGATACGTTTGTATTCGTTATAACAATCGAAAGGAATCTCACATAAGGGAAATAGTTTTGTTCTCTCATCTAATCTTTACGTAATAGATACAAGGATTTCACTTACGACGGGAAGCATGGACACCCAAAATAAAACGTCACTTAAATGGCTGGTCTGATGGGAATCTTATATTTTCAATTATGTTCTCTATCAAGTAACAGAGGCAATAAATTATTATATTTACCAGTGAAATTATCACATACCTACTGCTTTATAAGCAACAGTGAAACATGTTGTTAAGTATTTTGGTACGGTCCCCTGCAGAGAAAAGCAACCCATCTGTTAAACAGTTTTAATAGACAGATGGGTTACTTTTCTCTGCAGGTGACTGTACTTATCTATTGTACTTATACATTGTAACTTAAAATATTCCTGAACATAATTAGCGCATCGAAATTCGCTCAAGTTTCTTGCGGTTTCTATTCAGTAGAATAACTTTTTAATAAACTATCATTACCAATATTTCCGTTCGGATTTGTAGACGATTTGAAAATGCTCGATATCACGAAAAACTTTCCAGTTCGCAGTTACTTTGTAGTTCGATAAGACGGGAATATTTTAAATTCAGACTAGTCAGACGGTGTTAAAATCGCCGTAACGATCTCTAAATGCTAACCGGCTTGGCGGTTAGGCTAGAGCAGTGTTCCGCCATTTATTTACCTAAGTCGTCACGCCTTGCGCCGAGCGCCGAGAGCTCCGGTGTTTGCGTATTCCCAAGAGCCCTCCTTTTGTCAACCGCAAGCACAACTTCTGGACTCAATAGAAGTTAGCCTTCGCTCGAGCATCCTTCCCGCGGCATTTTTATCCCAACTCCGTATACAAATTGTCCTCGACTTGGACTCGGTTCATTAAATACAACTTACAGCTCTAATAGCGAATTGCAGTCGGTGTAAACTATTACTGCAAGATTCTCTCGTGCACTTATTACTCACTCAGTAGTTTTTTTATGAATAAGGAGCAGATGATCAATCTATGTCCCTGACACCATTGTAAATCAAAATGTGAAATTTCTCGATGTCATCACTTGGATTCGATAATGTTTTAATAAATACTGTGTTGCACCTTCAGTTCTAGAAATCCAAGTGTGTTACTAATTTTTTTACGAATATTAGGTGCAAATATAATTTTTTTTTTATTTTAGCTAATCAAGTTACTGTCCCAAATTATGAATATAATTTTGTCATTTTGATGGCAGTTTGTTTATCCCTTTACTGTAGAAGTCTGTAGTGAAAGCGTTTTGTACTGCCTCTCGGGTGTTGAACTTTTTAGGGTGACGGAGGGCTTCCAGCTGTAACTCTTGTAGCTTTGCAATGTACCTACAAGTCCGGCACTGGTCTCAACCACACAGTCACCATCATCTTCCTATTAGTAATTTTTGTTGACGCACTGATTAGGTGCTGTATCCGGGTCCACCCACTGAGACGAACGCTTACGGTTGTCGTACAAGATCGAGTTTTCATCGCAGGTAACAATTCGATTTAGGATTTCATCGTTTCTATGCCAATTCAGTCCCGCTATGCATGCTTCGACGCGCAAGTCTCGCTGTTGGCCGCTTAGTTCGTCTGGCACCCACTTATTTAGCTTTATTATGTTTCCAATTTGACGCAAGTGCTTCAATGTTGTTTTGACACTAACTCCAAATCCCGCAGCAAGCTCAGCCGTAGTTTGAGTTGGGTCCGCTTCCACTATCGCCTTCAATTCGTCGTTGTCAACAATGGTTACCGGCCGATCGCCGGATTCCACCAGATTTAAAATGACTGAACCAATAATAGACCATGTTTATGCAAGCAGTGTTTGGCCCGTACTCGACGTTTATCTTTCGTGTTGTTTGCGCAGCGGTATTTCCACGTACGAACTCATATTCGAAAATTGTACGATTTTTCAGTTTACCCATGGCGTCAAACCTACCATAATATGATAAAAATAAAACACGATCTAAAAATAAGTGACTGAATGTGAAATTAAAATAACACGGCTTTGGAATAAAATTTATTTGAATTTTGAATTGTGTGTCAATCCACAGAGAAGTAAATCTGAAAATGCAGTTTATAAAATCTCCAATTTCAAAGGTAAAGACCTATTATTTCATATTTTGCTGGTCACATGGATATCAACGTTGATTCGTCTCATGAGTGTATCCCATGGTAATAAATATCCGTTCTGTTCTGGTCCCTGCTGGTGCTGCAACGGACGGCACTAGCACCAGGTTGCTCGTGACCCTGGCGGCGGCTGAGGCCAAGTATTTGCAGTACTGGAAAGCTGGTTCTCAACGACCAGTTCCTGCATACCCCTTCTGTTATGAATGTGCATTGTGTGGTGATGTTCACTTACCAAAACAACATCTGCTCGTTTGTTCAACATCAAAAATATACGAAGTTTAACTAATGTATGATTAGTGATGCCTTTTATCAAAACTTGATATTATTTATCCGTAGATAATAAGCAGTCGATTATTAAAGGTGTTATTTGTAATGAATGCGTTAATACAATGAAAAACTACAATAACATATTACTCCACCAAGACGTCATACTTGTATTGGTTGTTTGTTTAAACAGTGTTATAATTATGTCTGACGTATTGTTGTTAGTACTACTATTATATTATTTGTTCTGTGGTAGTACCTACGTAGAAGCAGAACTCGATTGCGAGCGTTGAAGTAACGAGTCGGAGTGAGACCGTGCACGGTGGGGTCAGTTCTACGCGCCCTCAATACCGTGTTTGCGCAGTTGCGATCGTCAATTATCAGCGTGACGAATAACGAATAAACGGTTAAATGAAATATTAATTTGTCAACACTCGTTGAGGCTGGGACGGGAGTAACAAGACAGCCGATGGGTGGCGATAACTGTATACTGCTGTCATAGACTCTTCACGATCTTAGAACCATGTCGCAAGTCTCCTGAGAATTATTAGAGATTATAATAATAAAATTCGTAGGTGTACTCTAAGTAGTCCTTACATTTCAGTATTTCAATGTTCTAGCAACTTTCCCAAACAACTTATGATTCACATCTGAGAAAGGGTGACTTGAGATTCCAATTTAGTGGCAAGACGTCGCAAATTGGGCCCTACACGTGAGAGCGGTGCCGCCGCCTGTTGGCCCACAAACTACTCCAGTCTGACCATTACGCTATTTTCGTATATCCTTTGAAGCCTTTTTCAAACTACAAGAAGTTTGAAAGTCACAAAATGAAATATTGTCGTTGAATCTCTGTTTGGTTAGATGTGTTCTTCGAAGGTATTTGTGTTGCAAGGAAAAATGTTTTGAGTTTATCTAAAAAATAAAGCCTTTTCTAAACTACTATTGTATACTATTGTAACTACTATTGTATGTTGTTGTTGTTTGACGACCCGTGTGGCGCAATGGTTACCATGCCGGATCGCCGCGCCAAGGGTCCTGGGTTCGATTCCCAGCGAGGCGGAAATTTGAATGATGAGTTTGAATTTCTGTTCTCGGTCTGGGTGTGAATGTCCTTGTCTTGTGTGTTGTCCATGGTACCCACGGCACAGGGAATCCTAGTGTGGGGCTATGAGTGTGAAGCGTTATTTATTTAAAATCTTAAGATCATTTTATATTAATCATTGCACATAATATATGGGGATGCAAGAGCGCAGTATTTGAATTAGTTTTGTCGGACACACAAGATATACTTAGACACACCACACAGATTCTCAGGTTTCTTGTCAAATTTCATAATTTATGTTTCCCATTTTAAGAGTAAAAAGGTACACATCAAAGGGGCCCAAATGGTTATTGAAAGGAGGCAACCTCTCTAAAAATAAAAGGAAACTTTTGTGGGAAACGAGATTTAAATAATAATAATAGATATTAATAGTGAATTATGTTGTATTGAATAATTAATAATACATAATGTATATAATATTAGTTAATTGTATTTTGTACTTGTTTTGTATTCAGAAATAAATGTAATTATAACATGGTTAAATTCAGTAGTTAGTAAGAGATTTTGTAATTAAACATTTTTTTTACATATTTTATATAAATTTTGCATGCCATAGAAGGTGGACTATGGCGAATATACCAAAATGTAATATTAACACCTTAATGTAACTATAACCCATATTCGAGCAAATAAATTGAATTTAATTTAATTCTATATTTGAGTTATTTCAATGATGGTCTTTTATTATTTTCCATTGAAGTAAAATGTCATAGAACAGACATCTCGAACAAAATGTATGTCTTGAGGTTCGATTTTCAAAATTGAGCACCGGTTCTCCTTTCAAAATCGAACGAATCCATGGAAGATTGAAGCCACGTGGCGCCAATGCATTGGGACATACCTACATGGTGTTCGCGGTGTTGGTTCTATACGCTAGTAATAATACTTCAATGTTTATACGTATCTATCTGTATATCACGCAGGTAACACGTGACAAGAGGCTTTTTAAGATTATCAAGAAAGGCCTCCCCGAGGCCCCGCGTCCCGTTGTCCGGACCGATCCGCCAACACTCGTCTCCTAAGCAAACACGCACTTCACTCCACTCGGCCAATTACACAGACAGATAAAAAATATTTACCCAGCAGTTACGAGCATTGTTAAACTGTACAGGCGTGTAGGTATAACAACAACCAAATACCGGATTACCAAATGTTTGTGTGGTCAGCGGACAGCGGGATGTTTCATACCTTCAAATACTCTAAACATAGGCACTTGTAGGTATGTAAATCTACCTTTAAACGAGCAATTCTTGTATAAGTTATTTATATATTACTAGGAAATCGCCCTCGCTTCGCTTCGCGGAAAATAGTAAAAAAAAAAACAAAAAAATATTTATAGCCTATGTCACCCGGTGATAGTGTAGCTTCCCAACAGTGAAAGAATTTTTCAAATCGGTTCGGTAGTTTCGGAGCCTATTCAATGCAAACAAACAATCAAATCTTTCCTCTTTATAATATTAGTATAAATAAAGATTCTCGGAATCTCGGAAACAGCTCCAACGATTTTCATGTTTAGTATGCAGGGGGTTTCGGGGGCGATAAATCGATCTAGCTAGGATTCATTTTCAGAAAATGTCATTTTATCTGTGTTTTCAGGCAATGAAAAACTGCTACAATAGACTCTTCCTGACATCTATTGGCTAGTAGCAACACTAAAGTTACTTTAGTAGATGGCATCCGAGCAAAGCTCGGTCATCCGGGTACTCTATTTTGATGTAACGTGATAATGAGTACCTACCAGTATCTGATGCATGAACATTCACAACACCGTGGCCATCAACGATGCGTTGCCGCCGGGAAGAAAGCAGGATATCCACTTATTAGGAGCTCTTCAACATTTCAACCAAAATCCGTAAAACAATTGAGCTTAAATTTAATTATAATGTATAGATAAACAGTACAGCAATCGTTCTTCACTCCATGAAGTTATGAGTTACGAGTTCCCTTAATGAGGAACTGATAACTATTTAATATTCATCCATACTCGATCGAACATTGGGAATCTAATGTTCGAACAATAGCCATTATAAGCTAAACAATCACCTCAAGTTTGAATATTGAAATTTTTAATTCTCAGCGGCATCAGGTTATTGTTCCTTAAATACCTATTGAGGTTGTAATAACCATTTAGGCCCGAGTGAGTCGACTAATCATTTGTCTCGCGGCTATAAAAACTATTAGCTATAACAAATATGAAGTTATCTGACAGTTCTTTAAACCCACTAACAATAACGTCGAAGCGTCAGTCCGCGCCCCGAGGGACACAAAGAGCCTTATTATCGGGTTATTATTTTAATATTGTTGCAATACTTTAACAATAAACGACCCTCTATTATTATTTATGCTTATAAGACACTAATGAGCGTGTAGGCACCTTGTACAACAACCGATTGTACGGTGCGGCTCCGTAACGCGCGGGTAGAACGATTTGACCCTTATTCTGTGACTGGTAAGGAACTTAAAATGATTTCGGCGAGCCGAGCCTAAAGTGGCACTTCACACAAAGAGTGACACGGGATGCATCTCGAACTGTCAAGTGAAGTTTTGAAAGAAAATAAATGCGTAATTATTATTAGTGGAATATTGTGGAGTGGCCCTTACTTCGTGGAACCAGGCGTGTGTGGCCGCAACCTTAGGCTTATGCGAGCTATTCAGAAATTTCGTTTTTTTTCATTTTTTATTAGGTCACAATTAGATTGGTTGTATTGCGATGTGCATCTTATATTTAATCCAAAATACTCGCCGGGTCAACCAGGCCGACTTGGTCGTTGCTGTGAAAACATTCTAGTTTAAGAGATTCAATGTTCTGTAATCGATATTTATTTACTTCACTAAAGTTACATCTTATACGAGTATGTACAGTTTGTTCAAAAGGAAATCCACGTGACATTAACAAAATTAATATTATGGTTTGATGAGAATGTTTTTAAAATTTTCATCAATCGACGATAACAAGACCACCCGTCTTCCTGAATAACTCTATCAGTTTTTTCCGCATTGTTTCCATAAACCCAATATAGAGAGCAATATAAGGTACCTACTACCTAGAGAATCATAATTAAAGCAATCATAAGAGCACCGCTCCCATTCTATAAATTATAGCCTTTCATATATTTACATTTCCCTTTATTAAATTACCACAACATAATTATTAACAAGTAGTCGAAGTAACAAATAAATAACATGATTTTATAATCTCAATTGATTATGATTATCAAAATATAATTTTATACATCTTCATCAAATAGACACATCCATACAATCAGGTGAGATTTCACATACACATCTTTAACTGGCAACAATCTCCCACACTCACATACATTGCTTGACTACGTAAGCATGTGGACGTCACAACAGCCTCCACGGAGCCATTGGCATCATAAACAAATATTAGCCCTCAATCCTCGCGTGAAATTTTTGTTTGTTATAAACCCATTGTCGTTAGGTTAGTCGAGCGAGGGCTTAAGCCACTTG
Source organism: Thymelicus lineola (assembly GCA_963932265.1). Lineage (NCBI taxonomy): Eukaryota > Metazoa > Arthropoda > Insecta > Lepidoptera > Hesperiidae > Thymelicus > Thymelicus lineola. Next base: position 15,667,571 of record OZ010695.1, read on the forward strand.
TAAGAGCGTTTGTATTATCCGATACGATGGAGTACATTTTCTAACTCGTTTTGAACATCTTCGTAATAATGGTGCAAGCAGTTTTTGTTTGCAATTAAACAAGCGATAACAATATTGGCTTTTGCATAAGTATAAATATCGGACATTTAATAAAGTCAACCTCACTGTTACAACATACGCAAACAAATAATAACCTAAGTACATCTTTTAGTAGCAGATGTAGCCTAATTATGTTTATATCAGAAATATTATTTTATATTAAGCGGGGGTAGGCGCGGCTGAAAATATATACTTGCAGGCATCCATAATTATAATTATACTGTGAGGTATTCGTGTCCTCATCAGGTATCTTAAATCTTGTGATGTCGGGTCAGACAATCTATGAGCGCTCTAATGCCTCAACAGGTCTGAGACGTGTGAGCCAACACCACTAGAATTGGACTAATATGAGAACAATAATCGGTTTGATTATGTTGGCGCAAGTGTCCTCCGTGGCAAGTTTGCTCCTCACATTCCACCGTCTGTCTGTCCGTCCGTGTTTGCTCGCTACCGAATTGTCTCCTTATTTGTCAAATTATCCACATGTTTGGTTATCGTTATACCGTGGAAAGAAACCAAACGTTGATTTTGTGGCAATCTTTGGCCTGTTATTGTGTAGTGCTTTCGTTCCGTTTTAATTTGATGTTTCTCGCATTCATGGATTACATGTTTGACTGCACATACATAATTGATATTAATGGATTAAGTAATCCGATTCCAATCTTTCATCTTCTTTTTCTAATTTTGTACCTATTGGAGATTTTAATAGTTTGATACGATTAAAGCACTCCTAGAGTTGCTTAATAATTCTTATCCTTTTCACTCAACAATTATACATATACCTAATCCATATTAATTCATGTCACACCATCCATACCACATTGTGTACGTAAGACGTCATCTTCTATATTACAGTGCGAAGTGCGAAGAATTTTAATATCTATAACCCATGTCTGTAGTTTTTGTTCGCGCATGCAATGCTGTGCATTTTTGCATCTTGTTTGAATCAAAATGTTTTTATACGAACCATGAAACTCGAACAAATACTGCATCATCATTCTTATTCACATTGTTGTGATTTTTTTATTTTAGGGGTTCCTTCTCATAAAGCTATAATGTAAAGTAACTTAAAATAATTTAAGTAATGTCTGCAGATTGTATTTTTTTGTTTGTTTTGATGTATCGTATGTAATTTTTATGCAACAAATAGATCTTAAATATGTCTTAAATATTGTTTTGCCAATAAAACATGTCCTCAGTCATATAAAGCAAATTAACTTTTTCAAATAATTGTTAGTGTGCTCAGATACGATGAACTATTTCAAACTGTAAACTCGATGTTTGTATGTTGCAATAAAATGTTATTATGATCGGCGACGCGCAAATCGCTATCTAAAGCTTCAGCGTGTTCATTGAAAAAGCGATGACTAATTTTTCCGATATGAATTCGAATGGCGCTCGGTATTTCATCGCAGTAATCTATATTAATTCCGATACTAAATGGAAACACGGACATAAGCTCAACTATTGAAATCAATTCGGCAATAACGCAAATCCCTGGCCGAGATATGATAATCGGATGTATGAATATCGCATCGGTTGCATCGCTCCTGGCCGCTCGAGTAATTAAAAAACATATTAAGGACATGTCGGGTCTAGAGATTCCACTTCGCTTTGAGGGAGTAATCCGATTAGCGTGCGCTAAGTTTATTAAATCGAAATTTCGGCAAGAATTTTCAAATTGCTGACGAGCCATTCCGAGACGGGTAAAAGGCCCAATAACAGGCGCTCTCGTTTTAATTCGTCAAACAAACGTACGGTGATTAGATGTCAGTCGCGTCGGGCGAATTATCGGGCGATATTATAGCAATTACGTGGCGATTGGGCAACCCGCTCGGCGCTCGCCTGTCGACAGCGACTGACCGAAATCGCTTATTCACGGCCGCTAGTTGCCTGGCTTGTGCAGCTGTTGGCCGGCGGCCCGAGCCTTCGGCGGCAGCGGGCGCCGCAGCCGGCACTACCGCGTACAACGTACCACTAACACCACACATTACTACATTGTTAATTTAACGTTTATGCCTTGCCTCGTAATTTAAACCCTGGTACAAAGTTAGTGATATAGCTTACTAAAATAAGAGATTTTATTTGTAACGGAGTTGAGATTTTTACCAACATTAAAATTGAGATGTTACATTTGAGAATTACATTGTAGGTGTAATTTGTGTTTTTTAGTATGTAAAGTATTCGAAAACAAAGATAGGTACATTATTCAATTTGTAATAACAGTCGTGCCTAATACCATCTTTTAATGTTTATCAATAACCCTGCGGCCTACATTATTGAGTACATCATTAGACTGGCAGTTGGCCTCGTGCCCTCGTTGGTTCTCCCGCTGGCCACTCGTCCCTCATCCCTCAGTGCACTGCACAGCACAGAGCGTATAATTTCACCACGACATGCCTGTCTTGTTTATTTTACTCCGGCGCTGTCGGAAGTCGCCTCATTCTCTCGTTAACATTATATTTTCATTACCACCCTCCATCATTGTTAGCCGTGTGACTTGCGCAATTTATTCTACAACGTTTTGTTGTAAATTGAAGCCTTTTTACGCTTCCGTTTCCGCTAATCATATTCAATCATCGGCTCTTTTATAATTTATATCCCCATTACATATATGAAACTGCTCTATTAGTTTGTCAGCCTTGCGAACGGGACAGATACTTGGTATCAAAAATTTAATATTACATATTCCTTTTTTAACTTTTTGTTTCTATTTTTGTTGAATTTGTGTTTTCAACTATAGATATTTCTGCTTAATTTGGCATTATAGCTACAGACCTATAATTATCCTTTTATCAAAGTTTAATGTACTTGTATCTTAACGATATTATTTTGTGTATTTTAGTTTTTTAATTTAGGCGATTGTGTTAAACATAAATATTTTATGAACATAATATGTAAGTTGACAGTATTCGAATAGCGTGGAAGTGCAAAAATGTTTTCTTTTAGAAGGAAACGGTACCTGTATAACAGGTTTATTTCTATTCGCCCTCGGATTAGGGTAAATGTCTGAGACGAAGGGGAGAAAGGACGTAAAGAGGAAATAAAATTCAGTTATGAAGTATGAAATCGCGCCGATATTGATTTTGCTTCGGGTAAGGTGAGCCATCCCTCTTTTAGGTAAGTATTGGCTAAGGCTTTTATTGCATCGTTCGTTGACCCGACAATACAGATGGCACTCCTCTTGTTGATAATTTTACAGATATTGTGAATATTAAAACAAATTGTATGGTGGATGATAAATAAATAGGTATAAAGGGCATTTTAATGAATCAAAAAATCATCGTTTAAATACAAAATCTTTCACTGCACAACCAGCGACGTTACAAAGTAGACTTACAATTAAGAGCAATATAATCGTATGAAATGCCTATTTGTCATTATTATCATTACAGTAATGAATATAATGGGGACTGCATCATGTCAATCACTCTGATAACCACTTTACTGTTTATTGGTGTGTATTTATCACATTTACATATACGTTATTGCCTATACAAGTAGATTTTATTTTCTTCAATTTATATTTACCTAGTTTTATTTTTAATTCTTACAATCTAAATAATTTCATTACATCTTCATTTCTAACCGAATATCTTAATAACATCAAAGCCCTTTAAATTAATAATTAATTGGAGAAGTCCGCAATTTGAATTGATTGATTATAATTTAAAAACAAGCAATGCAATTTTTGTAGCAGCATTCGCAACTGTTAGGATTGTGAGTATAAATTTTATAGGAAATATTTAATTGACGTATTGGTTGATTCAGCCAATTTGGCACCCACTAATTACTTGAGAGTGGCAACAATAGCTCCAATAACGGTCGGGTCAGCGGCACACGACACCATCTCCGTTCCGAACGAACCAGTTATACCTCTAACCGCATATTAACTTATTGACTAATCAAAATGTGTCCAACGCACCCCCAAATTGAATAATAACCTGTTAAGGCGAGGCGAGAGTGGTGAGACGAGGCTTCGCCACCGAGCGACGGCATTGTGCCGCAAATTGCCGCCAAATTGGGAACAGACTCGCAATCGCAACTCCATTTAGCGAGCGCCTGCACCTGATTGGTCGACACGCCCGCCGCGGCCCCGTTCGAAAACTCCATTCAAAGCCCACCGAAGAAATGAAATTATGCACTCCGTAAATAAGAACGCCTTTGTGGGCTCACTCGCCTTATTTAAACTGTCACCGGTTTCAGAACGCGCCCTTTGCCGTAATGAAATTGCTGACTGTCCGGCGGAATGACGGCGTCATTTGAGCTGAATGCGCTGATAAATTGAGGCCGTCGACGGCCGCTGCTACCCGGCCAGTCGCTGCGAGCCGAGCGGCTCCGATAATCAATTAGTTGTACCGAAGTGTGTTAAGCAAATCGACGAGTGTGACGACGAGAATGATAAACACTGCGGATGGTTAACGTCTCTCAATGAATCATTTGCTGCAGCATTATTAGTTTATTACTCTTCGGCCTACTTGAGAACACAGCAACTGCTTTTAATATTCATAATCGATTTTCAATCTCAAGCTAACCAATTATACTCTAGGTACTGTTAGTTGTGGTATTTCTATATTGTACTAATCGTGTCAAAGTTAGTAAGCAAAAGTCCTGAACATAAACAATAACCATTAATTATTAATTTATCATTAGATTCGATGAAATAATGGTTGCTCTCAAATATCCCAAATATACTCAATAATAAAATATTGCACTAATTCCATTAAAACAATGTAATCATAACACACCACAATGATCAGAGTAAGAGAACGATCACATTCAATTATAGTATTTGTAAAGCGGGCCGAGTGTGCTACCCTGTGGGACCCCGTCTCTGGGGACGGCCGCTTAGCACCTTGATTGTAACATTCTGTTAGCGAAAACGTTATCCCCTTTGTGCGGCGGATTAGATATTGTAGGGGGATGTGAGAGCTTTCTTTTTTATTTAGTGTACCGTGTTAATACACAAATGTTTGAGCTGAAGCGGCCGAGGACAGGGGTAAAGGCGTAATGGTATTGCAAATTACGTCTCCAACTGAATTGTTAATTGAGAAGTTTGTTCTACTACGTTTATTTTTATTGAAGTGAAACTTCTTTAGAATCGTTAGTGATTTGAAACCGGATGCAACGACAGGTAAGATAATATAACCGCTAATTTCATCATTCAATTTAACTTGTCCGTAGCTCAATGGTCAGGACGTAGATACACAATACCTGATGCGCAGGTTCGCGTCTCACAATATTTCTTTTTTTTGTTTTATTTTTTTTTTAGTTTTATTTTTATACTGTTTTGAAATACTTTCAAATGCTCTTTTAAATATTTTCAAAGAATTTATCAACAAAAAATAAGAATTTCATTCTTTCATCCTGTCGATCGACCAGCCGATTATACAGACAGTAAAAATGCTAAGTTGTATTCATAGATGGCGTGAGGAGTAAGATAGAACATTCGTTTTATTGCTAGATAGATTTTTAAAAAGTGCTAAGTTATATTCATAGATGGCGCTTCGATTTATTGCTTTAAGATTCGATTTATTGCTTTTTCATATCATTATCTTGAAACCAAAATTTTGGAAAGTTTCACTTCTACCACGTGTGAATTGCACACATTTTCTTTTTTTCTTTATCTCTCTTTAGTCAAAATAAATAATATGAATTGATTTCAAAATACATGCCACAATAGCACAAAATAAGATACATCCTACACAATGTTAATTAGATACACAGATAATAATAAAAAAGATTAAAAATAATTCTGGACGCGCCTTTTAGCCGTATTGGGGCGGCTTAGCATACTAACCCCAATCCCACGCCGGATGAGTGTCGTAAGAGGCGAATAAATCCGGCCCGCTGGTGGTAAGGCCCCTCGAGGGATTATATTGGTAATATTGATTTTAATTGTTAATTAATACCGTTCTTTCTTTCTTTTTCTTCTCTCTTTCTTGCCCGGCAACGCATCAGTGATGCCTTTGGTATTGCTGATGTCCATGGGCGACGATAGCTACTTACCATCAGGTGGATCGTTGCCGGCTATTTCCATAAAAAAACGCGTATGCAATCAAATGTTTTTAAGTATAGTATATTCCGAGTTACAAAATTCAAAGGTACATTTAAGAAATTTTTCTTGAATTATGTTTTCCTCGATATAACAAAGACTAAACAATATGAATTCTAAAACACCTATCAATTACTTTTTTATACACACTAATTACATACTTGAAAGTCTCATCAATCATCAATGATAGAACATCAAACCATTTAATTAGCAAAGTAGCATACCAATTTGATACAGATAATATACCTACAGTGTTTCGTAACAAACTTACTACAATTATGTTTCGTTCCAATATTACCCGTTGTTATTAGGGTTAGCTTCCTCACTCCAAATCCTACATGTGGATCTATAGAATCCTGCCGTACCCAACAAATTGTTTCACAAGCGTTACAAATACGACCCTTAAACTAATGCGACCAGCGGTCCCTGACCTCTCGTCTTCTCAATAGTTGTTCCACCAGCCGACCAGGTCAGGGGCCCGCCGTAATTGGGGATTGTCACATACAAGTAATAAATTGTCGGGTGGGAGTAATTCGCTCGCACGGGCGCTACGCATCATTAACGGGCGTGAATGTGCTGCCAAATTAACAATTATACGGAACCTTTGTGCCTCTATGTTAATTAGTAAATTCGGAGATGCGTGCCGTGTTTGTGCGTAGCTATAGGCTATACCCGTGCCAATTACACTGCCGTGTTGTAATTTCGTTGGAACTGCTGCCGTGTAGTTCATAGGTTCTGTTTAATTACTACCTGTAACATACAAGTAGCCCCTTGGAGGCTATCAACTGTCATGTCTTAATTAAACTTCATATCGCTCTTAATCGCGATCTTCAGAATTTTCAGCAGTATTTATCAAGTTATAACCCATAATTGTCTCTTCTCTCAATATGAGGAGTTTATGCTAGACAAGTGCGTTTTGGTAGACATTACACACCTGCACAGGTTAGAGAATAACTATTTTTGTAATAGATATAAGTTTTATTTTTAAAAGATGTGCTGAGGAGTTTCTTTACGGCTTTTCTTCTCCTCCATGACAAAGCACCTTTCCGAAAAGCTGGTAGATTAAAAAAAATTACGTGCATAAGAGTATCAGTGATACCTACATGAATAAAAGATTATTTCATTTCATTCATTTCATTTCATTTCACCTTTGAGAACATTATGCAAGACTCTCAGATGGGCAAGTTTCATCACGATGTTATCCTTCACCGAAGCAATAATTAACTTTTAGTAGGTATTTACATAATTTTTGAAAATTAGAAGTGCGTGCTGGGTCCCTGAGTTCAGCAGACTAATGTTCAAACAGCTAGGCTATCACTGCTGCAGCGTTTATACAAATGTATTTATGTATTTTTAGATCTTTACTTGAGTGTTTCAAGATGCGATATCGAAAAAGATAACAAAAGCTTCAGCTACATTGTCAGTTTTTTTAAGTAAGTTCAATAATAGTCTCTTGAACAGTTAATAATTAGTCTCAAAAGTAAAAAAGAATCATTTTTACCTGATTCTGAAATACAACCAAAAGTGTCTATATTTATAGAACACTAAAAATGTTTGTGTCTCTGAAACCATCCAACCGATATGCCTCAAAATGTATTCATATACCCGAAGGTGGTTTGAAATCACTAAAATAATGCATTATGCACATTCGGTCCATTGATAAAGTCGATTTTCCACTTTTTCCACACAGAAATTTGAAAATAATAACCATGTAAAGATGGCGCAATATTTAGACTGTCAACACTGATTTGTCATTGTCTTTTTTTTAGCGTAGTGGAACACGCTGGGTATCCACTAGTAATCGATAAAAAAATCTTCAGCTGACAGTTTCACCTGGGCATTTAATTTGTTGTAAAACTAAAGAAGCCCTTAGTATTGGGCAACAACAAAGCATCTATATTCTTCTTCATGTTTCCTTACCCTTTACCAGCCCCTCGTTATTGGATCATGATGGCCGATACACTTTGGGGTAATTTGCGGAAAATGTTCTTGTAACGGTGGATTTACCGTAGGCCTGAGGCGTTAATTCCGCCGGTGTAATCTGCAGTGTACCGGTAATGCCGGTAATACGAACACAATTGCTCTGTCACCGGCCAACAGCGTTGATAAGGCCTGTCCGCCGGCGTTTCAGAGTCTCAAGCAATAGGATAGCCTGATTAGAAAATTTATATTGGACTAACATGAAAAGCTCCAATTTGTTGGGCTTGCTAATCAGCTATTGAAATTTACTCTGGTAAAGTAAAATTTTTGTAATTTATTTTGGCTAAATAAACATTTAAAATTACCCATAAAATTTCAGCAGGAAAAAGAGAAACAAATAAAACTATTACAAAAGTAAACTATATAGCATGAATTCCTTTACAAATGTAACAACTCTTTACGTTAATCAATAGCATGTTTTCTTTGTTTAATGTTTCCCAATTTAGTTTGATTTTTAACATAAATACTCGTAATAGTGTTGTCCATTGCTTTTAAAATATAATTAAAATTATGTTTTTAAGTTAGCTTTAATCCACTGTTGCTCCGCCAGTGAGCTTGTTTTAAGTATTATACTTATTTTTGTCGCCAATCTATCTTCGTGTTTTGGTTAACGCATGACGAGAAACTTTAACAAAATACACTACAATATACAAGTATATTTAATTCAAATTAAACAATTCCGAAAAACTAAGAAACAAACGAAACAATAGACCCGAATAATTTGGTCCATCATTTAGTTATTATGATAGCGAATAAAGTGAACAGCTAGAAGACAGTTAATTTGGAGGCGAGGCTGCAAACAATTACCGTCCGGAACAATCCGGGCTGTCGCCGGCCGGAGCCGTCCAATCAATAACTGACGTAGACCGGGGACCGGGGACCGGCCACCCGCGGCGACGCGCCTCTCCCGGCACTCCCGGCACTCCCGGAACAAATGAAAATTAGGTTTCTACCATATACTGGACATCTTCAAACAAATAGCAGGACAAATATGAAACTGTTTTCAATGTACGATGATTTCTCATCAGATTCCGATAATGTTTTGTTGGTTTGCAAAGTACAACAGCTTTAATCGATTTTGGAATTTGGCTACAGGTAGGAGGTATCAAGTAAAATACTTGATCTCCGCAAAAATCCAAGAAGATACATTAGTATCAAAGGTTGTATCAGATTCGGATCTTTAAGCCAGTGGCTTGTCAGGGCCATTGCAACGGCACTGTCCCTAACTATGAGTCTCAGCAACCATGATTAGCTTGTTATATTCAGTTTTGTTATGTTCTTTCAGTTTTATAGGCAACGCGTTCCACGATTTACATGCTGGTGCAATTTTCAAGCTAAACCACAACAAAGTTTCTAAGACAACTAGCGTTTCAAAGCGTTTAAGACAATTCCATTATGTCCTTTTGTGCGTCCGATTATTTCCTTCTCCGAGCGGCTTAACGCTAAGTAACCTTGAAGCCTCCAGTAACCCGTAAGCTCCGAAGCAGTGCGACAGTAAGTGGGAACGAATCGCGTAATCCACTCACGAGATTGCGGTGATTGTGTGTGGCGACTGGCCGATCCACCGACTCGATTAGGCACCGGTTACTGCAGGAAATAACGGAGATTACTTAATGGAACAATTGGGTACACTGTGTGTCCTTTCTTTTGTTTACATCAGAAAGGTTGGTAGCGCCTTCGCGAGTCCTAGTGTCTTCATGTCTGCTGGGATGCACGAATGGGTTTCCTAATTAAATACTAAATAGTTCACTTCTTCATACAGGGTGGGAAAAAGACCGTGGTTGGAGGAAAAGTATCTTGAATATTGATGATGGCCTATACTCTACTGTTAGGAAATATTCCTTTATTTAAAAAAAAGAGATAAAACTGCATTCAATGATGTTTGAAAAAACACCTGCTTGGGCTAGGAATCGAACCGATGAAATGTGAAAAAATAAAAATCCAGTATTTTATGATTACTCGTAGAATTCACTTTACTATTGGCCTAACTCAGCGTAGCACAGCGGGCTATGGAGAGGGCTATGCTCAGTATTTTTCTATGTGATCGCATCAGAAATGAGGAGATCCGTAGACGAACAAGGTTAACCGACATAGCTCAAAGAATTAGTCGCCTGAAGTGGCAATGGGCTGGCCACATAGTGCGAAGAACCGATAACCATTGGGGAAGAAAGGTCCTCGAATAGCGCCCACGTATCTGAAAAAGGACCATAAGACGCCCCCCGACCAGGTGGACCAACGACCTGAAGAAGACAGCGGGTATCCGCTGGATTCAGAAGGCTCAGGACTGGTCAGAGTGGCGCTTAGGGAGGCCTATGTCCAGCAGTGGACCTCCAAGGGCTGATGGATGGATGGAAGGATGGATTTTATGATACTAACCTAAATGATCATTCATAAGGATCAATTTCTTTTGAACAACATATTATTATCTTAAAATACGTATATGAGTTAGATGAAAAGTTTTTATTGTAAAATTTCCACTTTACTAACCAAATAGTTCGCTTGCTCATATTATAACCTATGAGTTGTTCCGCACTGGACCAGCGTGGTGCAGTATGCTCTAGGCTTCCTCAAGAGGAAAAACGCTTTGCCCAGTAGTGGGCCATTAATGAATTGAAGACATGTAGTGTCTACCTTTCACATACAAGTAATGTTACGTGAACATTTCTAAATTCAATTGATTTCAGTTCGTATAACCTCACATCGCCATGACATGAGTTGACGACTGACGAGGCTCATCGCCAGTCAGCGCCCAGCACTACACACACACACACACACACACACACACATAGCCAGTGCTAGGTATATAATGTAGGTGGTACCTGGCAGTGCATACGGCGCGGCAGACGGGCGGAACATAATACCGGTGGAGTATTAATTTGCACGGAGAACGGATCGAGTTTAATTAACAAATTTAATTAGGAATTAACTGTTTCGCCGCGCGCAGGGTTGCCGCAGCATGCCGCATGCAGCGTGTGTATGTTGTAGCGAGACTGGCTAGTGACAGAGAGGCAATGTTAGCATCTTTATAGTTTACATTTTACACCTCGATCACAGTGATGTGAAACAATGATTTACGCAATAATTATGTTCTCGTTTAGCCTAACATTTTGACATTTTAAGCCCTTAGGCTACCAACCTATCTAGCATAGCATCTCCATCATCCAAATCCAAACATATTAAACATTATGAACGTTCCTAATTTTTATCTGCGATAATTGATATCCTACGGGTTGTAAGTTTTTGCCAGTTCTTAGAGAGTAGCTTGCACTGAAACTTTCAGATT
>OZ010695.1:15679187-15782478 GCA_963932265.1 Thymelicus lineola
CGTGTGTGTGTTGTAGCTCGGTCGGAACATATTTTTTGGTTGATTTGTAAGGGCATGACGTATCTATAGTTAAATATCATTGATCCTACGGGTAATAAGTTTTTGCCAGTTCTTAAAGAGTAGCTTGCAATGAAACTTTCAGATTGAGTGAAATTGATTTTGATAATGACAAGAATCGCGTGTAGCAGCCCTACACCCGCAGTAGGTATGGAGAGCGGAGCTGGTTGGAAATTTGAAAATCTAATCTAGCTGCGTTTTGTTCCTGCTAATTGGTTTGTTCTGCTCGGCGTGCCGTGCCGTGCCGTGCCGTGCCGCGCCGCGCCCGTACCGCGCCCGTACCGCGCCCGTACCGATTGGACGCTACACAAACACCCAAATTACTATAATTAAATTGATACGCGGTTCAAAATAGCGGGATTTATGTGACGTTTAATGTAGATAATGTTAGTTGGTTAATTACTCGCTGTTGGCAATTTATTTTGTTGCTTTTGTTCCGTCGAGTAAGCGCGAATGTTTTTGTATGTGATTACCAATTAAAGCTTCCGTTTAACTTTCAATATAAGAAATCTTTTATCAGAATTAGAACAAATCAGTTCAACTTAACATCACTGTTGAAGGTAGGTACAATAAAAGCTAAACACTTGATCCTTGATCTATAAAACCTTATGATCGCATGCAGTTGTATGGAAGAAAGCAGATAATTGAATAGGTATGCAAATAAGCAGATCGAGGCCAGCCGCAGCCCCTCCGACCCGAGCGGGGCTTAATTCAAATGGCTGCATCGCGGCATCGCCAAGATATTTCATAATTATACGCTGCTTCGATCAAACACGCGCTATCGACATCGCTCGCCGTTATATTATTATTCAATCTGTGATTGCAGGAAATTTAAATGCTTTATGGTTTTCAGTATTCCGCACACCCATAATAAGAACACTAGTTTGTCCATACTTCCGTTTGTCCCTATTTTCTCTAGTCTCCAATTAGACCTTAAAGTTCCCTTCTTATGTAGCTGGCAAATAAGCAAATGAGCTCCCGAATGATTGGTCTCCGTCGCCCGTGGACATCATCACCTATTTATATCCGGCGAAGAAAGAAACTCCCTTCAAATGAGTAACGGCTGTTTTCCTTTCCAGGTGTGGTTCCAGAACCGTCGCGCGAAGTGGCGCAAGACGGAGAAGTGCTGGGGGCGGTCCACGATCATGGCGGAGTACGGGCTGTACGGGGCCATGGTGCGCCACTCCCTCCCCCTGCCGGAGACCATCCTCAAGAGCGCCAAGGAGAACGACTCGGTCGCGCCCTGGCTACTCGGTGAGTGTGCGTTATCTTTGTCTCTCTTACTAGACAGCATGATAGATGTAGTCGACGGTAGACGGTGTGTGCTCGGACTGCGAAGCGCACAGGTGATGTCAAAGGTATGGACCACAACTGTCAACACTTCAAATAGGTCCAGTTTTGCTTGACGTTGGTTTAGGTGTTAGTAGATGCAGGTACCATCTCCAGGTGCAGGTATTTGGATATTCGAGCAGCATAAGCAAGGTTGCAAACTGTTACTAGCCCACTGCAAAGTGAAAGACAAAGATAGATAAACTCCAGTAAATTACAGGGCAAGTTAATGTGTGAGAAATGATTAGTGACCAACTTTCAGGCCTGTTGGAGTATTATCGAGGAACCACTGCTAGCTATGTTATTACCGGACTTGTATCTACCGGTTCTGCCATTTAATGTTCCTAGAACCTAGAACTTGTCGTGGATGTTTGTTGTTATCGGTCCACCCAGCTCAACCCAGATAGCATCCAGCAAACGTATGTCTTTACTTAACGATCTAGATCACAAGAAATTTGTGGCTTAAGAGTGCTCCATTTTAATTTTAATGTGGAGTGAAAACCTTGGCCGAGCAGTACCTATTGACTGAGTTTATCATTGCCTTTCAAAATATTTGAAACTCCTTGAAATATGGTTTTGGTAAGTAAGTAGTATTTATGTATGTGTAGGTACTTTAGTTATTAAATTTGATGTTGTCGTTGCCAGTAGATATTAAATTATAAGACAAATCGTAGGACGTACCTCTTTGATTTGCGTCCAATGGTTTCGTAACGTTGATGCTACTTGCGGAATACTTGGGGTGTAAGGCTCAGTTCCAAAAATTATTTGAAGGGTTTCGTAATAGTAAATCCTGTAATATGTATATAAATAATATATACAAAAGTTATACCGTTGTCTGATGATTTTGTTCAAGAGTCGAGCGGTGTGAGTGAGGCGGGTCGCCCGTAGCAATCCGCGCGCGCCGGTCCGCTTCGGCCCGGTGAGTGACCCTCTTTACTAACAAACAAACAATCGAACAAACAAACAAGCAAAACAACTCACGTTCTCGAACCGCAGATTAAAGTTGACGTAATTAGCCGACTCTTGAACGAAGTAAATTAGTTCGGTGTTCTCTTGAATTATGTAACACTACCCCAAACCGCATGGAGCATCAATTTTTTTTATTTTTTCGTTGTGCATGAATATTTTTTATTTTATTTCAGACTTAGGTATGTTTTGCTTCAATATTGCTCCTTGTATCAGTATTAAAATTGAATGAAGTCCCTGTCGTTGCTACTTATAATAAACAAAATATCTGATACAAATTTAACACATTTGTCCGTCATTCACTACACGTAGGTATGTAGATATACTAATGTATTGATTGATATTATAAGTATTTCAACTTAGTCCCAAATTTGAGGAAAATAAGTGCAAATATTTCTCGAACTTTTAAATTAGTAATAATATACAGTTATCTTAACTCTTGTAACAAGAAAAAGTTTATTAAAATATAAACTAAAAAGCGCTAACAAATAAGTACAATTACTAATAATAATAAACTAGTTTACGATATTTGAATGAACGTGGTAGTTTTGAAACAAAATATTTGAAAGCGGAACATCCCGCTGAAACAAAGCTTCGCATAATTTTTAATCTCGACAAGAGATGCTCATTTTTCAGAGGAAAGCTTCCTCTTGACAAGTCTCACAATGGACACAAAGCGAAAAATACCTTATCTAGTGACAATAAAGTCTAGATCGTCCGTGGAGATGCGAGCGCTCTTGTGCCCAAAGCAAAAATCTGGCGACGGCTTATGAGAAGCCTTTTATTTGAAACAGCGTAGCGGTTCGCAGCCAGTGCGCTGACTGACAACTAAATAAACAAGGAAAACTGTGAGGAAAAATGTTAGCAGTTAACTCCATTTGGGGATGTGTCTTTTATGTACGGATATAGGATTCTGAATGTACCCGGCCGAGTACATCGGTTCTCTAACCTCCTTGTAAACCTCCTGAAGGTGATAAGTTACTTTTTTCATTGGTCTTACCTTTCCATTTACATCCGGATTCTGTACGTCCGGTAACAAACCAGAATCCATAAAGAACCACCCCGTATTTGTAATTTTGTTATAACGTCAAGCATACCTAATTATTTAATTTGTCGTTTAAAATGATGGGTATTGATGAGGACTTTAAAAATTTTTCATAATTACCTACCTAATGATGATGTATAATGAATTGAGTGACGTATCGAACACTGAAATCATTGGGATGGATATTATGTTATGATTCTATTAGATACACATAGTTTCAAAGATATTTAAGACACATTCTCCTTCTCTTAATTCCGGAACTTGTACTAATTTTATTGTCACTATTATCATTCCGTAAAGCCTACCTGGCCACTGCCCTCTGCTTGAGCCAGCCGCCAAACGACTCGTCGTGTTCCCACTTTCCACGTTCCAGCCGGAACACGACGAGTCGAGTTTGAGAGTCAGTTCTTTCTTTCTTTATTCCTTTATCTTTCTTGGTCAGCAACGCATCAACGATGGCCAAGGTTTTACTTGTGTTCATGGGCGATGATGCCCACTTAAGATGAAGTGACTGATGGCTGATGGACGTGGCTCGTATGGTCGTTTGTTATGCTTTTTTACATAAAAAATATCAATCTTCATTAAATGTGGCCGGCTATCGCCGCCCATAAACATCAGCAACACCAAAGGCATCAGTGATGCGTTGCCGGCCAAGAAAGAGAGAAGAAAAAGAAAGAAAGAACTGGCTCTCAAGACCCCAGCCGGAACACGACGAGTCGTTTGGCGGCTGGCTCAAGCAGAGGGCAGTGGCCAGGTAGGCTTTACGGAATGATAATAGTGACAATAAAATTAGTACAATGGTATTAATTAACAATCAAAATCAATACTACCAATATAATCCCTCCGAGGGCCCTACCACCAGCGGGCCGGATTTAGTCGCCTTTTACGACACCTTTCCGGCGTGGGATTGGGGTTAGTATTCTAAGCCGCCCCAATAAGGCGCAAAATTATAAGGGTGTCTTCAAGAGGAGAGTGTTTCGAACTGCAATCTCTTCATCAAATAAACAGAGTTAGGCTTATTGTAAACTAGTAACTGCCCTTGCATCAGTTAGGTATTTTTTCCCGTTTTTGCAACATTTATCATAGATGTTCCGCTCCTATTAGTCGTAGCGTAATGTTATATAGCCCTACAGCCTTCCTCGATAAAGCCACTATCCAAAACAAAAAGAATTTTTCAATTCGAACCAGTAGTTAGTTCTTGTAATTAGGGAATTCAAGCAAACAAACAAATTGTTCAGCTTTATAATGTTATTTATTTATTTATAACCAGCCAGTCCTACGACTGGTTTTGCTTATATCCATTTGTCACTTTTGCTTTGATCTGTGGTGGTCTTATTTTTGCTTAAACTCGTTGACACTTCAAGCTTGTACAAGTCGTTCAAGCAGATTGTTCCAATTTTTCAGTAATCTCTTAGTTAAGATATGATTGCATGTATTATTATGTGCAAAAGTTGCACTTTTACTCTGGTAGCAACGTGATATAAGGCTATTTTAGTAAAGCATCAAAGTTGGGTAAATCATAATATCCACTGAGAATTTTGTTTCGATAACATCTCCATATTCTCTTCGATCTTTTAGGATTGTACTTGCAAGATTTATGTTCTTTAGTCGGTCCTCATACGAAAGATGTTTCAAAGACTTCGGTATTTTTGTAAATTATGTCTGAATTTTTTCCAAGTTCTCGATGTCTTTATTAAAATATGGACTCCAACCTGCATATTTCAGAATAGTCTCATAAATCTTAAGAGTACCATTGCTTTAGTTAAGTTTCCAAAAGTTTTTCTCATGAGATAAATAAAATGTACTTTACAACGGTGAGTGCTCCGAGGAATTTTTCGACTTGATGCCTACGTCTCTTTTTCATCATCGCACCACTCGCCGAAGATTGAAGTTCCATCCACATTCCACACCGATTTGACTCGTGGAGTACCTCTAGGTACAGTCCAATTTTCACGTACTTTTTTGCCACGCACGTGCAAACTGTGGAATGGGCTTCCTTCTGAGGTATTCCCGGAGCGCTATGACATGGGGTTCTTCAAAAAAGGTGTGAAAAGAGTTCTCCTTCAGGGCCGGCGTTGCATTGGCGATTCCTCTGGTACTGCTCATGTCCATAGGCGACGGTAACCACATACCATCAGGTGGCCAGTATGCTTTTTCGTCTGCCCATCAGGCTATAAAAAAAATGTATGAGCTTCTTGACAACTGTCATATTCTTCACATCTGAATCTGTTTGTGCTTTTACATTACACAGTTGTACTCTATTCAAATAGTATTAGGTAGTATAAGATAACTTGTAATTATGTATACTCCGTCCATCAACGCATTGACGAAGATCCTGCTGTTATAAATGTGCCGTCGGGCTACGAGCACTTCGACTCCTCATGATCAATATGACATGTTACATTCATGGAAAATAGAGAAGGAGGGCCATCTCTGTATATGAAAAGTGTGCGTAAAAGCCCGTAAAATTACGGGTAGCGCTGCGGTGCGGTCTACAACAGCTATGTTCGAATATCTATTTGGCGGACACCAGCGCCATTGATTACGGGTGGCATAACTCAGCAAACTTCACTCCGTTTACAACAGCCATGTTCATATATCTATTTATCAGACACAAGCTCCATTCGAATGGCCCTTATTGGAACTTCTATTTTCTGTAAACAGCTGGACACTCTTTCAACTTTCCCTTCATATGAGATGGCCCTCCTTCTACCTCAATACTTCATGATTACATTGTCGAATCAAGTGATTAAGCTGTCAGTGTTTAGTGTTTACATAGCACACAGAACACAGAATAAAAATAGCTAGGGAAGCTCGTGGCTGGCGCTGGGTGTGGGCGCCCGGGCGGCGGCGAGGAGAGCCCACAATAGACGCTGCACTGATTTCATTAATTTGCCTGCGCTCCCTAAGGCCGGGGTCAAACTGCTCACTCGTCCCTCCTCGTTATTATTGTCTGTTCGTTTTTAATATTAGACTTGGTTTATTGTAATGTTCTTATCGTCGTTCTTGAACAACTGTCACTTGTCCATAATTGTACTTAATACATTTTTCAACTGGCCAATATTATTGATGGTAATGGGAAAGCCTATTTAATTTTAGATTAGCCTAATATTTATTTTGATGTGATAAAAGATATGAATCAGATCAGATATCAGGCACTTATTAAAATCTGAATGAAACAGGATTCCTTGGACATTGAGCAGTTAAGTAGTGATATTAAGTTCCAATCCAGACTGGCAGGAATATTTAACATCATTTTAATATGAGCAATTAATCTTTACTTACTTTTTTAAATTTATAAAATGCAAAAATCAAAAAACATAGGAACTTTAGTGAGCAATGTGCTGCCAATTTTCACATGGTCAATGTGGTATGAGGGCCTAACTCAGTTAGATCTCTTCTACTATGTCTTTTATAATGGAATGTCCACTGAGAGCCAGTGGTTACTGATAAATCCGATAACTGCAGTTCCAATAAGCCGGTTCGTTTCGCAATCTGGCCGGGGACGCAGAGGCGACTCCCAAATATTAAGTTGTAGTGTGCAGTAGAAAAAATACTGTTGTTGTTAAAAATAATAATAAACACAACAATTAATCGGAGGCAATCCACTCTTGCTTAATATTATTATTATAAAATTATATTGAAATTCTCTCAGTAATGTTTATTTTTGCTAATATATTACTTTAACATAATTTGAGAATAGGTAGGTACCTTATTCATTTGTTTCAAGTTTGTTAGCTATAACGGTAGGTAGTATTTATTCCCTACTGAAGCATAATTTACTTTTTTTCAGGTTAAGTACATTGTCACAATTTCATTTCTAAAAAATCTGCTTTATTTAATAACAAATATAAGTTATATATAGATAATTAGGGATTATTTTTATTACTTAGTTTTATTTACCACGTTACTGAAATTACCTACTGGCAAAACATGAAAAAACGAAAGTGTTACGTGGCTAAATATACTAGCAAAACAACGTGTACAACTCTGTATGAAGGCTCTACATCCATTACAGAAACCTATTCGTTAATATTTGTACATTATAAAATAAATAATTCATTTCATAAATAAATACAAAGATCGTGTTAATGATCCGCCCGCGCTCGCGCCAGTGGCGACATTAACTCGTCAACTTTTGACGAACGTTTTCTGAATCCCGCGCGGTCTGCACGAAGCCTTAGTGCCCCCTAAGCCTGCGCAATGCCGAGGGAGGGGAGGCTCGGCCCCCAAGATGGCCGCCGCATTGTCTAAGCCTTGATTAAGGCAGATTTAAAGGGCTGCCTTGCGCTTACATATTAATTATGTACTCAGCTCCACTCGGTTTTACCTGAGTGTACATATTTAGACGCGCGGCCGGAAAATATTGTTCTTTGTTAGGTATGCGGTGGCGTTTTATGTAACTGGTCGCAGCGAGCGGTGGCCCTTTGAGGGCCGGCTGTTAGCGAGACTCACGTACACAGCCCACAGCCACAGCCGCTCAGCTCCACTCCGTTACAACCGTAAATTAAAGAGTTGTTATTGTTTACCGTTTCTGTGTGCCGTCAAATGCTTCAAATATTATGACTTTAGTGAAGATTTTTTTTGCAAACGATTAATCATTGTGATTTAGTAAAATGTGATGTAATGAAATGATATATGCCTTGGTAGTAATCGTGATACAAATATTAGTCAATTTTATTTTTTTATTTATTTTCTTAAGATAACTGCAATAACAAACTAAAGTAGAAAGAAATAAACTTATAAAACTATGACAATATAGATTTGCAGTCAAACTGTATGAAAAGGGACCGCAGTCGGCAATGGCCGCAGTAAAACTAAGACCGCTGGTTTTCAGGGCGATCCCGAGTTCGCGTAGTTTTGCTTGAGGTGTCACATACATACATTATAAAAATAAAAATAAAAACATTGTCGCCTGTGAGTCACCAGAAGGGCCCACTGAAAATCAGCGCCGTGGCAAACGCTGCGGCAATACGCTGAGTGGGTACCATTCTCTGGCACAACACACGCGAACATTGTAACATAGTTCATAATTATGTTAAATATGTTACCTGAATTACGTTGTGTGTGTCAGAAATAAATCTTTTCTTTCTTTCTTTCTTTCTTTCACATTTCATACGATTAAAACAAATCATCACCGTTATACTAGCCCAGAACATTTACATCTATAGAAAACAATAAAAGTTACAAAACTATTTACCCCCAGACGCTTACGATTGGTCCGACCGACGCGCGACGTGACAGCTTAGGACAATAAATAGGAAATGCACAATAAAAAGGATTATTCAAAATACTTTGAGAGATTACTAAAATAAAGCCTGTAACTCGTTTATTAAATTAATTAAATAATTGTTCCTGCGTACCTGTTGGGTACTTTAATTTCAATGTTTTTAATTCAAATTTGTAGCAAATTATGTTTGAAACTACTACTTATTTAATGAGGTTAACGCCGTCTGTCAATATTTATATAAAATATTGTAATCAGTATATCGATTGTGTATTAAAAGAGCACATTGCTACCGGACAATAACTTTGACTTAGCTAGAAAGGAAAAGGAAATTCAGCTAAGTTGTCCATGTTTCTACTGGTATGTCTCTTATTGCAAAAAATTGTAATCGTAATTGAATTGTTATTATAATTATTAAATTTTGGATCTCTAAAAACGCAACAGCAGAAAAAAAATATTGTAATAATATAATAATATTGCTTACAATGCTTAATGTAAACACTAGACAACATTTTTAATTTTACCTAGTTATTTGTAGAAACCACTTTTTTCCAAAATAATAATATTTTCAATTTTGATTAGGTATCTAGCCAGTGTTAGGAAATTAGGAACAGTTAAGAATTAATTTTAAACTTCAAACAAAAATCTTCAAACAAAATATTACTTACTACCATATATTTATTTATATTTTATTATCCAACCCCTAAAATAAGCACTACAAAAAAGGACTTGATGTTCAAAACTTTTCGCGAAGTTAACGTAATAAATAGCGTAATTAGGTAATATATTTTTATTATTATTTTTCTGTAGTAGGTATACAAGGAATATTAGTGAAGCTTTCAAAAATTTATTACTCAAACAATGTTAGGTAAGTTCTATGTTAGGTATTTTAGTTTGCAAGGAGACGATTCTGACAGATAACTTTACGTAAGCTTGCGTATTATTATTCAAGATAATACCTAATAAACTTCAGACCAATCAAATCAAATAAAATCAGTTTATTCAAATTCGGTTTGTTAGAAACATTTTTCGAAAATCTCGCTTCAAGAAATCCCTACCGAGAGTGGTCACAGAAGAAGAAGTTATTTTTTAAGCTTAATAGGCTTTCTTCATGATGTTAACATGAGTTTTAAATTTTCAGTATGGCATTTCTATTAGTCCTAGTGGGATTATATTCTAAATCTTGACACAACTACTAACTTATGAACCACCAGTTTACTGCATCAGTTATGAAAATGGTTAGGACCTTAATATGGACCTTTACGTCTCTACGGACGTTTAAAATTGAATTAAATATTTATTTTAACATAGGCATGTCAAAATATTCGTTATGACTCGATACCTCCAATACTTTAAATCGCGTAAATTTTATGAAAGTTTTGTCTTTTAAAAATGATGAAATCGATATTTCCATTAACAGGAACATGTTGACTTATTGCAAAAAATGTCTGATTATGCCTAAGAAGCTAATAAACATAGAAGAAATATTTGCGATACTCAGTAATTCAATTCGTTGTGTCATCTTTGAATGTTTAGGTTACCAATTTCCAAAACGCAAAGTTGTGTCGTTCCTTTTTCGTCGCTATTGGCAAAACATCGGCTTTTACAAGACGTTTGTCACACCGAATACGTGAGTATCAATCGATATCACACACCGATGACCCATGTATCGGCACTCCCAAACACCAAGATTATTTCGTAATCAATATTTCAAGATCATCTCTGATCAACTCATTGCTTGTAAAGAAGGAAGCGAAGAATCTACTTATCCATATGTTTTATACCCCTCTTACAAAAAGAAAATTATACAAGAAATACTTTTGTATCACAGTCTTGCAGTTTCTATAATAAATACCTTCAAAATATGAATCTATTTAACGCATCTTTAATTACTTATAAAAGGGTTATACGACAAATCTTAGCCGATCTCGATTATTCATATTTTTGTACGTTTTTTATGTCTTCTTGTTATATTAACTTTTCGGTTTATAAAGTCCACTAATGCTCCAAATTATTATTATGTCAAAATGTTTCAGTGGAAACTGTTATGCTTTACATTTCTTGTATCTGTATGGTGGAATCTGTAATACAAATACCTACTGTTTGTTTCCCAAATAAAATAAAAATAAAATAACCCTAACTGCAAATGAAACTCATAAACATATTTTGTAATTGAAACTCTCCTAGTAGGAAAGCTTACAAGTAATGAACCTCTATTACATACCATACCCTACCTACAGAGTAAAACTTGATGGTAGAGATTAGCATCACGAACACGGAAGATTGGCTTCGACAAATCCTCGTGATGGATGGCCTTCATATCCTTCATATATCCTTCGACGACTCCTCCGGGTCCTTTGACGACCCGTGTGGCGCAATGGTTACCATGCGGGATCGCCGCGCCAAGGGTCCTGGGTTCGATTCCCAGCGAGGCGGAAATTTGAATGATGAGTTTGATTTTCTGTTCTCGATCTGAGTGTGAGTGTTCTTGTCTCTGTGTGTTGTCCATAGCACCCACGACACAGGGAATCCTAGTGTGGGGATATGAGTGTGAAGCGTTAGCGTTATATCCTTAACTGATAGGCACAGCAGATATAAAGAAAGGTTGAGAGAGATGGAAATCTCGAGATCGTTAATGTTATATTCACACTTGTGTCACATTAGTGTCTCGTATATATCAGGTAGATAATTAAAAGACTTATTGTCGCTATGTGATAAAACGTATTTCGCCTTATGCCCTAGTACTGTTTTTTATGCAAATAGCTGACAATTGCGAAGACTATCTACCACTAACCTGATGGTAAATGCGATCAATAGTACTAAATGCATTAGCATTTCCGTTGCTTTGCCGACGAAGAAAAAAGAGAGAAAAACAATGAAAGAATTGACTCCTGGCTCTTTGGCGGCACATTGGATTGAAGCACGATGATGTCGGCTTCACGCTTTATGTTGCGTTGCGCTCGGACGCTTCTACCCTGGGACAAAGCTCATAACACAAGTTAGTTATGCAGTTGTGTTTATATCAATTTATTATTTTGATTACTAAAACTCGGTCGTTATTCAATTAATTCCGCAGAGTATGTCGAGTCCCATGCCACTTAATATGTTCCCGAAATAATTAAACACAGATATGATCGGAGCTTCAGGAAATATCCAATTAGTGCGTGCGTAATTGTAATTAACGCGAGAGTTTCTACTATTCCATTCAGTTTTCCCCTTCGATAACTGTGCTAGCGTGAAAATCATGATACTTCATTGAAGGTTCCGCTGTTTCATCATCCCCTTGGTATTAGGGGTGGAGGCCCAAAAGTGGGTATTGAGCTTACCTGACCCATTCGCTATCTTATTAGGAATTGAAGCGACCCCAGTAAAAAATGTCGACGGTTTTTTACTAATTACATTTTCACAAGACATGCTCACATAACCGTAATGAAGCGTCCACCACTGGCTTTGATCTCGTCCCTGCGCTCTATTCATTAACACGCTGAAAGATGTTGTGCCCAACTTATATTGGATTATTCAATATCTTATGCTTATCACATAAAGAGTACGATTGACGCGCTCACAGCCCAGCGGCTTGTGTCGTTTCTAAGTGATCGATAAAGTTAAGCAACAGCGGACGCAGTGGATACTGTCGGTAATTGCATGGGTGACAGCCATGGGCAAAATTTCTAGGGCTTCCCTGCCTGAGGACACGAAGAGCATTCAGTCCCGGTCATTACCTAAAGATAACTGAGTCGTTAAGCCATGTCGGTGGCCCTCGGGCGGCATGGAAACTTTCGACAGTCGGATTGTCCGCTAGCCCCTCCACCAATCCGCACTGGAGCAGCGCGCTGGACACGCTGGAGTATGCTCTAGGTCTCATCAAAAGGAGAAACTCTTACTCAGTAGTGGGCTAAGCCACGGTTTAAACATAGACATCCTGAAAAATTCTCACAAAAGCACCAATTTGACAAATTGAGATTAGGTAGATTGATGATCGTAAATAACTTTAGTATAGCACTCATTCATTCCTTTTTATCAAATAATTCATAAACCTTATAATATAAAAAGAGTTGTAACGCAACTATAAAACATTATTAAAGAAAAGAAAACGTTTGAAGTAACAAAAACACAAGTACCCTCGAGAGCCGATCAATTTTCTTAGAGAACGGCGCGCGGCGGGCGGCGGGCGGCTCCACAAAGGCCCACTTAACTTTTCGCGCCAAGCGTTTCCTTCAAATCACTTTTGTATTAAAAATAATCACATTTTAATGTCTGGTCGATTTAATTCATGACAATTGGAAGCGAGCACTCGCCGCGAGAGCTTGCCAGATGGATAGTAATGCACGCGGAGTGCACCTTACTGAATTATTCGCCTATTATACACTTGCTTTGTACATCACTCTTTTATCTCGCAAAATGACACCACCATTGTAAAGATGCTTACACACTAGGCGCTTCCACGCCGCGTTTACGCACAACTCACGCACGCTAACATTTTCTTGCGATTCAGTTTTTTTCTTAATTATTCGCCATCGATGTCATCGCCACTATTGAATTGGTCAATTATCGGCTTATTGTAATCGATTCATTAGTAATTAATTGGAAGAAATTTAAAATATCTTCATCTCTTTCACTAACTTACAGTTCCAGCCACGATTTTAAAACAATATGAATATTCTTTTTGATTATTTTTTTCAAGTATTTTCCGATAACCAATAATTGAGTAGATAGGTTATCGATAGCGAGAAATACGACTAAACACATTTGTAGTTAACGACGCTCTAAGGCTGTGTTTTCAGCAGTTGCGCTGGGTGACCGGCAGCGTTGCGTGTGTGGCGTGCGTGGCGTGCGTGGCAGCGGGTGTGTCGCCACCCTTACCATTACCGCGAGTGCTCTCCGCCGTAACACCATCGAATTTCGTACTTGTAAAGATTTCCTTTTACCAGAACGCGAGCAACAATACTCGGCTCAAAGTGACTTGTCACAGAATATCTTGCGAACATCACAAGGATGCACTCGCCGCGCTCCCAAAGAGCTCCCTTTGATTACGCGGTGTTTTTTAAGTTTTTTAATGGGTAATTCCTTTCATCATCGCCGAAATTAATGGCGGATAGATGGTGAAAGATGAGGATGGCAATTCAATCCCGTCTCATCCGAAGTAAAGCCACGAAACAAAGCGAGCCGACGACGCGAAAGCCAAAGAGAAATTACTTTGTTTTGAAGTACAGAGCCTATAACAGACAATATGTTATTCTCTAAAAGCCTGCGAACATGACACCTGAAAGAGCAACACGGGGGCGGGAGTAAGTAGCTTCTCTACAAAGTGCTGGAGTCTTTTGTGGAGCGCCGTATTAGCCGATTCATCTCGGCGAAGGTACGAACTGACGATATTACTTACTTGTGAACGATTGCGATGAGAATATACTTACTGAGAGTTGTTACTCACTTCACAAGCACAATTTCAAATTAACTTTAAATTTTAAGGCTACCGAATTGATTGATTAATATTGCACGAGGCTTGAACCTAATTGTACCACGCGAAACAGATATATAATTAACTTTGCCATCGTGCAAGAGTATCATCGGGACTGCATTGGAGGGCACACATTTGAAATGAGAGAAAATGAGAACATTCGTCTGGTTCTTGGATCAGATGTATTTCTCTTGCCATTTAGTCCCCTCTATAAGAAGGTTTACGAAACAGTAGAAGCGGCTTTGATCATGAGAATTAATGTTCTTGCATTCTAAATAGCGTATTTTTTTAATAATGAATTGAAAAGTGTGTGTTATCACAGAAGACATAATAAGTACTTAGTACATAAATGGTGTAGGTACAGTCGAATCAAGATGCCAACTACGCCTGAAAAGATGACAATAATATTTGAAAGCTGATTTTCACAGCCAAGTTTCCAAACGCAATCTTTTACATTAGATCGAACAGAGAAACATACCAACAGTATTCTGGTAAAATTCACCCACTTGACCAAATTTCACATAGCAACCCACAACTGTCCCACTGCTGGGCTTGCATCTCTCACAATGTGAGGTCTCGGAAAGCAAAGGCTGCATTGGTACACCACGCTTGCCAACTTGGCATTGGAAAACTGCACCCATCTTTGAGAGATTTCCTAAGATTTTCAATCGCTCTTTGCCTGCGTCTTTCAGTTTCTTTCCTTCTCAAACATGTAGGTATGCCTGTCTTTTTTAGACAAAAGCCCCTTCTTCCATAGATGGGTTATGTTATGCAACATACGGAATATTTTATTAATACAAACTTTACAACGCAGCCAGCTCATAATATTATAAGTTCATTGGAAATTCCAGAGCTAGGCTCCGTGCATACAGGGGTTGTTTACCCCCATGAGCGAAGGCGCAGTTTAATATCCCGTGGAGTATTTACGACATTTTTACAACCGCAGCCAGTTCTCCAGTGAATACCTAATCTCATCATATTATTTATCACCGTGAAGGAATTAGATGGCGCCTCAGTCGAAAGAATTTTACAAGAAGTGGGAAATGAGATTTCTCTTGTAGAACACGAAACGTATTTAATTTGAAATATAACTTTTTCGTGAATGGATTGAAGATTGACGTGATTTAAGTACAACTTCTTTAGGCGCGAATTGAGAGTCAGATTATTTTTCGGACGAAAGTAATCGGACAGAAATAAGGCTCTATAGCCTGTTGAATGTCAAATGAAAACAAAACCATAAACAAAATTGAAGTACAGATACATAATTCCATTATGATTGCATTGTATCTGTGATAAGTATCACTGGGTGACGAATAATGGTAACGGTGTAACGGTAATTGTAGCTTTATATTCGTCATTTTATCTTATATATTATGTTACCGGCAATCTGTACAGTCCGGTATTCTACATACACAATACCTAGGCAATGTATAAAATACCCAAATGAGCTAGGTGTTGTATGGAAAATTATTTATTTTATACTTCGCCTAGGTATTCTGTACAATACCCAATGCGTAATCAAAGTTAAAAAAAAATGTGTTAATTTAGTAGTCTCTCCGAGATGAACTGGAAATAGGCATAAATGGTATAATTGTCGCTTCTGCGTAAGCGCGACCTATTCTATGCCGGCTATCGCTGGCGCGTCTGCGCTACGAATTTTGTTCGGAACAGTCCGTCTATATATTTAAACAGAGAGTGACAGAGACTCTGTTTAGTACTATATCAATAAAGTGAAGTTATCACAAGTTTGCCAAGTCTGTGACAAGTTGCTTCGTACAGCGGCCAGCGGCTGCGGAACGCATCCAGTTTAATATCCAGCGCGAGGTTTTACGATATTTTTACGATTGCGCGCACTTCGCCGCTGAATACCTATTCACATCGTCTGCTTTATGATAGAGATGCTGGAGCTCGCTGCGTGAACCTGACGGGGTTACTTATTCATTTATATCCTTGGAAATATACCATCTTACAATATGTTTGCGTAATGAAACTGACAATCTTTAGTAGACAACGTGGTACGTACCTTAAAGGTACGAACCAATATAATGTAGTTTAAATTTAATTAATAGTAGGCAAGTACCTATTTGTAATAATTGTAGACCTGATCAGAGTTACGTTTTCGTAGGTGTGGTGTTTTAAGATGAAATGGATCTGCATTTGCGAAAAATCAACTACCACTTTGTATTACCGTGGTACCTGCCTATTTTACCAGTCTTGTAGTTTTATACAACATACATATTTATTTACAACAATTTCATTATGTTAATTATTCATTTCTCTTTTAATGATTAAGATAATGTTAAGATTAAGATACCAAATATCTATGCATTCTTCATCGACAGTTTTATAGTTTTGGACGATATTCCGTAATTTCCTACGTCTTTTTAATAGGGATGTTGACTAATTTTAGGATTCAATTTTATTTTATAGATATGACCTTAATATTCACGAAAAAAATATTATAAAAATAATAATCTTCAATTTAAAAACAAAAATTGATAAATAAAAATCATTATCAAATTTCCCACCAAAAACGTCACGTGACGTCACTAAACGATATTCAATACTATCTGTCTGCTAAGTTTGTTGAATTTCCATATAAAATTGTTCCAATGACGTCAGATTCTCAAAATGGCGTTTGAGGTCACGTGACAGTGAGTACAATTTTTAACATTTTAAATTAATGATATTTAATTTATTGTGATTCATTTCAATAAAAGAATCATGTTTTATGGCTTTTAAATGTTACCACTAATATTTTAGACATAAATTTATATTAATTTATAATTAGTGTCAACATCCCAATTGTATTTGAACATCCAGATTTTTTTTCAGTGATCGGTATTTAACTGAGAAGGTTATTTGAAGTTAAAATAAATCTTACATATTATAAACCAACTATTTCACTTACGTAATTCACATGCAACGTATCGCGAGTATCGCGACTTAAAGTCCATTCATCTTCATTACCACTTATCACCAGCGGCGGTCATCAGTCCGGACGAGACCTCGAGCATTAGCGGTGGCCAACTTCGACCATTAAGCGAGTGGTGAACTATAAATCGGCTTGATTTACACCGCCCGGGCGCCCGCCAGCCATACGTTACAAACGAGATGCCCGAATTAATTGCTGGCTCAGAAGAAGTAGTGGCCAAGATACCAACTGGCTCCCACGCCACGGGAGACTATCCAAACCAAATTAATGATATTTGCAAACTGAATGTGGAGCTCCATCGATATAAATATGTTGTTTAGTTGGAAAACTAAGATTTTTTCACTTGAATGCTGTAGACGCCTAATCATTTCCCGTAGGTACCTACTTCGGTGGTGCGTCCTTAATCCCGCTACAAATAGCGCATCGAAAAGTAAAAATTACGTAACATTACCAACTCGCTAACGGTTATAGGTTTCGAGAAATTGACGTTGTCACAACTTACCTCTGTCAGAACCCGCCTCGGTCTCCCCTACCTACTAGTCATAGTAAACGGTACGACTAAATGTAACACTTTTAGAGTTCCGAACGAAAAAACGAAAAACGAAATCTTTATACGATCACTTGTGCGTCTGGGCGACCGCCCTTGACAGCCAATTTAATCCGAAACTACTGAACCAAATGAGTTGAAGTTTGATACTCATTTGGTTTATTGTGACCCAAAGACGAAGCTATAAAGAAAACAAATGAATTAAAAATCTTTTAAACAAAATCAAAAAAACTGTTTTGCAAACAGTATCGTGTGGCATGTCAAATGAAAGGGCTTAATTGTAAAAATCTCAATTATAAGTATTTTTGTTACACTTAATTCTACAATAGATAGTTTTAAAATTATTCAAGGCAGAACGAAAAATACCATCCCTCCCACCCCCCCTTTATCTCCGTAACTACGGAAAATATTATAAAAATACGGAAAATATTATATAATAACCTACAGGAAAGCCTATAAGAAATCTATGGTCTTAAAAATAGGGCAAAAATTAATAAAATAGAAAAATAAGGGTTAATACATAATCAAGGTACGGAACCCTCTCTACGAGAGTTTGACTCGTACTTGCCAAGTTGCATATCAATTTCCGATATTCGAGTTCACCACAAATTCACTAGAGCAGAAAGTGGTGATGACGTTGGCTGCTCACCATTATTCCTATATAGGTACCGTAATAACTTATTTCTAAGACTCTGGTTAAATTATTGCCAACAATTCTACGTACCTACTATCACTATTTGAAATGGCACTCATCGCAGTGCTAACGCATTCGGTGTACCTAATTGGTGTTCGTGATACCACCATGGCTTTAGTACTGTTTCCACCGCTCACTTGACCGGTGCAGCCGTAAGCTCACACTCACACAAACACACGCCTCAGCGTTCTCCGCAAGTGGGTCACACCCACACGGCACACGTTACAGCCTTGGAAGTTACACTTCTAATTAGTGGCGTTTTAGATAAAACTCTTTTCACAAACACGCGACCGTAAGAACTCACGACTTAACAGAATTCTAAGGTGCTGATGTAACTTTGCTAAATTAATTAATCAACTTTCTTTACTTTTTATTCGCTCAAGTTTGAAAGACTGGCTAAACATCGTCACAGACACTTCTATTGAGTCCTTTTTTTATGAAATAGCCGGCAAACGACGGCTCACGATCCACCTGATTCCACCTGATGATGATAAGTGGCTATCATCGGCCAAGAATATGAGCAACACCAAGGGTATCACTAGACACTAATTAATGTGTTGCCGGCCAAGAAATAGAGAAGAAAAAGCAAAAAAAGAACTGGCTCTCAAGCCCCCAACATGAAAATGAGAGGCGTTTCCCAAGGACAAATAATAATAGTAATTATGGTATTGATGACCTATTAAAATCAACATTACCAATATAATTCCACCAGCAGGGGAAAATGCAGTTTTATGAATGCAGTTATCAAATGCAACTGATGTTTCACTGTCTTCATCGCAAGCCATGACTGAGCCCGTTGAGCTCGAGTCTCCTCTAACAATTGGGGTAAATAAGGGCCACAGCCTACCAGGCCCGCTAAGTATGGATAGGTAGACTTTACATAATATGGATAGTTTAGAATTTAAGAGAATTCTTAAATGTTCAGGTTTCACTCTTGACGATTGCAAGTGAGAATTATTTCTTATGGTAACCGTCTCTTTGGTAAATCAATATTTAGCAAATAAAACATTGGTACCATTCATTGAGTAC
Source organism: Thymelicus lineola (assembly GCA_963932265.1). NCBI lineage: Eukaryota > Metazoa > Arthropoda > Insecta > Lepidoptera > Hesperiidae > Thymelicus > Thymelicus lineola. Next base: position 15,698,475 of record OZ010695.1, read on the forward strand.
AATATTAGAATAATCCAAAAGGATAATAAAGATTTCAATTTGAAGTATGTAAGTACTAACAATTCTCTCACAGCTCCATTTCGAAAAATATTTAACAAAAGTTTCGCACAAACAACATTCTGTTGGAACGAGAAAATGTTCGCAATATATTACTTACATATATCATAATTTATCAATTTTCTAATTAATAATCCATCCATCATCCCTTGGAGGTCCACTGCTGGGCATAGACTGCTGGGCATAATTAATAATAAGCAACGTGTATTGTCTAGGAATTTATTAGATTCCTTAATGTATATGTGACTGGTTTGCCTCCTTCAAGAGTGGACGATGCATTCACCGCGATAGGTCACGTAGCGCACATCTTAAGCTGGCGGTTCGCGCCGCGACAGAGACAAGCGACCGAGACAAGAGACCGAGACAGGAGACCGCTATCGTCACTTGACCATATGCAATGAATAGGCATCAGTTCGCGAACGAGACCGAGACAGGAGACAGAGACGCGAGACCGGAGACCGCGCGACAGTCGCTGCCCTGGACTAGTAGTGTCTCGGTCTCGTCGTGTCGCGCTCGAATTGAACGTGTGTTTATTGTAAAAAATGACTACTTTTCCTGACGAAGACTGTGAAAAGCTGATTGAACTGATCAGACAGCACCCTCTGATATACAATACTCAACTGGAGTCCTACAGAGACGAAAATTTAAAGAAAAATATTTGGAAAAACAGCTGAAACCATAAATAAAACCTTCTTCTTCCTCCAATGGAAGTTCTAATTAGACAGTGTAAATTAATGGCACATTACAACATAAGTTACTCCATCAACAGACTCTGAAATTGAATGAATTGTAGCTTTGGTCGCGGTCTCGGTCTCGTCCCACAGTAGATGCAGAAGAGACCGAGACACTTGTCGCGGTCTCCCGTCTCGGTCTCTTGTCTCGGTCGCTTGTCTCTGTCGCGGTGCGAACCGCCACCTTTATGCGGAGTGGCGCTTGCCGCTTGCTTTATGATACGGTCGGCAATCGGCATCATTAACATGCTCCTGTCGTGGTGATCTCATTCTAACTCTAGATTTATTAATCACCACCATGTTTCGCTGGAATTTATTGGTGTGTTGTTCAACTTATATTAAAACGATAACACGCATCGTTGGCGTAAAGATTTGTTTTAGAGAATTTTGATAAAGGGAATGCTGACAACTTTCCAGATCTACGCATCGATATTTATTTTTCTGTATATGTACCGTTGTAACGAGGTGTAGGTAATAATACCTTGTTCAATACCTTAGCTGGCAAATACATTTTCTTCTAAATTTTCCAATCTTCACTGGCTTTCATCATGGATCTCCATCCACACCCTCACAGCGTTACTTACATAGTTTACAACATTTTCCTTTTGCTCAATTCCCGTTTTCGTTGTATTTCCACGTTAAATATTTCTTATAACTGGTATTTCTTCGGATTATTTGATTTCAAATACTTTTACATGAAATTATTCAAGAGACCATGTGCTACGGCCATGATGATGGCTGAGTCCGGAGTCAGCCTCATGCTGCAGCACACGATCCATTCTGCCAATTAAAGTCAGTTTTAAGTAGCTCATTTAATTTTATGTAATGCAATATTAGGTAGGTATAATATTTATTTTTATTTGTTATAAGTCATAAGTCATAAGTACTTTAATGCATCATGCTACAATAGATAGGTCTTAAATATTTATACATAGTGAGCATGAACCCTGCTAGGGCGTGGCATATTAACAATTTAACAATATTCTATGTCATTTTTACAATATTCTTATTATTTAATTATTAATTATTTCAATAAAATAGTAACAATTATTATTATTCTTATTATTATCACTTTTAAATGTGTACAGTTGCGCCTCAAATAAATGTGTTTTTCTTTTGACGTGACAACGTCTATTAAAACGATGAACGCCGGGTGCATGCACGAAAAGACATGACTCAATGTCACGTTCCGTAACGTCATGTCACGTTCCGCGAGCGAGAGCGCGGAACAAGCGATAGAGAGGCACGATCGGCTACGGCCTACGATCGGCCGAAGCGCTCGGTTCGTGCCGCATGTATTCATCAATGTTTCTTTATGACGTTGTCACGTAAAACTATCGTCCGTAAACCGACTTTACAGACAACCAATTTTTTTTCTATCAAATAGCAGTCATTAAGTCCTAACGGAGGCCTTTCAGCGACAATCATCACCATTCCATTGTGTTATATCAATTGCAAGTAGGTATATGAGTAGCAGGAACTGACAAGAATGTTTGTTTGTTTGCAGGCATGCATCGCAAGTCGCTGGAGGCAGCGCAGCACCTGAAGGAGTCGGGGTCGGAGCGCGAGGGCTCGGAGGCGGAGCCCGACCGCGCGCCCTCCGCCTCGCCGCACCGCCACGACCTTCACGACGCACAGGTCAGTTCACTGCTCACTGAACATCACCGACCACCACCAAATTCCATCCATCCATCCATCAGCCTTTACGATGCTGAATACCTATAGACCTCTCCTAGGAACTCTAAGCGGTTCTGAGCCCTCTGAATCCAGCGGATACCCGCTATCTTCCTCAGGTCATCAGTACATACACCTGGTCGAGGGGACACCTGCCCATTGCTCACGCACAATGGTGTTCCTACCAGTTATTTCCAATATATAACAATCACCTGGTCAATAACGTGAAAGCAGAATCCTTCTTTTCCGCTTTTTAGTCCAAATCTGCTCAGAGTAAGGACAGGAACTAGAGTACTCCTACAATAACTCTGCAATGAAGTGACAGCGGTAGTTAGTGAAACTTTTATTATGGCAATACTGATATAGAGTCAAATAATAGGTTTTGATGCTAGATATTATTATTTATTGATTATGATTGACTTGATAAAATATAATTTTATCAATGCTTTATTTATTTATCAATAGTATGTATTTTATAAAGAGAAATGTTGACAGTATCATCGATATCATCTTGAATATCAGTTCTCGAACGCCACTTTTTATAGTTTTACCCATTGTGAAAATAGAATTCAGCAAAAATCAACAACAGTATATCGACGAGAAACTGATACGTCAATGTATGTCAGCTTTGACAATCATTCAAAAAGTGATACCATAGTACGATTTTTGTTTCTACCAGTTAATATCCTTATGCAGAGTTATCGTGGGATGATTATAGTTGAAGCGACGACACAGCTTGTCTTAAAAATTTAAATTAAGTTATGCAACAGAGGGCGCGGTCATAAGTTGGATGGGTGACCGCAGTCACCACGGCAGTGCCGATCGTTCAGTAGAGAGGGGCGCGGGATAATATACATAATAGTTTGTACGTCAAGACTATTGCGCGACACCATCTAGTTCGCGGCGTCTGTTCTATGCGCTTGTAATACTTCAATGGTTTCTAACAATGTAAGTGTTTATGGTCTTCAGGCGCAGAGTTCCCCCGGCAGCAGCACGACGGCGTCCTCGTCGGCCAAGGGGCGCGCGTCCCCCGACCAGCGCGACCTGTACGAGGACCCGGAGGCCTTCCGCAACAACAGCATCGCGTGCCTGCGGGCCAAGGCGCAGGAGCACCAAGCGCGCCTGCTCTCCAACAACCTACTCCTTCAGGTAAAGGCACACTTCTTCAGTTCTTTGGTTATGGAAAAATCCGACAAACGTACTGACGATCTACCACCAAACCAACACCAAAGGTATCACTAACGCGTTGCCAGCTAAGAAAGAGAGAAGAGAAAGAAAGAAAGATGCGTTAGATTAACTGATTAACATCGGTATACCTCTACGATCACATGTAGATACTGTCTGGGTGAGAAACTGTGGTGTACCTATTTGGTTACCACGGCTTTGGTAAACACGGCTGCGCATGTATAGTATACTCGTATCGCAAGCCATAAAACGACATACCATGGTTCATTGTTAATATTAGTTGGTAAGAAACTTAGTTTCACCAAAACACAGCTTAATTACTTATCTGCGATGGAAGAATCGGACTCGGTTACTTCGGTGTTTAAATACCCAATGCTGCAGTTACGAGTACCTTAGAAAGAGTGCCAGAAGCAACAGAGTTCTTTACAACCCAGATACTTACATATTATTTGTAGTATTTGTAGTTCCACGATCTGGCTATCAAGTCGATTCTTGTTTAAATACAAACATTGTTACAATACATACATTTCATCTGTTTCTACTACCACATGGTACGAAGCCACTGCTGGTTTTGCACTTCAGTAACACCAGAGGCATTACCGACGTGTTGCCACCAAAACGAAATCAGGAAAACTGTCCGGTATAACATTACAGCCGATAAATAAGATAGCAAAGGCGGCTAGCAGGCAAACAGCTTCACCACCTGCTCCACGCACGAGTATAGTCTGTGGTATAGTGTTCAAAGGAAGGGAGATTTCCTTCTCGAATGTTATATGACCGAAGTTTTTCTGTTTCCAGTGTGTGGCATTCGATCGTATGTTGGCACGTGCACGTGTGTTGCAGGTGCGCGGGCTGCAGCGGGCGAGCGCGGGGTGCGGCGCGGGGGGCAGCGGCGGCGGGGGCGGCGGGGGCGAGGACGAGGGCCCGGCCGACATCGACGTGGGCACCGAGCCGCCGCCGCTGGACGCGCCGCGCCTCTACTGACCGGAGCGCCTGCCCCCACCGCCCCCACCGCACCCACACCAGGTGACGACTGCTCCCGCGGTCCAATACGACAACATGTATATCGACCGGACTAGCAGCGACTGATGCAGGGAACTAAGCAGATCCACTACCTGCTACATCTGCTCCCCCACCTGATGACAGTTGAATGCTCCAGCACCAACTAAGAGAGGCTGGACCTCGTGGATTTGGACATTAAGGACTGTGAGACAGACCAGACTCAGTCGTTGCTGTAATCTCGACGTCAAAGTTGAAAACGATCGCACTCCAAGGCTGCGTAGAACTAGGAGAATGACTTCGTGATGGGGAAGCCATGGATCAAAACTATGATGAAGAACTTTGACCGGATGAAGCAGCCGTTCAGGATGTAGTTACACTGACTCCTACATACCTACACGCAAGCGATCAAGCTGCTCTATTCTATCTATATAAAATTTTAGAACGTTGAGGCGATTTCCCGCGAAGATGATTTTAGCGATATTAAAACACTGATGTCTGGATCTATGCTAAGGTGTAATACCAATGGTGTCAGCCGTCAAGGATGAGGGCAGAAAGTCAAGGAAACCGATGGAAATCCTGATAATGATCACGAGATGTGTGAACCAACTATTAAAGGTGTTGTCGACGCGCGAGCGGAGTGCAGTGCGGTGCCGGTAGCTGCCGAGTGTAACGCGCGGTGTCGAACTCCAAGTGTAATTATGTACATTGTAGTAGTGTTATGTACTGGTAGTATTTAACTAAAGCCCCAGTTTTTCGTGCAATACCCTTAGTTAAGTATTTATCCGTTTAGCAGTTGTGTTAGCGTTGTATAAAGTTGTTCGGCACTATTATGTAACGGTCGTTCTAGTGATCATAAGATGCTGCGCTGGGCCCTCCTGGCGCAACACATTTGAGGCGGAAAGACTATGTAAATCGAATTAGCGTAGGTTATGTCAAATCGGTACTAAAATATTAATTTAAATGATTATACCTAATCTAAGTGTTGGACTACCTATCGAAAGTTTTAAAATTATACCTTATCTATTTTGGCTCGAAGTGATTTGTTCGAAACATTATTTAATAGTGTAATTACTGATAAATATATAATTTCTGTCTGTGACGCGCGGTCTTGTTATTTTTGTACTTCGGTGACCGTTATGTACGTAGCGCGTACTTTATATTATAGGTACTTCCATAACTTTACTTCATGTACTTAATATTTACATTATCTGTGATTTAATGTGGCGGTTTCGAGTTCTATTGTCAACGAGTGGACCGACTTAATGGCGTAGGTATCTCATATTCCGAATTATATTTATTTAGAACTTCTCCCCATTATCTAAAAATAAGAATTAATTTAGAAATACTTTGGTATATTTGTTACCCTTACGCCCTGGTCACGGGGTCGGGCGGCGCGAACGGCGGTGCGAACGGCGGCGCGGCGGGCGGGGCGAAACTTCGCGCGGCACGGCGGGCACAGTTTCACAGCCACGGGACGGACGTTCGCCGCCGTGACCGATAGGCCGAGAGCAAAATTCTTTATCAAAGTTATCTCCAAATTGCTTAGAAGATAATAGTTTTTTAGTTAAAGACAATATTTGGAAGATATTATGGAGAACATGATATGAAAATGAGAGGATGATCCATTCACACCACCCTTTTGAGTACAATTATGTTTAAATTCATTGTTCCGCGGTCGAAGAAATAAGAATAAAATAATCTCACTGGTTCGACGATTAAAATATTACATATAACGAATTGAACTAGTGAGAACAAAGTGATTTGAATAGAAATTATTTTTATTTCTTTCCACAATCTCTTCACTGCATGTGTACCTATATTTAATTTATGCTATGGGTGGCCAGACTTCCAAATAGCTAGCCTAGCTAATATTTCGGCATTAGAAGTTTCAGTGTACATTTTTTCACGGCGAAAACAACTAAACTCGTTTGGTTTCGCTATTCGCCGCGTCTTTGGTTTCTGCCGCTCGACTATGTCGAATGTCCCGTTGCCAGGTGGTAAGGTATAATACTACTTGCATTCTAAAATAATTTATTTATTAATAAAAAGGTCAGTGACTTATCGAACGTCGATATCGAATAAACTACTCAACGAATAATGTACAAGGAGACGCATTTGTTTGCTGAAAATCCTCGCTGTAACTATCCCATTAGACTTAATAAGTGTTTCCTATCGAAATCACACATCGAAACATTCCATGAGACTAAATAATTTATTATTATTTCTAATATTAAGCGTACCTTCCTGTAAAAATCTTTTGTAAATTGGAGAAGCTAACTACCATACGTACTAATTTTAAATCTGCTATTTTCGTAAGTGTGGGACACAAAAAAAAGAACATTTAATGTATAGCATAGCGACATCTATTCGCCAAGTTATAAATGTACGTATTTGTTATAAATTTGTTTCTTTTTTAACTGGAAATTAAAAAATTTTAACATACCCACACCTACGGTTAAAAATTAAACTATTCAGTAGTCTGATTAATATTGATTTTGTAATTTGACTGTACCTACTGAAATAATTAAGTAAGACAAAGCTGTATTTTTAAAGTAAAACAATTACAAATAGAAATATTAAGTATTAAAAAGATATATGCATTGTAAACTAGGTACCAAAAATTGTAATTTAATGGAATTTGAGGACGTGTTCAAACTTGTACGTTTCATCGTGATAATAATTATGTACTTACCTTCTAATTAACTTGGAATAATTTAGATAATAAAACATGGTTGAAATGCATTTGAAATGTACCATTGTGTATTTGGTACTGACAGAGTTCTATTCTGTATCAAAGTTTGGCGCCAAGTTTGAATCAAGTTGGAACGTTCCATTTACTAAATCTACGCCTCATTCGTGTACTTACTGGACTTACCGATATCTATAGAAATGTAATTATTTATTGAAATAAATCGTGCGAAATCTAAGTAATGTGAGACGTCATCGTAATTAAGACTATTCCGATGAATAAACCAACCGTGTAAAAGTTTTTTGCATTTTATTGTTGCTGTCCCCCTGACCACGGCTTTAACTAGCGCTATTTCACCCATCCTGATGTCATGTTCCTGAATCCTCTGCATGTAACGAATTCCCACTTAAAGATAAATCATCCTAATTCCTACCTAATACATAAGGAAGAATATCCACTACAAACTTACTTGAATACAAAAAAACCAGTCAGATTTTAACAATACAAGTTAAAGTTTCCTGATCGCAGTGTTGCCATAATTACGGTAGATCTACCAGCTTCTATTCAGCTTCGATCTATCGTAAGGATTTTTAGTGTTTTTAGTATATTTAACCGTATTTAGACCCACAGAATCTGATTTCAGTAGGAAAAAAGCTCAAATCTCATACAAGCTACCGTATTTTATATGAAGAAGTGATCCAGTTTTTAGACTTGGCAACACTGCCTGAAGTCTGAACAAAGACTGCAGATCTTCGGCCAAGGCATGGTCGCCACTGACTTGACACGTACCTCTCGCTGGCACCCACGACCGGGCGCGCGCTAGTAATCCAAGACTACTATAATAATATAATAATAATTATTATTATAATATAGTATACAATCTATGCTACTAGCGAGTGTTGTGCGCCTAGTACACACATTGCTTCTGTAGTACAAAATAGTCATCTTGTTTGATACAAAACACCGCCAAAACCTGACATCTATTGATAAAATCACTTGACTTAATCGTTAAAAACTGCTAAAAGATGGCGTCAGTGGTATCTAGTCACAAAAATATTTGGAACATGTTAAATAAATCTGTTAAACGTCCATCGTTGCCTTATTGGCAGGTATTTATTTTTGAAGAAATTTCCCAGCCAGGTATCCTTTTTGTAATAAGGGCCGCTGGATTCGATGAATTCGCTGTGAATGAAGAGGGTGATCCTCTCTTTATTCTACCGAACTTACGTTTTTTACTTTTTAACATTCAAGTTCTCGCTGATATACTAAAATATACGGTGCAAATGTTCTTAGGTGCTTAATTCAAAATGGTGTAGATGACTGCACTTGCCCTTACCTAATTCAAAAGTTTTTAATACAGCCCTAAATAACTGTGAGAGTTAAGTTACAAGATATAAGCGAAGGCATTAAATTTAAAAAATAGCCAAGAATTTAAATAACTTCGAACAAAGCTCAGGAACTATAATAATACTATCTTTTGAGTTAGCAATAAATAATTCGATGATGAATGTTATCAACCAAAAAGATTCCGAATAGATAATGAACTTATATGCAATACAAATAAAACAACCAACACAATATTCAGTGTAAATAACTTCAACTTTATTACATAAAGCACATCGTAACGGAACACTTACAACATTCCAACAAGGTACATCCTGGTCACAATTAAATTGTTTACCTACATACAAAAAACATACAAAATAAGAAAATATTTTAGCATACAATAAAAAATAATAAAAGTATTTTATATTCAATCTTTTCACGTAGCAACCGAATTTATTGACGCTGACTATTTGTGTCAATAAGTGCGTTTTGTAATTATGGGAACATACCAAAACCACGTAACCCATTTCCAACTTTTTACCCCCCTCCCCCCCCCTCCGTGACCATCCGTAGTATATGAGAAGACCCCCCCTCCCCCCTAGTTTTCACGTGGTAATTCATAAATACGGTTTTCAATACTTTTTTGCAAAAACAGAGTTAAAAAATAATAATTTTTCTTATATTTGACTTGTGTGGCGCAATGGTTGCTAAAATATTAAGTACGGGACAAAAACCTAACCCCCCCCCCCTCCCCTCTGTGACCAATCGTGGTGTTTTGAAGACCCCCTCCCCCCCTAAATGGGTCACGTGGTTTTGGTATGTTCCCTAATGTGGAACATAGGCCGATGGACCATGAGTTAATAGAATTTGTGCACAGCGGGGCCACTGGAAATCATAGTGAACATTTTATTTATTTGCTTTACTTCCTCAGTGTACACAATACATTTAAAAAAAACGTAATATGTTATTTAAGGACATTTGCCGTTCGCACATTTGTAAATTATTATGGCACAAGCAAGCATACATAATAATATGCTTACATTAAAATATTATAATTTTACACATTAATAAGTAGACAACTATTACTTTTCAGAAAGGCCTTATTCTAGAAAGATTGTTCAGACATTAAACTTACATACAATAGTTAAAGATAGTAAAGGTAAAGTACTCGCAAAAAAATATAATAGTAGACATCAAAAATGTATAAAATGCGCTCAGTACATCATTCATGTCACTAGTCGTATTTCTTATAGTGACGTATTAATTGAAATAGTTTCAATGGACAGACCTGCCTGACTAGACCTAGGGGCAGTAAAGATCCTATGAACAAGTATAAGGAAAAGTACAATACCTTAAACTATAATGTACTTTTAGTGAGTACCTACGTCGGAAGCAGCATATCAAATCAGGCACAATTTTAATCAATTATCTTCATAAATTGCGTCTATTTTTTATACATTATAAGTCTCGACAAAATGTTACTCAATTTTAAATGAAAACCAACTAAACGGAATACCTTCCGACTTCCTACCGTCAACAGTTTCGGTGTAACTTCGAATGAACGCTAAAATTAAAATTATCCTGATGGATTAGTACCCTATATTTCACTGTTTAATAGCTTCCATAATAACATAGACGGATTTTGACTTTAAAAAAATGCATTCAAACAAAACATTACCCATTAACAGTAGTAACAGTAGATTTAAGCAGATTGTTGTATCCATTGCAGTGCCCTGTGTACGATATAAATATTTTTCTTTTCTTTCTTTCTTTAACACAGCCCGATAATAAATAAATATTAGCAACGGCTATTTTATTAAACATATTTTCCTTTTCTTTTCGACTGACGCCAGTAAAGAGGACGAGATTACGGAGGGCGCCACCACATCAAATTAGTTCTTGATAATAAATCAAGATGGCGCTGTAACATTGTAGGGAATAATACAATAGACACAATTTAAAACATAGGTGGGTATGATGGCCGGGGGCCAAAAATTAACTGAAAACAGATAATAATTATAAATATATCATAGTAACGACTTTACGCACTTACATAACTTACTCCATACCTCAGTAGATTATGATCTATGTTTATGACAGTTTCAACCTACCTTACTTATCCTATCAATAGCAGTAATTTAGCAACAGAGTTAAGCGAACACTAAATTACACAACACCGACCGAAATGAGATACTTTAAGCACAGATTAAGGATATTTATAACACAGTTCAAAGATCTTTACACAGTCTGACTAGCAGGCTGACGTGTGCTGGGAATATGCAATGGAATGCACTGTATAAATATAACACACACATGTAAATATCTAAATTTTTTTAAAGTATACTCCTCCAATTTAAAACCGATGCACCAACTAAACATAAAACGAGTAAAATTTTTTAAGACACAAATTTTCAAGGCCAATATTTTAAAATCACTGTAAATATTCCATTCTTAAGTAAATAATTTTTGGCACCATTGATCCAATGAAACAGACTAAGTACATTATTAAAAAATAAACATTACAACAATATTTTCCTGCCGCTACTAGCAATAATCATCTTAAAAAAGTTAAAATTTTATCATAACCTAACTCAACTATCAAGTTAACAGATTCGATTTTAATCATAAAAAACCTTATATAAAAAATAAAAGAGTGGCACTAGCCGTACAGCTGCTTTATGTTTGTCGAGCGCTACAACCAGCATTAGAAGCCAAAGCAAACGCACAAACAAAACTTACTATATGTAATATATATCCATTTTTAGGACTATACGTTGTTATAGTATACATATATCATTTATAGTCAGGCGTACACTATAACTTTAATTTCTAAAAGAGCCGTAACTAGATAATATAACAATATAATTTCAAATCTAATTGTAAAATATCGTATCTTAAAATACGAAATTCAATTTGAAAACTTCAGTAATAAGAATGTTAGTCTTATAAATTCAAATGCATAAATCTGTTAGGAAAATCATTGATGAGTATATGAAGGGAACCTGACACTATGACTCTTTCTATTCAATATCCTGTCGTCAGCGAGTTATCCCCGCGGCCCTCTAAGCCCAAGAGCGGTACTAACTATACTAATAACTTGAAAAAATAATCTGATGAGTTGAACCTATTGACCGAATCCACATTAGACATAGGTATGTCCATAGACATAGGTATTGGACATACCTATATAACTACGGAAAAAATTTATTCGTATCTCTGTTATTAACCCCCGACGCATAGAGGTATAATTAGTATGGCGTGTGTTCATGGCATCGTAGCTCCAAAACGAATTGACCGATTATGATGCGGTTTTTATTTATTTGAAAGTTGCCGCGATCAAGATGGTTCTTAGAACAATTTATGAAGATCTGTTTGTGCGTTTCAAGGACATCAGCTCTTGAAGTGAACATAAGTATCGGGGGTCTTTTTAATTTAAAATTTTACAGATATACTTAATTTACTTTCACATAATCGCATTTTCGGAACACTGGTATTGACATACCGCTCTTGGGTTGATAAGGTCATCGTATGGTGGGGGACGTGGGTCGTGGGGCGGGGGGCGAGGGGCGGGGGGCTCAGTAGTCGGTCTTGTTGGGGCGCTCCATGTCCTCAGCGCTGCGCAGCATGAGGTGGTAGCTGTACACGCACAGGATGCAGTATGCGATGAAACCTGCGCACACACACACACACACACACATTATCATTTGTCATTGACACTGCACTTGACATAGTAGATATCCGTAATTATTAATGAATTAAATGTAATTATACTTTAAATTACTCCGAAATTGAAAGAATGTGTATAAGTGTGGTGATTATTGTGTGATGACGTTAGTTCGCATGAATCACATTTACATGAATCACGCTCACAGTTTTCTAGATCGTCTTGCATATTTACAAGTTCTGAACGACACGGGGGGCGAACTCGACTGTGCCGTGGTGTCGTTGCCCCCCCTCCCCCAACACTAAAGCGCGTCACACATGGCGAAGATACTATAACATTTTATGTTAAGATAAAATATCGCTCACTATACATTTTGTATGAACCATCACACACGGCTAAGATACGATAGTATTTTCATATTACGCATGTTAAGATATCGAGCGATATGGACCTTTTATGTTAAGATGCCGAGCGATGCAAAGATTTCATGTTAAGATGCTTAATATATCGTAACATGCCATCTTAAGATACAAAATATATCGTAAGATCCTTACACAGAGTGTGCACAATATTCGATGTAAAATGGAATGAAATATATCAATTTTACTTCTTCAACAACCTTTTCTCTCTATTTTTAGGGTTCCGTAGCCAAATGGCAAAAAACGGAACCCTTATAGATTCGTCGTGTCTGTCTGTCCGTCCGTATGTCACGGCCACTTTTTTCCGAAACTATTAGCACTATACTATTGAAACTTGGTAAGTAGATGTATTCTGTGAACCGCATTAAGATTTTCACACCAAAATAGAAAAAAACAATAAATTTTGGGGGTTCCCCATACTTAGAACTGAAACTCAAAAATTTTTTTTTCATCAAACCCATACGTGTGGGGTATCTATGGATAGGTCTTCAAAAATGATATTGAGGTTTCTAAAATCATTTTTTCTAAACTGAATAGTTTGCGCGAGAGACACTTCCAAAGTGGTAAAATGTGTGTGTCCCCCCCTGTAACTTCTAAAATAAGAGAATGTTAATCTAAAAAAATATATGATGTACATTACTATGCAAACTTCCGCCGAAAATTGGTTTGAATGAGATTTAGTAAGTAGTTTTTTTTTTAATAAAAAAAAATACATTATTATTAAGACATCGATCAAAGTTACAATGAACTACAAGAACTTTTATATTATGTTACTTGCTGCTACGGAACCCTTCATGAGTGAGTCCGACTCGCACTTGGCCGCTTTTTGTTGATGTTTTTATTATTAGTACGCAAAATATTGGATAAAAATATACACTACAACATTTCATTTACAAAAAAGGACAAACAAAAAAATAACTAGACGTAATAATGACATTATTTTGTGGCATCCGCGTACTAACTACGTAGAAGAAAAACATACTATTTGAAGAAGCAGGGATATTTATTATATATATAAAATAGAAGATTTTGTCCTGGTATTTTACTTTGCAGCCAAAACTGCACGTCGCCGACGCATAGTGTTTGTATTTCGCAATAAGTATAAGGCTCCCATCATGCACTACGGTGGTTGCAAGTTGATACCTATAAGGGTGTAGAAGATACGGGGTTGAAACGTGTTGAAGCGCCTACGGTTTCATGGCATGCAATGTTTCCGAGCCGCCCGTTGCTGGTAGATGACCAGGAAACTACCCACGCAAAATTATTTTTAAGTCATATTCGAAGTCAGAATCATCATCCGATGAGCTATCCAATAAATCTAATAGTAAGGCCGTATTATTCATGTTAGATTATCCTGTATATAGATTGCGGGGAAATACGACGTGTGACCCAGAGAAAGATTCGAGCGGATATAAATATTATCGTATCTTAGCCGTGTGCGATACCTTAAGATACTATAATATTTTATAGCAAGGCATCTTAAGATAAAATATTATCGTATCTTCGCCGTATGTGACGCGCTTAACGTTGTATGTGACGTAACAGAGGCCTAAAAAGCAACATTACATTGACTGTGTTGTTGTTGTTGTTTCTTTTTATGGAAGTAGCCGGCAAACGAGCTGACGATATAATACACACCTGATGGTATAATAGTGATAATGGTATTAATTAACAATTTAAATCAATATTACCAGTATAATCCCTCCAAGGGGCCCTACCACCAGTGGGCCAGATTTAGTCCCCCCTTACGACACCCATCCGTCGTGGGATTGGGGTTAATATGGTAAGCCAATACGGTTGTGTCATGGTGTGTATGTCCTCACCGAAGACGAGCAGCCCCTGTATGAAGGAGATGAAGATGTCGGAGCCGCTGGCGTCCAGCCCGCACACCGCCGTCGTCACCAGCACGCACAGCAGCGCCGCCGCCAGCAGCGCGCACATCACCACCACCCACACGCGCAGCAGCGACGGCTTGCGCTGCACACACACGCACACACACAGTTGTTGGTTTATTCATTTATGAAACTATAAAGTAGACTTGTATGATATGATATGTAAGGACCATCCATAAATTACGTCACACTAATTTCATGACTTTTTGATCCCTCCCCCGTCCTTGTCACAGCTGGTCACATTTGTGAGATCTCCCCCCCCAAAAGTGACGTCACATATTATGAAATTTCACACCTAGAAATTATTAAATTAAAACAGCAGTTCAGAAATAAATTTTATTCTCATTCATTGTTTTTTAATCTTTACCAAAATATAGTCCATCCCACCCCTTGTCACACAATGTCACACTACATTGACCCCCCTCCCCCCCTTCATGTGACGTAATTTATGGATGGCCCCTTATTATTATTGACAGCAGGTGTTAATTTTTCACTGCAAGACGCTGCTGCGCGTCTCCTGGAATCTCCCATTAGTCTCCTTTTACGACATCCCAGGATGAGGTGGGAATGGTGCTGTTCTACGTAAGTGGACCCGAAACCACACGGGCACCTTCGTCGTGACTCGTGTTCCAACTGGGGGCTTGGGAACCAGCCTTTCTTCTTTCTTTCTTAGCCGGCAACGCATCAGTCATGCTTTTAATGTTACTGGAGGAGGTAAATTAAAAGCATAACTGATGTAATAATAATAAATTAACATTTGAAGAACCTCCGACAGTTTTATTTGCACTAAACATAGCTAAGAAACTCTCGATTAAGTCACCTTCCAACAAAAATCTAGATCAAAATCGATTCCTCCGTTTGCGAGCTACGATGCCACAGACAGACATAGAGATCCTCAGACACACAGTCACGTCAAACTTATAACATCCCTCTTTTTCGTCGGGGGTTAAAAAGGAGTGCCAAGATTGTTAACCAAATAAGCCTCGTCTAATGGGGGCCACACACGATCAAGTGTACTTGTCAAGTACAGAATTGTCTTTGCAGTTTGACTTGACGCGCCATCCCGAGTACATGAGATAACTATATGGCCAGATAGCTTACCGTGGCCATACACGATCAAGTATACTGGATGCGGCGTCAAGTCAGTTTGACGCTTGATCAAGTACACATGATCGTGTATGGCCTCCATAAACCAATGGAGTATATCGACGCTTGAAAGGAAACATTGACTAAGCGACATTGAGCTAACTTTACAGGAGAGCAGTTTACAGTTGGAATTTTTAGAAAAAAAATCATATATTTTTTTGAAATCCTCCTACCGACGTTATTCTTATTGTTTAGAAATCCTTATTTTATCATCTAGATACAACAACAACTTTACATATACAACAACAACAACACATACAACATTGGCATATACAACAACTTTTCTAAAAATTCAACTTTAAACTGCTCTCCTGTAAAGTTAGCTCAATGTCGCTTAGTCAATTTTTCCTTGCAAGCGTCGATAATATGATGCAATCAGTATTTCTGTCTATCATGTCGACCACCGATTGCCGTGCAATGTGCACTCACCCAGAACACGCCGTAGAAGAGCATGCTAGCGAGCGCGACGTGCACGGCGCTGACGCTGGCGCTGACGACGGCGGTGTAGAACGCGTGCGAGTACACGCCGTCCGCGTCCTCCGCCGTGCCCAGGTAGCGGCGCGCGTCGTGCGCCAGCAGCGAGCTGACTACCAACACCGTCGCTGAGAACATCTGCAACCACCAGATACCTTTGTCAGATGGGCCGAACGAATATCCATCGGATTATTGCGTTGTGCGATGCTAGGTAACTTCAAATTTTGACATTTTAAAAACCTTTATTTGCACTAAACATTCATCCATCCATCCATCAGCCCTTGGAGGTCTACTGCTGGACATAGGCCTCCCCTAGCTTGCACCACTCTGACCGGTCCTGAGCCTTCTGAATCCAGCGAATGCCCGCTGTCTTTTTCAGGTCGTCAGTCCACCTGGTCGGGGGGCGTCCTATGCTCCTTTTTTCGAGACGTGGACGCACTAAACATTAGCTATGTTAAAGTTGTAATATAAAACTCTAGAAACCATCACGATCATGTCAGATTTCAAACGAAAAAAACCATCGAAATCTGTCCATTCGTTTAGGTCTTTAGGAGCAGACAGAGACACGAGAAACTTGTAAGACCCCTCTTTTTGCGTCGGGGGTTAAAAATGAAGTAAGCTTATTGGAACATATTTCCTCTCGTATCGGCAAGCTACCTTGCACGTCTCAGCCAACCAGTTGGATGAGAGTCCACAGACTTCTTTACCCTCAGTCCCACTGGAAGTTACAAAACCAGCATAAACTTCTGAGTTCTGACTCTTTCCCAATTAAAATTCCCAGGGTTAGGTACGTGCGAATTTCTTGTGTAGAAGAAAACATCGTAAAAGAGAAAAAATAAGCGACTGGAAATAGTCGCACTGGAAAATGAATGACTTAACTTACTGAAGATAGGTTAACAGAGTGAGGAGTGCCTTACCCAGTGCATGATGCAGGTGATCCGCGAGCCCGCCTTCAGGCTCATGCACCACAGGAACGAGGTCAAGTACGGCACGCCCATGCTGGAGCCTTCGTCCTCCGCCGCGCTGCAATACATTGTCCACAATTTTGAGACCAATACCACAACACCACAACAATAAAATAATTAAAAATCCCGCAAAGTGCAAGTCTAACTTACACATGATGGATTTCGTTCCATCGTGCAATATTTAAGCTGAAAAAAAACATGGTTCTTCTATGCTATAGGGTTATAGGGTCCCGTTGGCACCAAAGGTACGGAACCATAATCATTATACCCTCATAATTTGTCCTAGTCAAAATCTATGTAAGTAGATATATAAATAATTTATTTATATACTAATTACTAACACCGCCACCAAAATATATTGTTTTTATCTACAAACCACTGTCGTATCAAAACGAATATATCGCGAGTATGGTTACATTGTTATTTAACTTCTACACCATTTCATTCTTCTTATAAGTACATCGTTTCCTCCGAACCACAGGTTACCTAATTTATGACACCAAAAAAAAACAAATAATTTCACAACAAGTTTTCCTTCAACGATTTCCGCCAGCCAATTTTTAAATTAAATATTCGATTCACTCACTATGTGTCTCCGTTGTCGTGTTCCATGTCCGGTCCACCGTCCGGGCGTCCGTTAACGAGTGACGTGCTGACGCCAGACGAGGACGACACAGTAATCAACAACAACAAGAATAAAAATGGCCCATTTTTTCGCGCAATAATGCAGTATGCACTTTAACGGCACCCGGCGTCCCGGCGCGGCGGCGGTCCAAGCGACATGCGTAGCGGTATCATACTTTACTGTTCAAATATTATCATACATTAAATCTACCTACATAATCTCAAAAAATGTTTGTACGGATGTCCTCTATAGACTGAAACCACCCAACCGATGTGCCCCAAACTCGTTTCATTTGAAAGGCAATAATGCGGAGATGATTTGAGACCACTAAAAAAAATGCATTAGGCACATTTTCGATTTTCGACATTTTCCATGCAAAAATTTTTAGCGTAGTGCAGCACCACCACACTAATCTACAACTCATCGAAAAGAGTATCGCATATAAGATGAAATTAGAATTTTTGAAAGGTAATATTGTGTTAAAGTATAAGGCAACGATTCAGAATTAAGTCACCTCCACATTAGAACAAGAGGGGGAGAGGAAAGAGTTAGATTAGAGTTCACTTTTTTAATACACGGAAAAAGGAAACCCGCACAGCGGGGATCCGTCGACATCTGTGACGAGGTCATAACTGTGTGAACAGAATAAATCCCATGCAGATGTATATTTCATTACTTCGTAGTAGTATAATACTTTCAGGTTAATTAGTTTTTTTTTCAACTTTCTCAAAAAAGTTGCGTCGTCCATGAGGAGTCCTTGAGGAGTTCTTGAGAATCGGTTCCTCCACAACCTCATCACTTTTCCAGCGTTCCGAAATTTGGGTTTCGTTTTTTAGTACCATTCGGCAAGTTATGATTGTGGTGGTGAGGAACTATAAGCTAACCCCGCATTTACCATATTATAGCTATTCCGGGCGGGTAAATGTATACAGTTCCGCCTATGACTTGCACCACAAGCTATTGTATCTCTTGTTGAATTATATTCGTACTGACCGTATCAAGGCCGCTCGTCATGGGCGCCATTAATGAACCTACAATACTTTCATACAGGATGACCTTAACATCAATCGATTTTTTTACATTATAAAATTCGTCGACGGCATCATGTGAACACGAATTTACAAAATGATAAAATGTAATTTTTCATTTATCAATTTTCATTTTATTTTATCTGAATTTACACATTTACAATTTACTTTTCATATTCATAATATTTGCAAAATAAAAGTTTTTTGATGAAAAGTGAAAACTTACTTGTTTTCATTTTTAGGTAGTTATTCATATTTTTTATTGAAAACTTGCTTAAAAGACATGTACAATTTGTTTAATTTAAGCTGATGATACTATGGTAAGGTCTCCGACATCGCTTAACAAGTGCTATATACATAATAATAAAAACCGGGACCGACGGCTTTTCATGCCCTCCAAAACACAGAAACTCAAAAAAATCTCTCATTCAACCATTTATCAAATCAACTCATTCAACGCTGTTATGATCATTTAGGATAGTCTCAAGCATTTCAAATAAAACCACCCTGTATCTACAACGACAATGGTCTTGTAGCAGTCGGGAAACAACTTTTTATAAAGAAGCTACCTATAATCACTGACACATTTTTATTTTATCTCCATATGGAGCATTTAAAGCTAGTTTCACTACAATTAGGACAATGCAACGTAAAGATGCCACTGTAACTGGACCAAATAAGTTGAAATTTGGTACTCATGTATTTTTTGTGACCCAAAGACGAAGGTATAAAGTAAACAGAATTTTGAAAAAAAATACAAAATCAAAATAAACAAAAACAAAAACTGTTTAGCAAACCATATCGTGTGGTATATCAAATGAAAGGGCTTGTTGTTAGGATCTCAAATATATTTTTTTATAGTTCTGCAATGCACAATTTTAAAATTATTCAAGACAGAACGAACCAAAAATTGACCATTCCCCCCTCCTTATCGCAGAAACTACTGGCGCTAGAATTTAAAAAAAATACAGAGAATTGTTCTTTACTAAAATATTACAGGAAACCTATAAAGAACTCTATGGACTTAAAAAAAACGGCGAAAATAAATAAAATAGAAAAATACACAGTTGTACAGAACCCTCTCCAAGCAAGATTAACTCGCACTTGCCAAGTTTATTAGAATAGAATAAAATAGAATAGAATAACGTTTATTTGCAAGGCCACAAACACATACAAAAAACAGAAAAAAGAAACAGAATAAAAAATAAAACAAAAACATGCAGCTCCTTACAAAATTATTACTAGATTACGCTTGCATGTGTCCAGTGACTTAATATTATTATGACTTATTACTGACAATAGTAACTATTACTTGTGGTAAACATTTTTGCTCTGACTCAAATTCGTAGCAAATATCCATCTATCACATTAATAAATGAATACACTTACCTACTTTGGTTAAACTCACGCTAAAGTATATTATAATGTACTCTCTGTACACTATGTAAAGTTATTTCTGGTGTACTTCCTTTTAGCCCATACCTCTGATTGATCTGAATATTGATATACCTACGTGGTTCCAGCCCTGATAACTAATAGTATAGGCATAATACCCGTATATATTATGTATATTTAGTTTTCAAGATCAACTTGAAAAAACATTAATTTTAATTTTTCACGTTTATTTGGCAAAATATTGAATAAATATTTGCCTACTATATTCATTATCAGCACGTTGAGATACAAAGGTATACCAAAATTCATCAGATGTTAAACCTTATTTAAAAATAAATAAAATTCTATCATAAATAATTTTATTGTAGATTCTAAAGATACAAATTGACAATTCTAAATACCTTCACTTGACAATACTGACATCATAATTATGGCAACAATCTTTCTTCTTACTGTCCTCATAAGTACTCTAGTCTGTAGTTTGGTCAGTCATACATAAATACAACGATACAGAAAATGGGACCCATGTGGTGAAGTTCCCTACATCAGTGACTTAGTCATAAATACTATTATGATGTACCCACATTATTATAACGTTACTTGTGAGGACATAACAGACTCCTATAATTATGTAGCTATAATTATGTTTTATCACTGAGTTTAGGATTATTTTTTTCAATTTTCTCAAAAGCTGTATATCGCCAAGAGTTACAAGTAATATCATATCATTGTAATCAAAATCAAATCACGTACATCGTCCTCCCTCTATTATAATCAAAACAAGAAATACCTTCATAAATAAACCACATTATTTCCTTAAATTAAAAGTTTGTTAAAAGTGGTTTTCAAAATGACTCTACATCCCTTCTAAAAAACATCCATAATCTATACTATAATAAAACTTCACTCTGTTTGCAGTCCCGGATTTGTCAATAGGCCGTATAGGCCGCGGCCTAGGGGCGGCAGCGTCCTAGGGGCGGCAGATTTCAGAAGATGATATTATAGATAATTTTGCTATTAAAAAGTGCCATGAAAACTTGTAATTCTTGTTTTTTTACGTACTTTCTTAGCGACTAATTAAGTGCCTTCCTTACTATGAATGGCAAATTATTATTTTTGAAAGGTACATGGGGCGGCGGAAATAAATTGGCCTACACTCCTAAAAAATGTAAATCTGGCACTGTCTGTTTGTCTGTCCAGGCATCACATGAAAACCCTTGAATGGATTTCGATGAAAATTGGTGAAGTTATTACTAATACTCCAGGTCATATTTTAGGAAACTTTTTATCCAAGAAAATTAAAAGGTTTCCCTGGGAAATGGGATGAAAATTTGTATGGAATATTTTTAAAACATCAACCGATTTCCGCTTCGCAACTAAGGTAAAACATAATTTATGTATGCGAAGCTGCGGGCAACAGCTAGTTTGATACTAAAAGCTTAAAAATTTAATTTTAAAAATACCATATTTGCAAGTTGTTACTTATATTAATTTATTTACCTTTGATAATGTAGAAATGTAGACAGGAGCAGAACTACGGTACTCGATACTCGACAGCACACTGCACAGTAATTCAACACTCACAATCAATCTCACTGACCTCACTGTATTCAACTATATTGCAGTTGGATTATTATTATACCGAATTATAAAAATAAGTTTTTTAGGCAGTGCACTTTAAATACATATAATCTTTTTGATCACTTTGGCACTAAACTAAATGAAATTGACTTCCCTGAGTTCCCTGACAACAAGAAAATGACATTCGATTCGACTATTTCGCGATTTTCGATTAACGAGATTCGTGATCACAATGAAATAGAAAGAGATAGAATATGAAAAGTCTTGTGAAATAGTACCAAGTGAACGAGAAAGAATATGAATGACATAATTACTATTGTACCTATTGATGTCTCGTCTCGCGTAAAATCCATAAATTACGTCAGTGACGTCAATGTCGTCTCTCCTCGTCTTATTCAGGTCATGCGTTCCGTTTTACGGAAGGGATGTCATAAGAAGAATTTGTATTTTAAAAAATCCGAAATCTAACTGCATAAAAAATACATGATTTAAATACCTTTATGAAATCCTTACTCTTTAATTTATTACCTACTCATAGTGCAGTATTCGATTTATTTTCTTTTTTGATACTCCAAACAATATTTTCACAGCCACTATTTTTTTTTATTATTTCACTTATCTATACTAATATATAAAGAGGAAAGATTTGATTGTTTGCATTGAATAGGCTCCGAAACTACTGAACCGATTTGAAAAATTCTTACACTGTTGGAAAGCTACACTATCCCCGAGTAACATAGGCTATATTACATTTTCAAAAAAATTAGGGATCCTTAATAAAACTCCAATAATGTAACCCAAGGTGTAAAAAATAAAGAAAACCGAAGCAAAGCGAGGGTGGTTACTCGTCTAGGTATATTTTAAAAAGAATTGGGGTGACAAGACGCGTTCAACGATAACTTAATTTTAGGTATAAATTATTGGTCCAGTGATTTAAAAGTTATTATGAGTCCTTGCAGTTAGGAGAAATTAAAATAATGTTTACTTGTATATTTCTTTCTAGTAGTCAAGTACGTAAGTTATAACCACGAGGGTGTATTATCCCTCGTGGTTTTATTATTAGCACAGAAGAATCTATTATATATATTTAAAAGTACTAGTAGGCCAAAATACAAGAACCACGAGAAAACTGCCGTTATATAGACCGTACAGGCAGTTCAGTGTATGTACGTAATCTAGCACAACAGGTCCAAAATACAAACACAACACAACTAAATATTATTTATTTTTAACAGAAACATATTAAAAAAATAATTTATATTACCATAAGAGTAAAATACTATCTACTGTATCAACCTACTATGTACAATAAAATAAATTGACATGTATAATTTGTAGAGTTGATATATGAACCTAGCTATATTAAGGATCAGTCATTGATAACTTATGATATTTTAAATTCTCATAATAATAAATACCCAATCCCGCAAAATCAATGTGCGCTTGCCGTATATTACGTTTATCCACTCGAGGAACTATGAATAGCAAACTTAGTGATTGCCGAATGCCACAACCAAAAGGGTTATTTAAATAACTTGGTCCCTGGTGCTGACGGCTTGGTACAGCTTGCCGGAGCGCTGGAAGTGTTCTTCGTTCTCCTCGTACATAATCTGCTTGTGGCGGCTGTGGACCACCACTATGCAGTACACTGATATACCTGCAAAGAGTATCACTGTATCACTTTAGCATTTTTGAGTATTGCGACGTTTTAGGGGTACAGAAGCCAATTTCTCTGTCTCTCGGTGCCTGAATTAGCGCTTGGTTAATGATGAATGGAGAGACATTAGCGCTCAATCATTAGGAATTGCTGGATGTTGTTAAATTAGTATCAAAGACCTTAGAGCTCACACTATGTTTTTGGCCGGTGATGCCTTTTGATGTTATAATGTTGATGTCCACGGTAGCCTTACCATCAGGTGGTCTGTCTACTTTATCGGCTATTTATGTAAAAACACTAAATACCTATACAGTGAAATGTTTCAACGTGTTTGGGTCGGAAATTAATGGCTGAAGATTCCTTCTTGTATGGCAACGCATTGGCGACTACCCTGGTATTATGGATTACCCATGACGGTGTCAATTCATAGTCTTTCTACTCTACTCGATTACTGGCCATCAATATAAACTCTGGATCCAACGGCTTCCTGCTATCTCCATCAGTCCACCTGGACACACACCGGTCAAAGTGGCGCCAATTAGGGCCAATTATGAACCCTGCCTGGGTTCAGCAATGGAGTTTAAAAGACTGATAGATAGATAGAATATAAACTTACAAGCCCTAGCCAGGTGTAAGAATATGATGAAAGCCTCGACCTCCAGCAGCTCGCCGGTGTCCTGCAGGATGAGGCTGATGCCGGTCAAACACATCACGAAGAATATCGCCGTCAGAATGCCCGTCACGATCGTCCACGGGAGCGTTAGGAAAGGCAATTTCTGAATGAAACAACAATCGGTACTCGATATTGATAATGGCTTACAAAAATGTGTGTATTATTTGGTGTATATCTAGTGAGAATTCAGAAGTACAACGATTTTCTAAATTTTTTGTGTGTATGAACTTAAATCGCAAATTTCATAGCAAACAAGATGCGGATATTTTTAACGCTTAGATGCTATTAAGTGCTGTAAGCTCACTTAGGCATACGGAAATTCCGGAAACAAAATTTTTTTAACACTATGTTGTACCTAAATTATTATTATTACTTAATTATTTAGTGTACGCAAACATTTATAGCCTCAGTTTTTATAATTTATGTCACCTCACACCTTGGTAAATAGGTACATGTGGAAAATTTTTGTACAGCTACTTAATAATTCTGTTATTGTTAAACTTTTTAATGGAAATTTATGGTAAATTCAGGACTATTGTAATCGGTATTATAACTGATGTCAATGGCATCAAGAAATAAAGATGAACAAATATGCTGGATTAAACCTTTTAATCGCACTACAGAAGGTCTTTAGTAACATAGGTACCTACGTAAGTACGTACATACGTAAGGAGAGATTGCCTCGATTGAGGCAATGAGGAAATATCTGATCTCTCCTCCTTGCCTTACTCTAAGCCTGGAAGACTTATTCTGGAGTCACAGGTTCTAGTGTACCAAAACACATACCATAATAAATAATAATAAGCCTAGCCAAATCCCATGTCCAACTGCTTCCATTAATTTGCATTCAATACTAGTTAAAAAGCGAGGACTACCTCAGTCATGGTACCTTGTAAGCGGCAACAATGAGGAGCATGGAGCTGACCAGCTGAAGGGCGCTGACGACCGCAGCGGTGACGTAGAGCGCGGACTTGTGTGTGGACACCGAGCCCGCCTTGCCCAGCGGCGCCAGCGTCACCAGCAGACAGTACGCCGTCAGCTCCAGCAGGGTCCATACCTGACACAGATTCAAACCTTAGGTTCTAGGGGCATATTTTGAATCCAAGACATTTTCGGAATATCTCCTGTTTAACAACATTGCAGTTCTACCGTCAGAACCCTCGTATCTCAGGTCACTGTACGCCTGAACGGAAACCTGTACAACCTTCTTTCTTTTACTTCTATCTTTACTAGCCATCATTGATCCCTGTAAATTGCTAACCCGATTATATCTTTGGATCTGAGTTGGTTGACGATGGTGACGGCTAACGACGTTGCCACTTAATATCAGATGGCTTGTCTGCTCATTTATCATCTATGTCCAGTTAGGCATTACGATCGATCACAATTCGCCCCAAACCAAGATCTAAACTGAATATCTACTGCAAAATATCACAGTAGCAGTTGCGGTGAATCGTGTGTATGAGATATAAATAAAATATGCACGTATGTACATATTTAATATTGTATGCTCCACATGGCCGGCGTTATCAGTATTCTCGGCAGAATGCGTCGTGTTCAAGGTCCTGACGATGACGTCACGGATAAACATCGCATCTCGTATCGTAAGAATAGAAATGTTCGCGATGTACGTTATTTCAGGCCCCTGAGCCTGAAATTGTGAAGTTCTATTTATCATAATATATGTTTAACACCGCTATATTATATCAGTATGTACATAGCTATATATTTCATGTAAATAGGCGAAAAACAAACGTGCAAACGAGCCACCTGATTGTAAGTGGCCATGGACATCAGCATCAATACGTTGCCGGCCAAAGAAAACACAAGAAGTAATGCAATAAAATTATCATAATAGGGTTCCGTATTCAAGTGCCAAAAATTTAACCTAAGTAGCTAGAGCATTGCTAAGACGAAATTGATAGGTATACGAATTGATTAATGTAAAATTATAAAAAAAAAACAATATTAAGAAGTCTATACCTATATCTACATGCATGTAAGTAAAGTCATGGAAACAAATATTTTAGTAGGTCAACACGTGGGTTCGTTATAAGTTTTCATTCCTTTTTTAATTTTTATTAAAGTCAATTGTCTTCAATTAAACGTTGTTGCTTGTTTCCCAGTCTATGACAAATGACGTGCTAGCAGCCAGCTCGCTATCCAGACCTACAAACATAATATCGAAATAACGAGTCGTTTACAAAAATATATTTTTTAGAATTTATCAATTTTAAAACCTAGCTTCATAAGATACGTAATACCGTAGTTTATAAAGTTAAAGACTATATACACGATTAAGCCTTGTAGAATTAGGAGCAGGAGTTTGGCTTTTCATGAGATTGGACTTTTCAACAAAGATAGCATCGAGCTTGTAATACTTGAATGCTTTGACATCAAATGGTGGAATACGATGTTTCAGGTGAATACTCTGAAGACAGAAGACTTATAGGTACCTACTTTGTAAGTTTTACACGAGTGACCTTGATCTAGATGAGTAAGTATCTTTCACTGTTGTTATCAACACCTTAGTGACACGTCCGTACTATGAAATTAATTAACAATACCGTAGCAAAAGATTTAATTGGTGAAATTGTGAAGTAGGGCTCTGTCACAGGTCACAGGATCGATTTCAAACAATACTTTTTGATTTGACATTAGATAATTATAAAAACATAAATAATTGGTTTCATGTTTTGGCGTACATAAACACAAATAGCGTACTTATCATTGTCTTTCACCGCTAATTTTATCTACAATAGAGCTCTAGCCTCTAGGTATTACGGCTGTATTTTTTCAGACTAATATCTTAATATCGATAACTACCGGTACTGTGGATAACCCTGAATTTAGATACCCAAACACTTACCGAATACACGTACCCGATGATCAAAGTGCCCGTGTGTAGAGTGGCGCAGCAACAGCAAGACTTTACCATCGGTACCCCCATGGCTCCTATTACTAACACACTAAACACTAAAATCGGTATCTACTCTCTACACAGCATGCAGCATTGAAGTACCAGGAACTCAAATGTTTACAATATCGTGTTTGTGACTCCAGCCAGGTATTGCAAGTGACATTTTGTTGACGTGTGGTTGTATCGCCACTCGCGCTATCACTACGATAATAATTGGCTGTCACACGCTTTCTGCTGATATTGATAAGCTACCGCGCGAATAGCGAATAGGCAATATGTAGGAGATAAGTATCGATTTAAAAATCATTGCAGGAAGTAAATATTAATTAAGTAGGTTTACACATTTTAAACAGTGTGTTTATTCAAATATTTAAGCAAACTGTAATCTCATAAATCAAAGTCAGAGCTAATCAGTCAGAGGTAATCTCCTCGACGTTAATTTAACCATCATAATACTTGCCACTATATCGAGCCATCATCTGAGCACAACTTAATCGTAATTTGTTAGAATACATAATAATTAACTCTTCTCTTTCATTGTATTCATTTCTAGGTTTATGTTGCGTAAAACAGAACGCACAATACACGTAGATATACTGAAACTTGAATGGAACAGTGACGGAAAATAAGCAGTTGTTATACATATTTTGTTATATTAAGACAAAACATACCGATAGATAAAATATTTTTTTTCTGGATATATTTTCTCTACTCAAATTTATTTCCTCGCACGACACGCCCTTTTTCAATTTCCAGTTTGTAAAAAACCAATAATGTACCTAACTTAATGTACACATTTAATAATACTATTAATGGTCGTAGCACACATATCAACTCGTAAACGGAACGTAAACGTATCAACTCTTGCATTTCAGTATTCTTTGTATGAAACTCCCTACTGTAAAGCACACTTATCGGAATCGTAACGTAATCGCCTCGCCTCGAGTGACCTCGCCGGTGACGAACCCTTTCCGAGTTGATATTATGTGTGCTACGACCATAATGGTAAAGGTAGAATATAGATATTCTACTACAGCTTCCCGAATCACTTTATTAGACTCGGGTCTTTATTTAAAATGAAAATAATTTTTTCATTGGTAACCTTTCCTAAAAACCAATATAAGAAACATTCAGTGACTATACTATTAACTATAATACGCCGTGTGCAGAGGCTCGTATTTTATTTTGCACTTTTGCAGGAAATTAAATCCGAGAGAATCTAACTGTTCGCGCCTGACAGTTAACACCGAGCAAGCTCGAGATGCGCGTTGCTCTTTTCCTTGGCAAAGGCAATACGTGTGACGTAGTGGCCCACGCACAGACATGTATACCTAGAGGGCCCACGTCATACCAGCGGACTGGACCGCACTGGTCACTCACTCGTTCATTCTTACATATTGCCCCTCGACCGCGGTGCGTGCGCGTGCGTACCAGTGCGTGATCCGCTTTCGATCCTTATTTAAATTCACAATTTTTCTCAAATTTATTATTGTAAATCCAACAAGTCTATTAAAGGATTG
This sequence comes from Thymelicus lineola, assembly GCA_963932265.1. Taxonomy (NCBI): domain Eukaryota; kingdom Metazoa; phylum Arthropoda; class Insecta; order Lepidoptera; family Hesperiidae; genus Thymelicus; species Thymelicus lineola. The sequence continues at coordinate 15,727,098 of OZ010695.1, forward strand.
TAAGAAAGTGGCAAATCTTTCTTTTATTTAACACTAACTATTGATGAAAAGTCACGTAGTCATCTACTTATTAGATGTACTGTGGTCATTCCAATACATTTTGAAGGCAGCGTTTGGGGTGAAGTGAACGCTTATAGATTCTTGTCTGTGAAGTGAGGATTCCCGGGTTCGATTCACGGCCTGAAATTAAATCTCTTCTAGGGACACTCACGGTGTTAATAACAGAATAAAGAATAAACGTGTTGATCTATATTTTGTCCCAGTGATACGAGTATGTACGCTAGATACTTTTACGTTTAAGGGATTATACTACTATACTCGTAGTAAATTACCCATAATCTTATTGTCTCAATGCGAATCTCGATGTGAGGGTACTCTGTAGTTCTGTACCCAGTACAGACTACTGCAGGCCATTGTCATCCACGCTGGTCAAGTGCGTCCTGGCAAAACTCACACGCCTTTGACTATGTTTTCAGAGAACTCTTGGCTGCCCAGATTTTCTCACAATTAGTCTCAGAATGTTTGGTAAATTGGGATTTTCCGCAGGCCACATAAAGTTTACGTCATGACGCAGTAAATAGTTATGTTGCAAACCGATATTTATCTATTTTGATTGCAAGAATTACAGAGATACCGAAGATAACGATTTGTCGATCCCGTCACGAAGGAATTCTATCAGTGAGGACTTGTCAACAACGACACCGCGACGTTTTGTTGCATACCTAACTACACCAAATACTATAATAAATAAATGAATAAACCGATTGAATCTTCAACTCATAACAAATTGTTTGCATTTTGAGTTGAAACGAGCCTTATTTTAGTCCATTGTTAAGACTTTTAGTAAAGTTATTTTAGAAACGCTTGTGAAACAACCATGTGTTTCCCCGTGAGCAAATGTTGCTTCTGTGTCAGTTTGGAGACGGGGACCAAAGTAATATCCGTTTTAAGTCTGGTAAGTGGAATAGCACAACTTAATTAAAACAGTTTGAATCTGGTTTGGCTTTGTTTTTTTTTAATTATTACATAATCATGGCTAATATCTAATTCTTGAATGAACGTTATTTAAACGAAAATCTCATTTACTTTATTTTTATTTCTACGTAGGTATATAGCGTACCTACTTAAGATACTTAACCGCATAGATTAAGTACTAAATCTATGCTTAACCGAGTAGGAACGCCTGTAGGTATTGCGTTAGCATCTGCAACTTTCGACAGAAATGCTAGTACTTTCACTGGTACAGAATTTGATTGGAATTTGTATCCTTATAAAAGCAAAGCAAAAGCAAAGCAACAACCCATAATTGTCCCACTGCTGGGCTCGGGGTCTCCTCTCAAAATGTGAGGGGAACAGGCCATAGTCTACCACGCTGGCCAAGTGCGGATTGGTAGACTTCACACACCTTTGAGAACATTATGGAGTGCAGGTTTCCTCACGATGTTTTCCTTCACCGAAGCAAGTGATAATTAAATTGTAATACGCACATAATATTTGAAAATTAGAGGTGCGTGCCAGGATTTGAACTCGGGCCCCTGCGTTCGGGAGACCAACGTTCTAACCGCTAGGCTATCACTGCTTGTATCCTTATAGCAATCCTTATAGGTTCGCTGTTCACTGTTAAATTAATAGAAAAATTAAGAACATGGAAATAGGGATCCCTAAGATTAAGAATAAAGAAAGAAAGATGAATGTTTTGGCGTACAATTATCGCTAAAGTGGTAAATTAGCGGTAAATGATCGCTATCGCTGTGAGTAGTATTAGTTCACTGGCTCTGAGTCACTGACAATTATTCTTTATTTCTAACAAGACGTTAAACTTAAGCCCGGTGGGATATTAATAATATCAGAAGAATTAAGACAATTTTACGTTAATTCGATGGTCCTGGTTGTTACCAATTACTAGCAGACATCAGGAGATTTTGTCGGCCAAAGAACACCTTATAGAAATATAGAGCAATTTTGCTGGAAATTAACACCAAACTCTGTTAAGTACCTACGCACGGTAGGTATTACATTGCAGGTTAGTACGGTATGTACGGCATTGCACGGTAGGTATTACATTGTGTAGGAATAACATTAGGCCGGTAAAGAGTGAAGCCATTTTTTACGCTACACACCCATAGCCGCACACTAGGATTCCCTGTATCCTGAGTGTCATGGACAATAAACAAAGGCAGAAACGCACACATCCACATCGAGAACCGAAACTCAAACTTATCATTCTAATTTTTGCCTCTCTGGGAATTGAATCCAGGGCCCTTGGCACGGCGATGGTATGGTATCATTTGCGCCACACGCATCGTCATTCTTCTTTTAACTCTTAATGATACGCTTGTCTAGTGATTGAGTCAGCCGCCAAATGACTCGTGTTCCGGCTGGGGGCTTGAGAGCCAGTTCTTTCTTTCTTTTTCTTCTTTCTTTCTTGGCCGGCAACGCATCAGTGATGCCTTTGGTGTTGCTGATGTTCATGGGCGGCGATAGCCACTTACCATCAGGTGGATCGTCAGCTCGTTTGCCGGCTATTTCCATAAAAAAAATAGTCAACTATAATTTGTTTATTGCAGTCGTGTTGGACGGCAGCAGTGTTGGTATATAGTGTGGCGGCGCTGGCCGTGCCGCCCGCGGCCGAGTCCAAGCAGTTCTTCTACATGCTGGTGGCAGCCGTCGCGCTGTGTCAGGTCGTCGTCTGCAGCATGCTGGTCTATGGAGCTTATTGGGTAACTTCTTCTTGAAGCACTCATAGCCGTGCGTCTTTATGATCGACCGGGAAACAACTGTGGCACAGTCAAGATAATATTTGTTTGTACCAAGTCGCAGGTTAAGTGCTCGCATTGATTTTTCTCTGTTGCCGCCGATACTATTTGACGGGGTCATTATTCCTTACAGCAGCACGGTTAGGAACTTAGGTGTTGTCTGTCATGGATCGATGTCTTTCATGGACTCCGCAAATAAATGACGTTAGTAGGAAAATATTCGCAGCACTCGGTTCACTTCGCAGACTACAATATTTTCTTCCCATATCCACAAAGATACATCTCGTTCAGTCTCTTCTTTGGCCTATCCTTGACTACGCTGATACTTGCTATCTTGACCTGACAGAGGAGCAATTAAATAAACTTGAGCGATTACAAAATATTTGTATAAGGTTTGTATTTGGATTGCGCAAATATGACCATGTCTCAGACTTCCGCTCAATGCTCAAGTGGCTCCCTATCCGCCTTCGCCGGAATGCTCATATACTTTCTACTCTCTACTGCATCCTATTCAATCCTACATCACCGCCGTACTTAAAAGAGCGGTTTAAATACAGGTGTGATACACATGACCTTCATCTTCGTTCCTCCTATAATCTTTTCCTTAGTACTCCTTTTAGCTCAACTTCCTTCTATAAAAAATCTTTTTCTGTATACTCCGTTTACCTTTGGAATACTCTTCCCTTATCTATCCGACGTTCTGAGTCCCTTCTCTCCTTTAAGAATAAAGTTAAGGATTACTATCTAACCCTTTGACTAGCTTTCGAGGATTGCTTTGATGACATAAAATACATTATAATTATATATATATATATATATATATATATATATATATGCTATATACATATATATATATGTATATATGCTATATTATATATATATATACTAGCTGTTACCCGCGACTTCGTACGCAGAAAATAAAGATCCCTTCATTATAAAACATGTTTTTCATAAATTGACAGCAAACTTGTCCATACTATGAAGAGAGGAGACCCGTGCCTTGTAATAGTCCATTATGGGTTGAAGCTAAAACACCTATACTTAGTACATATATCGTATTATGTAAATGAGTAAAATATTAAACAAATCTTTAGTGTTGATAATGAAATGATAATTACGATCTGATATTGTAGCGTGATTGGTAGTCAGCAAGATACTAAACTCTTCACCAAAATTACAGCAAAAGTGACATGTTCTTAGAACCCTTTAATTACCCATCGGGAGAAGAATTCATAGCCCGGGCGCAGCGGCTTGTGTCGGTTCTAATAGTAATCGATGAAGTTAAACAATAGCGAGTGCGGTCGGTAGTTGGATAGGTGACCGGTATTGGCAAAAAATTCTTGAGCTCTCCGAGTTTCGGAGGGCACGTAAGGCTGTCGGTCCCGGTTGCTGTCGTAAGGTAACAGTCGTTATGACATATTGAAGGTCCTCGCCCGGCGTAATGACACTTGGGTTGATTTCTAATCCCTCCATCAATCCACACTGGAGCAAAGTGGTGGAGTATGCTCTAGGCGTCCTCAAGAGTGAGTGCTTAGTAGTGAGCCATTAATGACCCACCCATAGGAAAGGTCCCAAAATAATTGAACTTTTTAGAATTTAGAGGTTTAAGTCAGGGCCTGAAAGTTTTTGAATTTTAAATTTACATTGTAATTTTACAGAATACACAAAAAACATATCTTTCTTTTCTTTTTGGGCAGCAGCAAATCAGTGATTCCTTTAGCGTTGCTAATGTTCATTGGCGAAAGTGACCACTTACCATGAGGTGACTCATCTGTTCGTTTTACAACTTCTTACTCCAAACTTACTCTAAACTTACAACCTCTAGTTTTAGCCCTTAGGGAATGTATTACCAAACAATCATGTTACAGTTATTTTTGTTTTATGTAAGATTACATACTAACTACCAACTTTCACAGTTTTAACTTAAAAAACCGGGCAAGTGCGTGTCAGGCCACGTGCAATATAGGGTTCCAAAGTAGTAAGTTTATTGACTATTACTCATTAACTACTTATGCTAACATAGCCTTAATAGTTGTCCTTATAAATTCATCGTATAACCTATTTTTGAGAATTTTTTCACTTGTCCAACTCCAACCGTTTAGCCGTTGGGGGGACACTTGACTTGACTTGGGTACCCAAAATTAGCACTTTCAAGCCAAATATACGTATTTCGCAAACGGAGCCCTACATCCAAAAATGGTCTCAAAAGACCCATAATATTTTTGAAAAAACTTTTCAACGATACCCCACACTATAGGGATAAATAAAAAATTAATCCTCACGTTTCCTGTAGTGGAGGTACCCAGAAAAAAAATTATTTTCAGTAGTTTATTCTACAGTTTTGGAGTTTTAATAAATATGTATATCCATGCCAAATTATAGCTTTCTAGCACTAAGGGTCTCGGCGCTTTGCTTTGGACAGACGGACAGACTGACGGACGGATATGACGAAGCTATTAGGGTCACGATTTTACTTCAGAACCCTAAAAATGACGAAGTTTCGTATAAACATTCCCTGAATTAACCCTTTAAAGATTGATTTTTCAAATTATGTTAAAGTTAATTTTTGTCTATAACAGTCGAACTGAGAACCTGTTACTTTTTTGAAGTTGGTTAAAAAACCGGCTAATAGCGTGTCAGGTCACTGGTAATATAGGGTTCCGAAGTTCTAAGTTTATAGAACTCAATAACTACGTATGCTAATAATATAGCCATGATAGTTTTCCTTTTGAATTCATCTTAATGGTATTGCCATGAATTTTTTTACGTGTCCAACACTTACGAATATTTCCCAAACAGACCCCTCAATCGAAAAATGGACTTAGCAGACCCATATTATTTTTGAGAGACCTTTTACACGATACCCCGCACGTGCGTGACGGAAAGAAATTATCCCCATATTACCTCTAGGAGAGGTAGGTATCCTAAAAACATATTTTTAAAAATGTTATTCTACCAATTTAAAGTTTAAATAAACATGTATATCCTTGCTAAATTACAGCTTTCTAGCACTAAGGGCCTCTGCGCTATGCTACGGACGGACGGATGGACGGAAGGACGGACGGGCATGATGAAACTATGACAATTCTGTTTTGACTTCGGAACCCTAAAAAGAGTCATAAAAATCGCTTCATAAATAACGAATCTATCAACTACATATAACAAAATTTGACCTTATCCCTCAGGAACAGGTCTGTTTTCCGTGATAAAAAGTATCCTATGTCCTTTCCCAAACTCAATTCTATATCTGTACCAAACATCAAAATCGGTTCAGTTGTTTAGGCGAGAAAGAGTTATCCCTCAGGAATAGGTCTATTTTCCGGGATAAAAAGTATCCTATGTCCTTTCCCGAGCTCAATTATCTGTACCAAATTTCATCAAAATCGTCTTAGTGGCTTGAAAGAGTTATCCTTCAGGAACAGGTCTGTTTTCCGGGATAAAAAGTATCCTATGTCCTTTCCCGAGCTCAATTCTATATCTGTACCAAATTTCATCAAAATCGGCTTAGTGGCTTGATAAAGTTATCCCTCAGGAACCGGTCTATTTTCCGGGATAAAAAGTATCCTATGTCCTTTCCCGAGCTCAATTCTATATCTGTACCAAATTTTATCAAAATCGGCTTAGTGGCTTGAAAGAATTATCCCTCAAGAATATGTCTATTTTCCGGGATAAAAAGTATGCTATGTCCTTTCAAGAGCTCAATTCTATATCTGAACTGAATTTCATCAAAATTGGTTTAGTAGCTTGAAAATGTGATCCCTCGGGAACAGGTCTATTTTCCGGGATAAAAAGTATCCTATGTCCTTTCCCGAGCTCAATTCTATATCTGTACCAAATTTCATCAAAATCGGTTTAGTGGCTTGAAAGAGTTATCCCACAGGAACAGGCCCATTTTCCGGGATAAAAAGTCTCCTTTGTCCTTTCCCGAGCTCAATTCTATATCTGTACCAAATTTCATCAAAATCGGTTTAGTGGCTTGAAAGAGTTATCCCACAGGAACAGGCCCATTTTCCGGGATAAAAAGTATCCTTTGTCCATTCCCGAGCTCAATTCTATATTTGTACCAAATTTTATCAAAATCGGTTTAGTGGCTTGAAAGAGTTATCCCTCAGGAACAGGTCTATTTTCCGGGATAAAAAGTATCCTATGTCCTTTCGCAAGCTCAATTCTATATCTGTACCAAATTTCATCAAAATCGGTTCAGTGGTTTTGGCTTGAAAGAGTTATCCCTCAGGAACAGGTCTATTTTCCGGGATAAAAAGTATCCTATGTCCTTTCCCGAGCTCAATTCTATATCTGTACCAAATTTCATCAAAATCGGTTTAGTGGCTTGAAAGAGTTATCCCACAGGAACAGGCCCATTTTCCGGGATAAAAAGTATCCTTTGTCCTTTCCCGAGCTCAATTCTATATCTGTACCAAATTTCATCAAAATCGGTTTAGTGGCTTGAAAGAGTTATCCCACAGGAACAGGCCCATTTTCCGGGATAAAAAGTATCCTTTGTCCATTCCCGAGCTCAATTCTATATTTGTACCAAATTTTATCAAAATCGGTTTAGTGGCTTGAAAGAGTTATCCCTCAGGAACAGGTCTATTTTCCGGGATAAAAAGTATCCTATGTCCTTTCGCAAGCTCAATTCTATATCTGTACCAAATTTCATCAAAATCGGTTCAGTGGTTTTGGCGTGGAAGAGTTATCCCTCAGGAACAGGTCTATTTTCCGGGATAAAAAGTATTCTATGTTCATTCCCGAGCTCAATTATATGTCTGTACCAAATTTCATCAAAATCGGTTCAGTGGTTTAGGCGTTATTGAGTAGCAGACAGAGTTACTTTCGCATTTATAATATTAGTATAGATATTGTATTTATTTGTATATATCTTAATTAACATATATATGTTTTATTTATGTACCTTCTTATCTACATAGTTTGTTTTATCTTTTGTTTTAAATATTAATTCGTAAACTTTTTACTGTTTGCACCTCTACCTACGCATTTCTTGAACGTCTGTGTCCTCTACCCTTAGGTTGTCTGGTAGAAATCGCTATTACAGCGATAAGACCGCCTATTGTGTCTAATAATACTAAAATTGTAATATTTTATGTACTTTTTGTGTGCACAATAAAGAATATTGTATTGTATTGTATTGTATCCGAGCGGCGCCTAAAGGAATTCGTAGCCGTGTTTGTCGTTTACTATCTTAATCATTATCGCTATTAAATTTTATCATCATTACAAATTACAATTATATTTCTAGTTTATTGATATAGTTTAACCACTCTGAAATTTATTGTGTATAATCTAACTCAGGAATTTGTCTGCAATGTTAGGAATGTAGTTACTTATCGATGTGTTAGTGATAGCGAAGTTGCAAAAACTGTGGAGCATGAAAGTGCAGGTAGTCAACATAATATATAGGAACCTCTGCCAACCAAATGGGACTTTCCATATTTCAGCCCAAGGCCCCAAGCCAAAGTTATCGTGGCCCATAGACATCAGCAACGCCAAAGGCATCACCGATGCGTTGCCGGCTAAGAAAGACAAAAGAAAAAGAAAAACAGAACTGGCTTCCGGCCAAAAAGAAGTCGTTTTCTCAAGGTTTTCTAAGAGGGTGGTAGCTATCCAGACGGACCCCATGGAGAAGTAAAAATAGTGTTAATAATTTTGCTGGTGTTCAGAGTAAGCCGAGCTGCCTGTGGCCGTGGCTGGTGACCTCCTGGATATCGTGCGGCAGCCTGCTGCTGCTGTCGCTGCTAGGCGTGGTGCTGCTCACCATCCAGTACTACGAGGACCTGGAGACCTACACTGACATGAGCACCATGTCGTCTTTCTATTTCGTGTACGCAGGTGAGTTTTGGGTGTTTTGGCACTACAACGAAAGCACTTAGGTACCTCATCGGTTTCTTCAAGAATTGAGTCTTTTACTGCGTTCCTTGCCGTTCAGTATTTAATTTTAACATGAAATTGGTGAATAAAACGATGCACTTTCCTCATAATTGAACGGATTTAATAAACCTTGATAGAATTCCCGCATAGTTAAAAAAATCACTTTGAGAACCTACCTTACGCTATGCTCAATGCTGGGATAATATTATGATAATAAATCCGGATCGGGAACATACAGGTCTAATATTTCATGTCCCCGTGTTAGTCTTTGACAGGCATTATATTTGATAGCCTCCTCCAATTCAGCAGCGAGTCCGTACGTCTACTAAATACAATTCATTTCAAGTCACTCTCTTTCTTTTTAGCGATATTGTATTACTGCATCATGGTGGTCCAGAGCAGAAGAACGCAGATGATAGGAGCAGAGGAGACCGACTCGGCCGACGCGCTCGTGCGAATGACAGACATCACGAAAAATCTTGTCGTTTAATAATGTTATCAAGTTGAAGGATACTATCCTGATGAAGATTTGAAACTATATCATGGAGGCATTAGTGGAATGAGACACGCATGAAAAAGACCAATAGGTCGATTCAAAAGGTGTTTTTGGAAGATGTTTATGGCAAAATTTAAGGTAGATAACGCTATGCGTTACGTTTGAAATATAGTTCCTGTTCGAGCATGTAATATGATAGTTTTTTTTTCATAGACCCAACCATATATCTTTTAAGTGTACAGGTAAACCAATTTCCTGGAAAGTGGGTTGTAGGTAACTATGCGTCAGCAGAACAACACAACGTGGACTTTTGGCACCACGCGATACTAACTTAAAATACTTAACAAAGTACCTAATTAGAGATATAAGTTGTTAGAATAGAAGTTAAATTTATTAAGGTGGAGTTGAGTTGTTCTCAAGCTACACTGCCCTAAACCAGACCAGACCCCTCACTTTCAATGCAATAGAAACTTATCTGAAATGTCCTATAGTTAATGACTTTGGAGTCAACCAAGTACCTACTCCCGAGGACGACAACGAAACGTACCGTGAAAGTCTACCTCCATTGTTTGTAGTGTAACTTCCTCGTCGAAGTGTTTAGAAAGAAAGAGTACCTAATAAACGGCCGTAAGTTACGTGGACGCGCTCCCGCCGGGAACAATTACACGGTGTCGTGATGAGGTCCAACAATGGCGGGCGCCGCTCACTGGAAAATTGCTGTTAGCTAGTGCAGTTCTTGTCATAGTCGATGAAATCGGTACGCCCGCGCCAGGCGGCAGTTCTCATGTTTCAAAGGGTAAGCGTGTACATCAAACCGTTCAGCGTATCAGTGATACGTCAAGGAATTCAAGATTGCTTACCTATATTTTCGTGTCGACGTTTACAAGAAAATAAATATTAATATTTAGGTATTTACGATATTGACTATGACCCTCCAGACTATGGTATTTTACCATATTTATATTTTCAGATTAAGTTTTACTAAGTACTAAAGATTTCTAAGCTATCGTTACTAAGTAGGACCATTTTACAGAACACTTAAAAGGACGACAGCATTGACAGCAATACCACGATTCAGTTGTGCAGTCAGGCGTTTGTACAGTACATCGAATGTCGATAAATTTCCCCGACAAAGCCACCACATCCCTCAGGTTCTTAAGCTAAGGTAAATCAGATCTGTAGACAATAGCGTCCACCGCAACCACCGCTTTGCAGCAAGTGTTGACATGTTATAAGTAGAGGCGCGGATGTCGCCGTGTGGTGTGGACTGTGCAGTGAGTGGTGTCACCATCCGTCGACCATCCCGCCGTCGACCATGGTAAGTTGTTTTTTATTAGCTTTCACTATACTTACGATAGTGTTTGGTGTATTTTTAATTAGGTATACATCGATTACCGTAAGCTAGCGACACAGTACTCACACTAAAATAGGTACTCGTAAATTATCATACGGTATGTTTTAAATAATTGTTTTGAATATTGTTACAAGGAGCTTTATAATATCCGAATGTCAAAATTAATATCAACAGATCTTTTTTTTTTTGCTTAGAGCAGGCAAACGAGCAGACGGGTCACCTGATGGTAAAAGATCTTTTTTTTTTAATTCTTAAAAATGGTAAGTGATCACCGCCGCCCATGGACATTAGCAACACTAGGGGCGTCACCAATGCGTTGCCGGCCAAGAAGATAACGATTGACCGCTTCTTGAAGGACCCCATGTTATAGCTTAGAGGGAACACTGATGCTGGTAGTTTGCTCCAGAGCTTACACGTGCGAACTGTTTCTACACTTTATAAAACTAAGCAATAGACTTTGATACCTACTATTGCCACTATTTTGTAGAGTAAATAGTTTTCACTACTAGTGAAACAGTTGGCTACATAACAACTTCATAATCATCATTAGTAGTACATAATATAAATCACCATCTCATCGAACCATTGCCGAATAAACAGAACTAAGTACCTATAATAGGCTTGTTTCCACTAAGAATAAATCGAATGGCTTAGAGTTTCTAATGATTAACCATGATAATTAGTAAACAAAAATGCAGCTTTTCTATTAAAATAATAAAAGATTAATAATATTTTTGGAAAATAAAATCGACAAATTGAGGCGTTTAATCACGTGACATTAAACATCAATCAGTGAAGCGCATGGAAGCGTGACGTCACACCTCGCGAAACACTACGTTGTAGCTGTCATTTTCGTATAAAATGAACAGGTTATTTGGAGTTTTCAGCAATTCTCGTTAAATTAATACAGTTCGTTTTTAGTTTAATCTTGAAACACAGATATAATTTGCTATGGAATCAGGGTTTAACAAATTATTACATTTTATAAAACGAAAATAATATTTTAACTCAAATAAATCATAAAACCCTACTCAAGTCATAACATTTTATAGGTTATAATAATAATAATAATAATAATAATAATAATAATAATAATAACCCCCCCGGGGAATGAACCTTGTCGTGGTGGGGGGGCTTAAAGGAAGCAGGAACTATTTAAAAGGTTAGCCCAACTTAACCATACCCCAGTATGGGAGAGACAAATGAAGCTCATAAGACCACGAGCGCCCTTTCTGAACTAATCATTCCCAACCCAAACATCATTATGGAGAACAAGCAAAGTAGTAGATATAATCTTCGGTCGCTGCCCGGGGGTCGCCGGGGCGCACCTGGAGCCGGTGCTGGGTGCTTCAGAATGCGGGACACCGGTGGCGCGGCGCTGAGCAGGCGGGCGCCCGTCACACAAGATGCTACAGCCGGTCGTCGTGGATTGAACAGGCGGGTTCACGACGTGGAAACTACAGCCGAACCAACATCGGGCGAAGACACGATATCTCTATTTTCATCCATTCCTTCAACTCGCCCTTCCTATATGACGAGAAGTACATCTACCTTGTCATCTGTAACCTCACTTGATAGTGTTGTGCAGGATGTCAACCTTGACTCTGAACCTGCACCCACTCCAAGTGTACCTCCTAAACGCAAGCGATGGACACCTGAAATGAATGAGTTCATACTGCGTACGTACCTTAAATTGACAACACTGGATACTGACACTAAAAACTATCTCGAACCGCTTTATGTAAAATTCCTCGAAAAATTCCCTAACATGCAAGTTAGTAGTCAAAGATTAGGTGATCAACGCAGGGCCATAATTCGCAATAAACTTCTACCACAAAACATGATAGATCAAATTTTTAACCAGGTCAAAGAAGAAATAACAAGAACACAATCACAAATATGCACCGCCGGAATACAACAGATTGCAGCTACAACTAGTTTATCACAAAATCGGACTAGAATGACATGGCTAAACCATCACAATGAAACAATAATGAGGATCTACTATCGAATAACTAACCTAGAAACAAATAGAACTATGTACCGAAAAACACTTCATGAAGAGTTTGTTAAAATATTTCCCACATTGTCCCATATTAGTGAACAAAGAATTGCCGACCAACGAAGAGCAATACTTAAATATAAATACTTGAACGATAATAGAATAGAAGAAATAAAGAAAGAAATTGCTGAAGAATTGTTAGTAAACGCTAATGACGTCATAGTTGATAACACTAATAACATACTCAGTAAGAACTCAGATAACACTAACAACTTAGAGGCAGACTTTTTAAATAACATAGAATTAAACCTTCCAAGTGATCCTTCCAAAGAAAGGGAACTTGAAAGACAACCACACATAGATACATCCTTTAACGAAGCATACCAATTTTATAGACTTACTGAAGCAACCCAAAGAACATACATCCCCAAACAAAAGTCATCTAAAAATTTAGTTAAAATAGTAAATTATATCAACGAAATATTAATCCCGGAAAATGTCACTGCAGATACAGATTTTAACACATTACAATTAGTAATCTACTGCGCTGCATGGACTGCTGCTAAGACCAACGGATCAAGATTATCGCTTGAGATACCTAAATCTAAACAGACGAACAGAAAAGATTTTACACCTAACTGGCAACGGCGACTAGAACGTAAACTTGAAGATCTGCGGGCTAAGATAGGTAGAATCACTCAATACATTAATGGTAATAGGAACACAAAAATAACAAACCAAGTAAGAGACATTATGGAGCAATACAAAATTCACTCTGTACATGAGGAACCAAACATACAGCTCACACACACACTGGATACTCTGAAACAAAAGCTATCAGTTGTATCAGGACGTCTTAAAAGATATAAAGCATGCACACTAAGAAAAAAACAAAACAACCAATTTAATAATAACGAAAAATTGTTTTATCGCAATATTAGACGGGCATCAGCAAATCTGCAAGATAACAGTGTTAATAAGGAAAACCATGCGCCAAACGCAGAAGATTTGCAAGGCTTTTGGGCAGATATGTGGGAACAACCTGTTAAGCATAATGACGAAGCTGTTTGGATCAAAGAAGAAATTGCCAACAGCGAATCAGGAACACAACCGATGAAGTTTGAGAAGATTTCAATAGACACTCTTAAGTCAGTCATAAATAACCAACACAACTGGAAAGCTACAGGTTCGGATTATGTTCACAGCTACTGGTATAAAAAATTCACATCCACTCATACACACTTACACAAATTCATAAACGAGTTTATTCAAGACCCCGAAATAGTCCCAGCATATATTACAGCCGGAACAACATATATGATCCCTAAAGATAATAATGATCTTACTAACCCTGAAAAGTATAGACCGATAACTTGTTTGCAGACTATCTACAAAATTATCACATCTTGTATATCACAACTCCTGTATAAACACGTGCAAGATAATAATATCCTAGCCGAGCAACAAAAAGGATGCCGAAAATATTCTCAAGGGTGCAAGGAGCAATTAATAATAGATTCTGTAATATTAAAACATGTCCAAAAAACCAAATCTGATTTATATAGCATGTACATCGATTACAAAAAAGCCTACGACTCTGTCCCTCACTCCTGGTTAGTACAGGTTCTTGAAATATATAAAGTTCACCCAAATATTATCACCTTTTTGAAAACAACCATGACAAACTGGACTACCCGACTTAAACTCAGCACCTCAACAGAAATTATTGAAACGTGTCCAATATCAATAAAACGAGGAATATTCCAGGGAGACTCTCTTAGCCCACTCTGGTTTTGTTTGGCTCTAAATCCTCTCTCAAGGCTTCTTAACTCAACTTCAATAGGCTACCCCTTATACTACAAAACTGACGGACTGACTCAAAAGAACACTTTAAATCATCTTCTGTACATGGATGATATTAAATTATATGCCGCAAGTGAAAGTCAATTATGCCAACTAACTAACCTAACGGAAGAGTTTAGTGATGACATTAAAATGATATTTTCCATAGATAAATGTAAGATAAACTCTATTAAAGGAGGAAAGATGTACCAGCACCACTATACTACGAAGACGGGGCTTCAAATCCAACCACTAGATGAACATGAAGTGTATAAATATCTGGGATACAATCAATCACTCCAAATACAGGTCAAAGATACAAAACTAACATTAAAACAAAATTTCAGACACAGACTAAACACAATCTTAAAAACCCAACTTAATTCTAGAAATACAATTAAAGCAATAAATGCTTATGCAATACCTATACTCACGTACTCTTTCGGTATTATCAAGTGGACCAAGTCTGATCTTAAAAATTTGCAACGCATTATTAACACCACAATGACAAAATTTCGCAAACATCATCCAAGAGCGTGTCTGCAAAGACTTACATTACCAAGGAAAGAAGGCGGACGAGGCCTTATTGATATCAGCAATTTACATAACCGACAAATAAGTACCCTTAGACAGTATTTCTTTAGTCGAACGGAAACATCTGACTTACATAAATCCGTAGTAATCAATGACAGTAAAGCGACTGCTCTAAACCTTCGAGACAAACTGAAACAAAAAAACGAACAGTTGACTGACAACAAGACAAAAATAGCAGAGTGGACACAAAAATCTCTACATGGAAGACACCGCCAAGATTTGTGCCAACCTAATGTCGACATAGAAGCGTCGAACGCATGGCTTCATCGCGGCGAACTCTTTCCGGAAACTGAAGGTTTTTTAATGGCCATACAAGACCAAGTAATAGAAACCAGAAATTACCAAAAATACATTATTAAAAAGATAGCATCAGACATCTGTAGGAAATGTAATAGTTCCGCTGAAACAATCCAACACATAACGGGTGCATGCAAAAGCATAACTCAAACAGACTATAAGTACAGACACGACCAAGTAGCCAATATTATTCACCAGAAACTAGCTAAACAACATAAATTTATTAACATCATACATCCCTATTATAAATATAACCCGGAACCTGTGCTAGAAAACACTACTACCAAACTATACTACGATAGAGCCATCTTAACTGATCGAACAATCCACTACAATAGACCAGACCTAACATTAATTGATAAAACCAATAAAGTCGGATACCTCATTGATATTGCTGTTCCTAACACACATAACATACAAAATACAATAACAGAAAAAATATCAAAATATACAGAACTTAAGGACGAAATCACTCGAATATGGCAACTACGTAAAGTAACAATAGTCCCAATAGTAATCTCTACCACAGGTGTTATCCCCAAACTACTGCATCAATCTCTCAAGA
This sequence comes from Thymelicus lineola, assembly GCA_963932265.1. Taxonomy (NCBI): domain Eukaryota; kingdom Metazoa; phylum Arthropoda; class Insecta; order Lepidoptera; family Hesperiidae; genus Thymelicus; species Thymelicus lineola. The sequence goes on from OZ010695.1 coordinate 15,742,890, forward strand.
CACTTAACCTACCACCAAACACCTATAATATTTTACAAAAAGCAGTGATCCTCAACACTTGTCGGATAGTAAGGAAATTCCTTCAATCCGATCAGGAAGCGACAATTACACATACACCGTCATGAGCAACTACAGATATGACTATCTCAACAGTCTCAACTCAACCTAATGTATACTTGGCCTAGGCCCGTATACTTTAGTAAACCGGTGCAAACCGAGATAAGATGATCTTAAAAAATAAATAATAATAACGCTTCACACTCATAGCCCCACACTAGGATTCCCTGTGTCGTGGGTGCCATGGACAACACACAAGACAAGGACATTCACACCCAGACCGAGAACAGAAATTCAAACTCATCATTCAAATTTCCGCCTCGCTGGGAATCGAACCCATTTATAAATAGATACATCAAGTTGTGTTTATTACTTACATCAAAATGATCTTCACAGAAAAAAAGTGTGGAATCAGTTGATAAAGTAAGAGCATCTTGCCTCCTTGCCATATTTAACCACTTTCTACGTATTTGTTTATTGTTTGGAACGTATATGAATAATTTGTTTGGCGTTTTTATCGTTGTACTTTTACATTGGGGCACTATACAGTATTTATAATACGAGGAATTCATTATTTATTAAAAAACACAATTGACTGTCATACACAAACACGGCTGTTTCGCGAGGTGTGACGTCATTCAAAACGCCATGACAGTCTTGGCCTTTTTCGCGGTCAATTTCAAGTTCATTTCTAAAAACTCAAAATACTAATGTAAAAGACTTATTTTTCTTAGAATAATATATTTTTGGGGTGAAATAGATGCTAAGCTATAGTTTTAAACTAATTTCCAAATTTTGTCAACTGGCCTATTATCCATCAAAGCCGAATACCATCGGCTAGCGTCGTTATTCTTGAACGTAATCGATCTCGCATCGTGACTGAGTCGCTATTCGCTCGTCAGGCGAGACTATTATCGTTGTTACAGACGATCCTTTTGATTTTCATTGCCTGTTCCATTTTATAACAAAAACCTTGATATTTAATTTAAATTTTACGTTGAAATTAAATTTTATTAACTTCATCGAGATTTCTGTGGATATCTGACCGTCAGTTAAGTAAATAAGAAGTTCAACTTTAGCTAGAACCACCACCAAGCAATCAGGGTACAAAGATATATTCAAATTACAAAGTAAAGCTGGGTATAGCCACCACCAGACACGGTCAATGTAGCTAGGTGGTGCGCGAGAAAACAATCCACTGAGATTCAGTACATAATTTTACTAGCCTCGCCCTATTGGTGGATTCCTCGCACATCGCCTAGGGTTCAAAGGGTCCATCACCAGTGTGATACTCACAGACATGTACTATCTATGTCTGTGGTGATACTGCTCGCACAGAGTACTTAAACACTACGACCGCTCGGCGATACAGGGACGAGATCGTCTATAGTTCGAGTTACGTAACCTCATGCCTCACCGCAGCGTTCGGTATTCTCACGACGCGGCACGACACAATATGGCACGATACGGCACGATACGGCACGATACGGCACGATACGGCACGACGCCGCTACGGCTCGTGATCTTTCTCTAACACTGTTACACTACCCATAGCTTCATAGCTTCGTCATCATCTCGCATCTCTACCACCTGTTCATTTATATCTACAACACAAATAGAAATAATATTATATTATTCATTTTCAGCAATTTATTTTGAAGAAGTTTTTTGAGAAGATGAAGAATTTTTTTAATTAAGTATTATTATAAGGGGGTTAACTCTACTAAATAATGTTTATTAAGAAGTATGTTTATCAATACACAATAGTTAGTCTAAAACAGGAAAAATAAAAATGTATCCATCCATCCAATAACCTCTAACAATATTTTTAGTACTTACAATACGTCAATGCGGTCCAAGTAACCAGGACGTTTTCCCAACCAAGTCCGATTAACCTACAAATCGAATCTGTATTATTGAGAGCAATAAATAAATGATAAAGCGTTCGACCATTACATAACAGAGAGCGGCCACTTTCACCCAAAACGGTAAGTCACTGACCGACCTCGCGTCACGTCACGCCGCGACACGGCACCACTGTCACGTCACTAACACATACATACATCGATTAAATAATAATACGCACACACCTACATAAATACCATGGACACAGGTACATTTTTAAGACGTCACAAATATGCAAGACCTGGGAAGTTATCTTTATTAAGCGGTTACAAGTTGCCCAGGGAATTATACACGAGCCTGGCGGGGCTATTAACTGGGCTATTAACTAGCCTAAGAGGCTAAACCACAGAACATCTAATAATTAGTTAGAAGGGGCATAGCACGTAATTTGTATGGGAACCGCTGTCGCCGTTTCAATAAACACTACTAACGAAAATGAACAAATACGCACGAGGATTGTTATGTGTGCATGAAGTAGGCGTGACTCTGTAGCTAGGGATTGATTGTCGATAAATTTTTATCGGTATTTATTTTCGCAAGGTATACTTATTCATTATATACTTTTATACTTTTTGATTGAAATTACTTACTCCGTCGACAGACTCATATTTCATCATGGCCTCCGAAACAAAGTTTTTTCCAATTACCGCACATGAAGGCATTTTTACGTAATTAAGTCGCAGTATTTTGCAGTACTTATCTCCGTTGGAGTTTGCGAGTCACTAAACAGCGCAATCGCGTGTTTTTGTGCGATGTGCGCATTTGATCACAGTATTGGCGCGCCTGCCTTGCCCACAATTCCTTTCTAACTAATTATTAGATGTTCTGTGGGCTAAACTACCCAGAGTACCCTTTAAAATTACCCACGATGGAAAAACAATTAAATATAGGACTACAGTAAGGATTATACTACTATTATATCGTTTAGAATTAAAGTGGCATATTATGTAACAATTTTAAGAAATTGACTTTTATACATTGAACGGCATAAAAACATGTCGCACCTTTAGAATTGTATCCAAAATTCGTATTTTTTGGTAAACGCGAAAAATGTAATTGAAGAATTGGGCATTTTTTATTATTTATTGGACATAGTGATAGAATACATGTTTTTATGTCGTTCATTGTATAAAAGTCATTTTCTTAAAATTCTTAGAAGTTACCTTTCTCTTTGGATTTTGTGAAAATTGAGATACAAAAATTATAAAAACGTGAGAATTGGGTTTATTATAAAACATCTTACTTCGGAATGCCGGGCTTTGAACTCTCGACCTTTCGGTCGCGAGTCTCACCTATTGTACATCAATAAGATTTGACAGCAACATTTTCACCAGCACTCTATTTAGAGGCTTAACAATAGGTCGACATGCGGCAGGCTATCAAAAACTGCTGTGTAACCGCTCAGTGTGGACAGGGCGATAGCAAATGTTCCGCACTGCACTGTGTCTAAGATCAACTCCACAGTCCACACTAAGTGAAATGTAACATCATGGTGATGAAATCATTATCGACATAATATTTATACACATTAAAATACATAATATAACGTTATAAGCATCATTTATCACCGACCGACCACTTTCTAACACTCAATTCTTACATACAGTATCGTTTAACATTCCGTTCTACGTCGGAATTTTGAAACGGAAATTAAATACAGCATCGGAATTCACTGCGCGTTATTTGACTGATTTCGAGTGAACGATATACTGATTACACTCACCAGGAATTTCGTGACAGAATCGACATTCTCCAACGTAAAATAACAATCAATAGGTACAGGTAACTTCTTACTTATATTAACAGACCCCAGTTTGAACACTCATACTTAAAGTATCGCGTTTATTTAGTTGCCCTTCTTGTGATTCATACGAATTCATAATAATATAGAAACGAGCAAATAATTAGGATATACGCTTTAAAAGAGATATAATCGTTGCTTGGTAATAGTAAGGTATAAAACGAAATGCAAGCGTCGGCGCAGGTTCCGATGGCTGACCTTTGAGCAATTTCACGGACCTTTCCCATCCGATACCATCTGGTGATGCATTTTATGAGAAACATCACTGGGATTGCCTCGCTTGGTTACGCGATTAATTTATGACTGTAAAGTAAATAAATGCCTCACCTGCATAAAAGTATTCTTGTAAAATAATTATACCTACTCCCTAACTCAATCATTTAAATTTTGAAGCAAACTCTTAATAAATTAACTGAATGTGAATAATATTATAGTAGATCCTTAAATAAATGAAAGCTGATTCAGTAATTTCTAAATAAATAATCCCAATAATTAGTAAAATAGTTCATTAGGTACTCCATATATTTTGAATGCAGATTCCCAGTAAAGTGAATTTCATTATTAATTTGCATAAGTTGCTTCGTCATAAGTATGATTAAATATTTTCATTAATCAAGATATATTTGCTTTATACCCATCTTGGTGTAGTCCCGCCACTCAATAATTACTAGAAACATATTTAATTAATTTCTTAACACTTATTTATTATTATTTATAGCTTATGCCATGGCTACTGCTCTTATACGCTGTCGCTGCCGATCAAGATATAGATGAAAGTAAAGAAGACACGACACTCAATACTACAACACTTTACCCCACCAATAAAACTATCGACATTAGCAGATATCACAAAAACTACACCGAAACGCAACAAAACATTAAAACTGCTATCGTAGAACGCAGCAATGTTAAAGAGAATCAAAATCAAAAGGACAAATATGACGTTAATACACCTAAGAAAGAAGAAGTTGCAACATGGGCAATCGACGCAAATTATGTTCAGCCGAGAGATAAACAAAGCCAAGCGATGGATGCACAAACAGAAGATAAAACAAGTGAAGCAAATCACGCTCAATCAAAAGATTTAAAAAGCGAATCTGTTTATGCTCAACCAAAAGACAAAAAGAACCCAGTTTATTCCCAAGCAAAAGTTGTGGAAAGCGAGGACTCAAGCAGCGCCGATTCAAAAGAACAATCAACGGTTGAAAAGCCTAAAAGTAAGAATAAGGAAAAGGAATTCAAACCAAGTCCACATCTAGGCAGTTTCTTTGACGACGAGAATTTAAATCTGTTGAAGTTCTCGACATCTGATTCTTCCATTTTTATGGGAAAAAAGCCTGCTATTGACTTCTTAGGGTATGTTACATGTTCAAATCAAACCAATTATATGATTTTGATAGTTGAAAAAAATTGTAAGAGTAAATATTTATAATACGGCTGAATCAATCAGAAATGCTTTTATTACGAGTATATTGGGCACGTTTGCAAGAAGTAAGTATACGTATGCCGAGAGAATAAAATACTTGCAAATGCGCTTACTGGGCGTGCAGTTCACTATTATATTCTGCGTATAGGAGTCCAAAACTTGGACTGGCCACGAGGCTAGACTAAAATTTTCTTAAACCGATATGTTTTTTTACAGCTCCAAAGACTTTCACATGCTCAACTACAAAAGCCCCAAGGACACCTACCGAGACCAGGTAGAAGCACCATACCGTTATGAGAGCTCCCACTTCCTCACCGCCAATAACTGGAAGCAGACCCTGGACTCCAAGCCGACGGTGGAATCTTCAGTTTCGGTTCCAGCAGGAGGGCTCTACAAACACTCCAATCCTTTTAAACAGAAGCCGAGCTTGGATTCAAGTGATGACGATTTTGGATTAGGCTTTAATGAATATGAAAGAGAAAAAGAAAATCCGGTCAAGAAACGGTAACAAAACAACATACTTCTCACTTCTTCACATTTCATAATTTTATGCTAAACATCCCTTTTATTCTAAATTGTAAAGAAATTCATTACTTTCACATCAATGGATTCGTATCGTATAGGAAGAGCACTGAGCAAAGTAATTTAATTCGCATTAATATTATAATATTACATATTCAGTTTCAGACTCACAAGTGTTCTTTCTAAAACATAATATGCCAGATATCGCGGGCGATTTTATTAAGACAACAGATGATCTATTTTTAATAAGACACTATCGCTACATAATGGTTCTTAAATATGAAAGTGCTTAAAGCTAAGTACAAACAAAGCTAGCTCGAGAGCGGTAAGAGCCGTTCTCTCGAACGCAAATTCGAATCCTTTCACTGATCGACAAATTAATAATTTCATTACTTCATGAAAGTCACAAGCTCAGGAGCGAGTGTTGGCAGAGGAACTTTGGAATGTTAATTGTGTATGCCCATATAAGTACGTCGATTATGTAGTTGAGGCATTCCACTTCGTCCGTTCTCTTCGCAAGTTGGCAGAATTTGGCCATGTCTGCAACTACAGAATATTTCTCACTCGCAAAAAGAGCTTCGTTACATGCAAAAAGCTCCCTGGTAAATAAAGCAACATTTGACCATCCGAAAGCTAAGTTTTCGCAGAAGGATAAACATGATTGGATTTTTTAGTGTTTATAAAATTAATGTTAAATAAATATACTTCTTCTACGTTTCAGATCGAATCCTTGGAAGAGTCTGGTGCAGCTGATGACCGCGTTCCTGCCCGTCGGTCTTATCATCTCGGCGCTGACGCCCAGCGTCATCACCCTGCAGAGCGCTGACAACGCCCCCTAGTGAGTATGTTTGACAATATCTCTAGGGACCAAATAATATTAAGACGTTTCACTCCGAGATAATAATTTTGATACATGCCCTAAGAAATTATTTCCATTTTTGAACATTATTTGACATTATTTAACACAGATGAGTGAAGTTATGCAGGACTTAGGTCGAGCAAAATTTACCTCTTTCAATCAAAGAATCTCCAGAAATCAGTTTGGAAACTTACAGTAATAAAATCCATTCCACGCTTTACCAAGCATGTGTTTTGGGGAAATTAAGCTACAATTTTGACCTGATCAGAACAATAACATTGATTTACTTGCTTATTATAAGTTTACCTTGTGTATAAACCGGGCACTGCACGTTGCCATTTCTAACAATCATAGGATGTTCTTTGCAAAGTAGGTATTCTATATGTGTCACATCATACATGTAGATATCTCGTTGGGACACCAGTAGCCAGCATAATTCTACTAAAGCTCGAAATAGACAAACACCACATTTCCTTTACGAAAAACAGCATATTAGAAAACTATCAGGAACCTTAGGTTTTGCCTTAAGCAATCCATGTGATTGCCCAACCTGGTTTCAACTTCAAGTTTTCCGGTAAATTTCTGATGTATACTTTTCCTGTTACATTTCCTGCGTTATGTTACCGTTCATGTCAGATTAGCGTCACAGAGATAGCGAGCGGTAAATTGATATCACGCATAGCTTATACAATATCTTGATTTAATAACTTGCACTCGAGTCGTTACTCCGTGACGAGAGTATTACTAGTGATCACGAAAGTGAGCTGTAGCTGGCGAAATTACCACGTTAGGGTCCGTTTTAATGTTGACGTGTTGTCCAACAGTAATCTGATCAATCTGATCAACTACAACACTAGGTGAGCCGTTGTCACGAAGTAATACCAAGGGGTCGACGATTTATGTGGCCTCAGCACGAACGTGCTCAAGAAATTTACCGCTACTACCAGTACGCAACACAAAAGATCACTCATCTCTCGACCGCGTCAGCATTTGCTAAGCTCCGTTTATACCTGAGGACTGGCACAAATTGAGCATCGGATTGCAGATAGTGACTCAAATTGGAACGTAAATAAACCCGTCGTTTAACCGCTGGCAGTGAGTTTCTGTAAGCTGCGATACTCGGTAATTCTTCAACACTACACCTTGAGGTTGGAGTTACTCCAAACACATCAGTATGTACATGCTGGCTCTGCAATGGTGCACTAATGTAATTAGTAGCCAACTGTAGTGTTACCATGTATTACTGTGATTAAATGTTGAATAGCATGCGGTGTTGCAGTGGTGCGCGTGCGCGGCCGCTTTCCGCGTTGTACGCAAATTATAAAAATACACCTCTAATGCGCGTAGTAGCTGACGGTGATTAATTCTAAATCAGAGTGTAGGTAGGTCGTATCATTTATCAAATAATATGCTAATTGATCGATAAGCACAGCATGAAAAAGTGCAGTGCAAAGTGTACCGAGAATATACATACAAAGGTTCATTATATGGGAGAGCATTAGAAAAGTATTTCTGATTTTTTTGATCCCCTAAAGGCATAAAATGGGCGAGGAAAAGAGATGAACGCCCCAACTCAGAGTCACTAAGGGTCACTTTAATCGCTCCTTAGTAAAGAATCAACATACAAATTCTGTACTAAGGAGCGATTTAAGTAACCGTTAGGGACTCTGAGTTGGGGTGTAAAAGAGTTAACATGAGTAAAATAATAAACTTGGAGGCATGACGCATTCTGATCACTGCATACTGATTTTTAGGACCACGCCGCCTGAAATCATCCAACACGGTTTCAAATCGGCATTACTTATGATAATGCCCCACAGGCCACTACGACTGTCCAATTCATCTCTTCAATCGATCAAAGTCTATCACAGCGACAACACAATCTAATCTATCAATCGTTTAATAAGCTGGACAGGCATGTCAGTGGTATTTCCGTATGAAGTGATTACCGACCGCCGCCGACCGCCGCCGACCGCCGACCGCCGAGTGGTGATTACCAACAGCAAGTTTCAGAGCTGGCCGGCGCGCTCGTGTGAACATAGAGACACGCGCACGCACCGCCGCGCCGCACCAACCCGCATCGCACCGCACCGCGCCACATTGTGCCGCGCCGGAAGGACGCGCGTCCGTGTTGCACAAGCGAGAAAGCGGACGCACAAGTCGCTTGTCATCAGTGAACGAAATTGCTTGTCATATAATCCGTGTACGCGCGATTGCCTTGATTACTTTCTTTCGTTTCGTTTCTTACTTTAACAATATTCAGATATGAGCAATCAAATGGAGTAAAGCGTTCCGTTATTTAAAGTACAATAAGGTTATCTTATATCAATTTGTCATCATTATTATCCTCTTATCAAATCATTTGGAACGGTGTGACACAAAATAATAAATATGTTGTGTTTTTCATTTGTTCAACCGACAATTTTTTACTTGCGCAATCAGGTGTTATCTCAGCCATTGTACATCTTCACCATAATCCATCAATCTTTCAATCGGTCTATGACCCCTAATACTGTAATCTATTTTCAACCTTCCTTCACATTTATTAATCATATAGCAGTCAGTCTTTCATCCGTTTTTATTAGGTACCGTGTCCCGCACAACATTACACGAATAAATTCAAGGCGAGGTCACTAGAGTTCAATACTTCTTTATAATATTGAGCTAAGCCTTTGTTACTCGCCTATCGCTCCTCGGCCGCTATAAAACGGGGTACATAATAGGTTTTGCGCGTGCAAACATCTCCATTTATAGGGTTCGAAGTATCGGCCTCTGGTATCGATACCGAGTACTCGTGCGGTATCGATGGGTAAGGTATCGATACCAAAAAAGTATCGGCTCTGAAGTATCGATACTACTCAGTATCGAGTACTCGCGAGGATCACATTCAGAGCTAAAAAAAAGTCTTCGGCAGCGAATTTCATGTCCCGATGACACTTTTTTTAGTCCGAGCGCTAAAACCTATACTAAATGTATTGGCAGCACTAGACACGCGCCACTTTTTAGGGTTCCGTAGCCAAATGGCAAAAAACGGAACCCTTATAGATTCGTTATGTCTGTCTGTCTGTCCGTCCGTATGTCACAGCCACTTTTTTCCGAAACTATAAGAACTATACTGTTGAATTTTGGTAAGTAGATGTATTCAGTGAACTGCATTAAGATTCTCACACAAAAATAGAAAAAAAAAAATTGGGGGTTCCCCATACTTAAAACTGAAACTCAAAGAATTTTTTTCATCAAACCCATACGTGTGGGGTATCTATGGAAAGGTCTTCGAAAATGATATTGAGGTTTCTAATATCATTTTATTCTAAACTGAGTAGTTTGCGCGAGAGACACTTCCAAAGTGGTAAAATGTGTCCCGTCCCCACCCCCCGTAACTTCTAAAATAAGAGAATGATAAAACTAAAAAAATATATGATGTAGATTACCATGCAAACTTCCACCGAAAATTAGTTTGAACGAGATCTAGTAAGTAGTTTTTTTTAATAAAAAAATACACTATTATTAAAACGTCGATCAAAGTTACAACGAACTACAAAAACTTTAATATTATGTTACTTGCTGCTACGGAACCCTTCATGGGCGAGTCCGACTCGCACTTGGCCGCTTTTTTCCATATGGCAATATTAAAAGTACTCAGTATTTTAAAAGTACTCGATACCGACGTTTCATATGAGTACTTGCGAGTAATTATCAGGTACGAGTATCGAGTACTCAGTATCGAGTATCGCGGACAAAAGTATCGATACCTACTCAGTATCGAAAGTATCGTTCGAACCCTATCCATTTATTATGGAAGAGATGGCAGGAGATGCGCGGAACCGGTTACAGTTAATGTTTGCGTTTATCATAAAAATATTGGATAATTTCCACGAAGTGTCCATTCATAGAAACTAGGACCCACAAACATCCGTCTCAAAATGTCACTTATCACTGCGGCCGTATTCGTTGCTGTTTCTACTGGTTGCCCAGATGATGCCGGCCCTGATAATTGATAATGGTCATTTGTAAACCTGGCGGAATTTACATGTGAACTTTTATTCCCTACTAGCATTCATCTGGACTCTCCGATAGTATCACTACATAATAAATTTAATACTGTCTCCGTCTTTGTACTTACATAGATTTTCACAAGATTGTTGAAAATTATGGAATTAAAATTATTTTTGAAAATTATTAGGTTCTGAATTAGGGAATGAAAATTTATCACTCTTAAATGAATAACACAGTACCCTGTTGTCGGCAGCCTGGGCCACGGCCGGGGAGGCCTGGCCTCGCGCCGGCTGGACGGGGCCTCTCGGGACCTCTCGGACGTGCCGGCCATTAGCGAACGATGTCGACGGAGGCTGCTTTGCGAGATACACGCTGAGGAGAACTACTTACGGTGGGGTATTACATCTATTGTCTGGATGCAACCTATTAATTGCCCACAACTGGACAAGGGTCCCTCCTCTTGATTAAGCCTAGTGCTTACTCCATTACACACCACGCACTGGAGTGCAGATTGGAGGGGAGTTGGGGATTACATCTATACTATCAAATAATAAAAAAAAGCAAAGCAAAGCAGCAACCCATAATTGTCCCACTACTGGGCTCGGGGTCTCCTCTCACAATGTGAGGGGTACAGGCCATAGTCTACCACGCTGGCCAAGTGCGGATTGGTAGACTTCACACACCTTTGAGAACTTTATGGAGAACTCTCAGATGTGCAGGTTTCCTCACGATGTTTTCCTTCACCGAAGCAAGTGGTAATTAACTTCTAATACGCACATAATATTTGAAAATTAGAGGTGCGTGCCAGGATTTGAACTCGGGCCCCTTGGCTCGGGAGACCAACGTTCTAACCGCTAGGCTATCACTGCTTAAACTATCAAATAATTACCTACTCGTAATTTGTGACGGGATAATAAAAATCTATACTTACAATGAATAGTTTTTTGATTTTGATAGACACCAAAAAAAAATTTCTGAATTTGTGTGTCTATCTGGTAAGTATCAAGTGAAAATAATTGAAACATAATAGTTGTTTGCTTGTTAAGCAAATAATTGGCATATTAGTATGTAGGTTATTTCTCAGATGAGCTCTTAGGATACTTTTCATCTCAAAAAACTAATTTATTTCCGTGGATTAACAAGGATAACAGGTAAAAGTTTGTATTAAGTTTCTAGGAAAAGGTTAGTAAATCAAATGTAATGTAACTAGGTACAATCTATTTTTATTTACGTTAGTTACCTATTCATTATAATGACATAATTTTATTACCTATTTGAAATTACTCATTTTATTTCTTACATGACGCATCATTTAACTATTGGCTTAAAACGCCAACAGGAAATTCATAAATAAATTGTTATCATCGATCAAGATATGAATCAGTCTTTCTCATTAATAATTTGTAACTTGATAATTTGATTGTTAACTGGTTCAGTTGATATTATGATCTTGTAAAACTAAGTAGGTAATTTTTATGGAAATAGCCGGCAAACAAGCTGATGATCCACCTGATGGTAAGTGGCTATCGTCGCCCATGGACATCAGCAACACCCAAGGCATCACTGATGCGTTGCCGGCCAAGAAAGAGAGAAGAGAAAGAAAGAAAGAACTGGCTCTCAAGCCCCCAGCCGTAACACGACGAGTCGTTTGGCGGCTGACTCATGCTCGAGGGCGAACCCCATGGAGAAATAATAATAGTAATAATGGTATTAATTAACAATACCTAAGTAACCTTCCAAAAATAATCCTAGGTACTATGTGATTTTTGTAAAACTTTGATGCTATTGTGCGGTATCAAATACATATAAACCTAAGTCTGGCACTTGCTTCGAACTTTACTGTGGACTTATATCAGCTGCTAACGTATGCATATGGTTCAATTAATTTTAATGAACAATAATATTTTGGAAGTAGTTCCGCACTTGCCTCCGTTCGGCTTATTGCGCGTAGCCGCACGTACTTCCTATACATATAAAATGCAACCAACGCGTTTTTGCACAACTTTCGGCAAGTCGGCCTTTACGCTTCGACTAAACGCAGATAATATCGGTCTGATGAGTTGCTGCTCATTTAAAATCACTGCACGAGCTATTACTCTTTTCTGTCGGCGCGTGTATTTTTATTGAGCAGATGAGAATCAGGCATTAGTTCTCAGATGTACTTCGTGATTGGCGAGGAATTGTGTTTTAATTCGCTTATTTTGTAATGCTACGACTACATTTAAGTTTCGGAGTTCCAACTACATGGAGATCCGAATACCGCATCCGGTGTATTGGTATCCAGTAAATATCTGGAATTACCGGATTCAGTATTCCAGATTGCAATCCCTAGATGAAATTCCAATACGTACAATCAGCAGGTCTCAGAACACGTCTGGGCGTGTTCGCAAGCACTGCTACAAGCTGCACTGCGAGGACCCACACAGCCTGCGGCGGGTGCTGAGCTGGCTGCTGGCCCACCGGCCAGGATCCCAGGGTTCCCACCAGCCTCTCCAGTACCCGGGACCACAGCGCTATACAGATCTTCTCAACTACCATCACAGACACGACGACTTTACTGTCAAGTAAATTGGGGATAAAATAAATTGTTTCGCTTTCTTTTGAGTTTTATTTTATACTTACCATGTATTAAGTGTAATTTGATTTTGAGTTATCATAAGACCATAAAAGAAGAGCGAACGTGCCACCTGATTTTAATTTGTTCACCGTCAGCCATGGACAGCGGCATCATCAAAGGCATGACGGTAGCGGTAGACCTTTTTGGTCAATTCGCACCCTTCAACGCTGCGCCCGAACAGACTGTGACGAACTCAAACAAATATGGAGAAATCCTATAGCCAAAAGAATCCTTATTTCCAATAGTAATTTTTATCTTACGATGGTCACTGAATATTGGCTTATAACTTTGATTTTAAAAACTCCAACTCTGGTAAAACTCCAAAAGGAAGCTTCTCTTTTAGAGCGCTACGACGGATGCAGGCTCGATGTAGAGATGCCCTATTAGCAGCCTTTCTCCTGTAATTGCACTTGACATAACTTATATTGATTAGCGTCTAGAGTGAAGCCCGTTAGAAACATGGTAACGATTTAATAATAGCTCGCTTGCCTGAGTAATGAGGTCACAATACCCACAGCAGAGAGCAGAGAGAGAGAGAGGCATCTAAGATACAAGGAAATGTCGCATGGTATTTGGTACCGATCGACCCTAAAGTGCTTACAAAATTAAGATTAAAAAAAAGACGATCTAATCGCTAAGCAAGATTTTTTAGATTTGGCTTACAATTTCCTAACAGTGCCCATGAAAGAGCAGTGATAGCCTAGTGGTTAGAACGTTGGTCTCCCGAACGCGGGGGCCCGGGTTCAAATCCTGGCACGCACCTCTAATTTTCAAATATTATGTGCGTATTACAAGTTAATTATCACTTGCTTCGGTGAAGGAAAACATCGTGAGGAAACCTGCACACCGGAGAGTTCTCCATAATGTTCTCAAAGGTGTGTGAAGTCTACCAATCCGCACTTGGCCAGCGTGGTAGACTATGGCCTGTACCCCTCACACCCCGAGGAGACCCCGAGCCCAGCAGTAGGACAATTATGGGTTGCTGCTTTGCTTTGTTTTTTTTTGCCCATGAAACCAGCACAGGGTTAAACTAATTTAAATAAATTAAAACAAGGCATTTCTTTAATTCTTCGCTCCTTTCTTATTTAGGTACATAATTATATGAGCAACACAAAAAATCATACGGTTTTCACCGAAATAAAGTATCAAGTTGTAAATTTTCTTTTGAAAATCAATGCGCACGGCTGCTGTGCCTTCTTCCGGATGTATCTTATTAAGATTGTATAATCCAGGAAGCAAAAACCGGCAAGTGCGTGTCAGACCACGCGCAATATAGGGTTCCAAAGTAGTAAGTTTATCGACTATTATTCATTAACTACTTATGCTAACATAGCCGTGATAGTTTTCCTTGTAAATTAATCATATAAACTATTTTTGACAATTTTTCACTTGTCAATATTACCAATACAATCCCTCGAGGGGCCCTACCACCAGCGGGCCGGATTTAGTCACCTCTTACGACACCCATCAACACCAATACGGCTAAAAACCATGTCCAACTCCAATCGTTTAGTCAGCAGGGGGGGGGGACACTTGACTCTTAGCCTTTTAAAGCCAAATATTTCGCAAACATTTTAGTAGATCCGTAATATTTTTAAAATACCTTTTCAACGATACCCCACACTATGGGGTACGCAACAAAAAAATCTTGGAGGCACCCTGAAAAAAAAATTTCAATATTTTATTCTACGATTTTGGAGTTTTAACATGATGAAATTATAAGGGTTCCGATTTTACTTCGGAACCCTAAAAAATGAATCCTAAAAAAATTTTTTTTTTTAAACGCTTTTATTTCAATAATGTTTAGTTTATAAAATTAGCTACAAGTTGTGAAAATTTCAAGTCTCTACGTAAAATAGAACATAGAGAATTATGCGTCTAAAGTCTGAAAATCGTTTTTTTTAATTTAACAACAAATAAACAATGAAAATTAGTTTAAAATATGATTTTCGTGTATTGTCATCGGAAATACACATGTCTGCCAAATTTCATCAATTTTCATTAAAGGGAAGTCATTCAAATTAACGTTACAAGATTTGATCCTTTGATGCTTTGATGCTCCGAAGTGAAGCTAAATAAAAGCGTTTAAAAAGTGGTCATGGTCCATTGTTTCTACATGTACTAACATGTATTATATAATTAAATAAAACATTAACATTTGCTAGTTTCACTTGACTACGAATAAAAAAATCGCAAATCACACGACTTTCTCCTTTCGCAAACATATCTAACAAATGTGTCATTAGCACACTGGGAAATTGTCTAAGGTGGTGCGAAAACTATTACTTATTTTATTTGCCGGCTATAGAGTCAACACCTTGTAAGCAAACTTATGGTGTATAGCCAATGGTTTTCGTGTTCTCGGCTTGCATTGCTGCAGAGAGCCGGCAAGGAGGTTCATCACTTCAATTTTGTTATTTCTGATGTTATTGGTTTCCGTTTATGATGTGATAAAACACAAAAAATGCAAGATAATATAACATCATTGCTATTCAACTATACTGATATTGAATCAAATTTTGGAAAAGAAGTATGTGAATTAAGTCGAAGTCCATTATAAGCTCTATTCCGTTATTCGGTTCCATACTTCCGTTTAATTTTATTTATGACTAGCTATAAATAAATAAATAAATAAATAACGCTTCACACTCATAGCCCCACACTAGGATTCCCTGTGTCGTGGGTGCCATGGACAACACACAAGACAAGGACACTCACACCCAGACCAAGAACAGAAATTCAAACTCATCATTCAAATTTCCGCCTCGCTGGGAATCGAACCCAGGACCCTTGGCGCGGCGATCCGGCATGGTAACCATTGCGCCACGCGGGTGCGTCAAATGTCGCGGTCGCGGGTCGCTATGTCTCGCGGTTTCACCCGCGTTAATTTGTAAACAAAACTAACTGCTAAAATATATGATGTTATATAGCCTATAGCCTTCTTCGATTAACAAACTATCAAACATAAAAAAATTTTTCAATTCGAACCAGCAGTTCTTGAGATTAGCGCGTTCAACCAAACAAACTCTTCAGCTTTTAATATTAGTATAGATGGAGGAAAAAAGTGATGAAACAAACTCCTGTAGACTCAAACTTTAACGACTATTATGTATCTTTAATGTATTTATGTAGACTATAGAGCTTAACTCATAAGTCACAACATTGGCCAGTAGACTCGGTGGCCCGCGAAGACCATGGCCGGCGCATCCGTGCAGATAGCCATCATGTATCATGGTATGTGACCCCGATGGCGGTAACTTTCGTCAAGAGCGTAGAAATTTAATTTACACATCGCACTGTTGTGTAACGATACTCGCTCCCAGCGGAACGGTCTAGCGCAAGCCTCGGTTTCGGTACTCGGGTTCCGTAAGGTAAAATTTAATAAAGCTTTTTTGGGTTGGTTTTAAACGTAGGTGCCTAAACCCCCAACGAAATCTAGCAATCATTTCCAGAAGTTGCGAGAATCTTTGCGAGTTTACTAAGTAGAATCGTCCTCGAAGTAGTGCTGACAGTCATACAGCACGTCTCTGATATAAATATAAAATATTATCCGACCTGGCGAACTTCGTATCACGTTTTTTTTCTAAAACTATTTTTTTTCTAAAATAAAAGTGGCCTAAGTTACTCCCTGTTACATCAGCTATCTGCAAGTGAAAGTTCCATCAAAATCAGTCCAGCCATTTTAGAGATTAGCCGAAACAAACAGACAGACAGACAAAAATTATAAAAAATGTTGTTTTGGTATATTTACCATGTATATATGAAAATGCACTTAGTAATAAGCGGTTATTTGAATATTACAAACAGACACTCCAATTTTATTTATTTGTATAGATAAAAGACATGCCATGACATACATACAAAGACACACAAGAGCACACACCCAGACCGAGAACAGAAATTCAAACTCATCATTCTAATTTCTGCCTCGCTGGGAATCAAACCCAGGACCCCAGAACCCATTATACTTCACAGGTCGACATAAAAAACAAATCGCGGATCGCTAAACCCACACAGTAGAAAATAGATGAACACACGGAGATACTTGTAGGTGTTCGAGCATTGTCAAGTACTGATGGTCTCACATTATCCGCCGGCGGCGGCAAGACGTGCGACATTATGTAAAGTTAAAACATTAAAGCCTTAGAAAGCTACATGTATTTCTGTTTCCGAGCATCATTATCTGTTAGCTGTTCACATTGAGGCAGCACGACCACCTGCTTCCGATGAACTTGAAAAGTGGGAGATGTTTCCGAGGAAATAAATACAGCTTTTTATCGAAGCATTAATTTTATAAACCTTATCCTTTCCTTTATAAAGCTTCATAAAATTATCTTTAATGGTGTAAACAAAGTAACAAGTTAGGCACTTAGGTACTGTGTATTTCAAATAATTTTAAACTTTTTAATTTTTGAAACATTGAAAACTAAAAAAAAACATACGAAGCTTTTTGTCGAATTGTCGTTGCTATTGGTCATATCGGGACATAGTCGCAAGCCTGAAAAGGCATGCTATGTCTTATTGTTAGTATAAATAAATAACGCTAGACACTCGTAGCCCCACACTAGGAATCCCTGTGTCATGGGTATCATGAACAACACGCAGAGACCAGAACAAACACACCCAGACCGAGAACAACTCATCATTTAAATTTTAGCCTCACTGGGAAGCGAACCCAGGACCCTTAGCATGGCGATCGGGGATGGTGACCATACGAGTCGTCTCGCGCTATGGAAGACATCAACGCGTTTCTTTCGAGACTGCAACCGAAACATGTCAAAAATTTCTGGTTGCGAGTAGGATGATATGGACCGCCTTATAGCCAAAATAGGTACAATAGGTACCTAGATTTTGTTATTTTTTTTTAAATTCAGTTGTCTACTTTGTACCTTCGTCTTTGGGTCACAAAAAAGTACATAAAATATGAAAAATTAAAAAAAAAAAATTAAAGTAAATTATGATATAATTGGATTAATGTAATTTGATTTGATTTATTAGTATTATTTATTTTTAATTATT
The DNA here is from genome assembly GCA_963932265.1 of Thymelicus lineola. Classification (NCBI taxonomy): domain Eukaryota; kingdom Metazoa; phylum Arthropoda; class Insecta; order Lepidoptera; family Hesperiidae; genus Thymelicus; species Thymelicus lineola. Next base: position 15,761,092 of record OZ010695.1, read on the forward strand.
TGAATTTTTTATCATAATATTGTATTGAGACTGATTAAAAATTGTTATTAAGTTAATTCATTATTATTTGACAAGTAATTTGATTTTGACTTTTGTATAACTTTATTAATATTTGACATAGAAATTTTGATTAGGCATTAAGTTCGCCCTTGTAACCTCTACTTTAAGGTGTTGCAAAAGAATAAATAAATAAATAAATTTATTTAGTAATAGGTATTGATGTAAACTTTCAGATTTTTAATGTTAATATTGCAATATTTTTATTTGTTAATTATGCTAACACATTAGGCTTGACCTGTAATGTTAGTGTAACTTTGGAGTAAATAAATAAATAAATAAATAATACATGAGTACCAAATTTCAACTCATTTGGTCCAGTAGTTTTGCAGTAAATTGGCTGTGAACGGTGGGCGCCCAGACGCACGAATGATCCTTTAAGAGTTCCATTTTTCGTTTTTTCGTACGGAACACTAAAAATAGCGTTTTATGCATTTGCATATGCAAACATGCAAATGCACATTATCCGATGTCTAGTTATAACTAATACCAAATTTCATATTGCATGTAACAGACAAAGATTTAAGAGTGTAAGAGCAATCGAATGCATTCTTCGGGGCGAAACTGGGAGAAAGTGAACGTCCTTGCAGTTGGACTCACGCTGCATACTGCATTATATAGTATCGGACGGACTTGGAAGCTTATTGGATAAACTGTTTGTTTACAATGAAGCTATGTTCGCCGCTGGTTGGTTGGAAGAAAATGCTGTGTTAGCATTAAGCCCGCCATTTGTACCATATTTTTTGAGTGCAATAAAGTGTTTTTCATTCATTCATTCATTCAAGCTAAACATAACAGGGTTTTTTTATAAATAATCTAAAGTGAGTAATGAAGATGCTAAAATAAAATTAGGATTCAACGGCCAGCAATGCCGAATGCAGGCCAAGAAGCGGAGTTTCAACTTCATACTATTGAAGTATTATTACTAGCGTATAGAACAGACACCGCGAACACCATGTATGTCCCAATGCATTGGCGCCACGTGGCTTCAATCTTCAATGGTTTCGTTCGATTTTGAAAGGAGAACGGGGGCTCAATTTTGAAAATGGAACCTCCCGGGCGGGACACACATTTTGAAACTATTATAATAGGTACAAATATCGAAATATCTGCTTAAGAATACATCGTAAGTATCCGTATCGTATTATAAAGCAAACAGTAACTATTTTATTAAAAAAAACACCTGTCATCTCATGTTTTTAGTTTGAATTCGGTTGTTATGCAAAACTTGTCGCGGCTAGAGCGGTTTGTTGACAACATATCTAACGTATCTTAACTACTTGAACAATATATTATAAAATACATTTAATGTTATGAGTAGCAACACTACAAAATATAATAGCCGTATGCGGGCTGGTTGTCGAGTTTTCTCCGGGCGACAACCAGCTGGGTGTTACGTCACCTGAGCGGCTATCGGATATTAGACATCGGACATCGGATATCGGCGGACATCAGACGTTGGACGTCGGATGTCAAATACACTTATAACTACACTTCATTGTACACATACACATAGAAAAAATATCGGTAGAGTTCATCTACTTTAAAAATGAACGTGCCCTCACTAAATATTATTCTTATACGTAAGTGGAAATATTTATTTATATTTATTTAATACAACATTGCAAAGGAAATGTTAATTAATATTTGTTTAATAACCCCTCATTATTTTTTAAAGTACGTGATCTATATTTCTTTGTAGGTACCATGTCTTAAATCGCGGTCTACAGGGCTATATCTCTGCTTGTAACTGAGATTGGCTCTAAAGTATCAAGATCCGTTGCTTCTGTGTGGAAGATGCGTCGGAAGCATGGAAGGTTTTGTTAGTTACTGGCGCGTGATTGAAACGGAAGTTCTCAAATTCTTGAATATTTCTCGACGTAGTTAATAATTTAACCAAAGTACATAAAAGCTTTATAAATTACACGCTAAAAACTTCGTAATAAATCACTTTCTTTCAATGTAATCTGCTGAAGTTATCTGAGCCCGCACCTGCATTGAAATATCTCACCATCCGATCTTTTTCCACCCTCTGTATTCGTTTCTTGGTTCTTGGAAGCCACTTCGTCGCCCTTTATATTTTTTTTGCTGTATATTCTTCAGTGACTGTATTATGAACAAGTTATTATCTACAGCTACCTATAGAATATATGCATAAACAAAAAATGCATAGACGTAATTAAACATCCCGCAAAACAACGGTTTTATGAAGACTACACGACATCTACATCTAAATTAATACCAACTCAAACCAAGCTCAACTACAGTGCTCCAAGAGTCACCCGGGACAGTCCAACCAACCAACTCCCAACGCGATCAACCACTACCTATCGATCACAGACACACGCAACTATTTCACAAGAAAAACAGTTATTACATGTCAATTGTAACTAATTATTGACATGAAGGAAATCTGTGTCAACACAGTGAACCGCAGTACTCTGGACGGTCCCCTGCCACCGGTGTTGGTGCCACCACCCGTGCTGGTGCCACCACCAGCGCTGCTTACACAACCCGGTGGGCGGTAGGGCGCTCGCAGCCGCCGCTTTCCACGTCAGTTGCACCTGATCCCCCGACACGGCGACACCACGTGACGTGACGTGACTCCACTCGCGAAGTGACTCTCAAACGTACAATTCGAGAAACGTGGGACTGTTAAGCGGATTTTTTGAGAAGTTTAGAGTTCGGAAGCACCCTAGCGCTAGTGAGAGTGGTTGGTTGAAAGTGAGACCGGAGCATGCGCCTGCGCTGATTTTCACTTTCTACGTGACGGGACACATTGGCGGTGAGTGTCTGATTGTGCAATACGAGTTGCTAATAACAAACGTTCCGTTATCATTTTATTCACTTATAAACACGAAAATTATTTTACTATCTAATGTAACTGGCTTTTGTTACTTACTCATATGGCTAATACTTCTCGTCGCAAGGGGTCCCCAGGTCGAACTCCTGGGGCAGATATTTACGTATACATAAATAATACAATATTATTCGGAACACAGAGTATCCTAGTGCAAGGATGCGATTGCCTGAATGTTCCATTAATATTTAGTAGGTTACACTATTTAATTTTAATTATAGTAAGCTTAATAGCGTTAAAACAATAAAAATAAAATAAACAATACAAAAAATAAGACGAGTAGTAGTTACCAATTAACTCTAACCAAAATAAGTACCTAGTTACTTATCTACTTAGACGATAGATACTTTGTCCTAAATATTGAATAGAAATAATACTATCGGAAATATTATAATTGATAATATTCTCGTATTTAGAAAATCTCAATCCCTCGCGATCTTTCATTTATATTGCAATGTAACGAGTACACTATTTAACCCAATTACAGTCGAAGCCCGTATTCTAGGTATGTACCTAATAAGGTTCAAGTATGTATGCTATCTACTGCCTATTTATCGAGAGGACATACCAGTCATTTATAAATACCGACGTTAAACAATATTTGTACATCCACAGTAATTTCCAGTTCAAATCGTAAGCATTCTTCAACAATACATCACACTTATTTACGCTGTTTCCCAGCTCTCTTACAAACAAGCATCTAAAAAGTACGATTGGATGCAGAGAAACTTGAAGCTTAAGCGTAAAACACAATTGAAACTTTATGCCCCGGTATTAAAGTTCAAAGACCCGTGTACACAGATATTACACTATGGGAAATTACAGTATGATTAGCAAAAACGATCGAACAAATTGTGTAACACTATTGAGCGGAGTGATGTGATATTGCTCATGGGAACTAGACCATGAACCAATTGTTCGAGGTTTCCCATACATGGTAATTTCCCCCGTGATTGAAACTGACAGTAGATAATTATGTTTATACTGCATGGCGTAAAAGTATTGACCCCATTTGGTTCAGAAATAACTACTTTTCTAAGCTAGAAAATTTATGACTCATCGAATCTGTACTCTGGAGATTACCATCATCATCAATTATTAAGACACCTCATTTCATCATCATCACAATTAAGAGACATCATCTTAAAATTCTAATGGATTAAACAATGGCTCATTTATACTCGTACCAATTTCTGGAAAAAAATAATCATGGTTTTCTACGTTGCCTTTTTTGTAACAGAGATAACCAAGGTATGGTTACCTGTTTATATTATGATCACAAAAATTCCACCGTAAAATACGAACCTATGGACACCGAAATAACCTATGTACCTCCTCTCCTTGCTCCAGTTTCAAGACACTATGAAAAGGTTTTAAACGCCAAGAGTTACTGTAGCTTTACGTAACTTGATTAAAGCCCCAAACACTGACATACGAATATAGATTAGATGATGTCTATAAATCGAATTTGAGAAAAGCTAAATGATTATTACCTACATAGGAAATCCTATTTGAGCACGGTGCATCCATACCGGGTCCGACTGAAATTCAGGCCCCTATTAAGCAGTTTTACCACAGGTGGTCGTCCTTTTAACTCGGTCTGACGTATGGTTCAACTTGGTCGATCATTCACGATTACCATCCATCAATACATAACCCAAAAAATACTGTACATTAAACAGCAGTGTTTCAGTGGCTATCACAAGAAAACATGGTTCAAGGATTAAAGTGGACATAAAAGTGAAAGAAGATCCATCAATGGATCTTTTGAATGGATTTTAGTGGACGTTAATGGTACCCACACTGCAACGTGCAGCGTCAGCGATAACGATTGTCACACACCAATAACGCCAGTATTTGGGTCACGACTGACGCTTTATCGGTCAGCGGCGGCAGGTGGTAGCAGTTCGGAAGGTCAGCAGACCATTGGCCTAATTGTTTCGGAGTCACGTTTGAGCGAAGCCATTTGCATACTTACCGTTGTGAATCATCAAGTATCGCCATTGCGTAAGCGTAGGCTATAACTTGATAAAAAAGTATCATCTTATTTAAAAAAATTAATACTCCAGAGCTAATGGTGGTAGACTAAAGCCTTTAGCGTCCCACATTGTGTAAATCTTGATGATAATTATTATGAAAAAAATTTAAAATTTTGAAGACGTGCTGTGGAAAATCCTGGCTTATTTATTGTTAAAAAGACTAAACACAGTCATACGAGATGAAAATTTGATTTATTTATTTAGATGTTTCAATATTGTCATAATATAACGTATATTGAGATATAACTCGTTTGGAATACAATGGCTGTTACATATGCATAGTAATTTTTATTTGAATACCACATGCTGTGTTGCTGACCTGCCTAGTGCCTCAATATATCTGGTGAGCGAAGAAATCATACCCGTATTGTCATGTAGATATACTAGTCATAGTATATTTATTTGCATAACCACCAATTCGATATACCTACATAATAATATGCTCGCCGTAACGGGACCTCGTCATTTATAATCTGCTTGCTTATTTTGTAGATTTCAAGTCTACAATTAACTTCATAGTTAGAGAAGATATACCTACGTTATGAACATAAATAGAATGATTACTTCTGACATTATGGCATACATTTTTATTATGAATCCTACTGTAATCCTACTTTCAGTAGGTATTGATTTTCTATCATAATCTGGGCTTTCAGTTTGCTGACTGACTATAACTTTATTTCTGTTAAAAGTGTTTATAAACTTATCGATAACGATATTGATGGCAAGGTCTTCGTTTTATGGGTTTTACCTATACGGGTAGTCGAGTTATCATTTATCTTACATTGAATACCTCCTCTTTTTATAAGTCCGTTATAACATTTACCATAGCCCACCGACCTAAAAAAGAATTCCGTGCCATAGCCTTAGATACTTCAAATATTATGGTATCATTGACGGGTGATTTAAATTAGAAAATGCACGTCGAACTACGACACCGACACGGCTACATGAGATAAGACGTATTGTAAAAGAGTTAATACATTATTCAAAGGCCTACGTAACCGCCCAGCCTATAACTATGTAAGCATCTTCATATAACATCTTCAAATTCGTATTGAAACCTGCTACCTGTTCGTTTCTATTGTCTCTGGCACCTACACCAGTTCAGTGTCAAATCTACACATACAAAATCACTTACATGATTTTTTTTTAAAACGAAGTTCCTTATCGCGCGTTGTGAAAGGGGGCTAGACGGAAAATTACGACACTTTTTGATTCTTACGAATGACGACACTTTTTTTTAAGTGATTTAGAGAGTTTTACAGATATGGCGCTGTACAACAAAACAATACTTAAATCGAAAGGAACTTCGTCCCATCCGGGTGTCCCTTGACACCTCTCATGTTTTTTGTATATTTATAGGTAGTTTTAACAATATTCCAAACAGTTCCAAACCATGTCATGTTATGTAAAATAATTATAATGACAATAAAATGATTTCATAAACGTTTCTTTGATAAGCTAGTTATAATGTTTTTGATGTCAGAAATAATTCTTCTTTTTAAGTACCTAATTAATTTTTACATAAACGATCAATGTCTTTAGAAAAGGAATTGTCTACGTAGGGAACTTGTAGGTGCTAAATCACGATCGCAATGAGGACCCTCTAGCAGCTACGATTATTGTAAACCTCTGTTAAATTGTTCAATGTACCTATTATTACGATTTCTATACAGTTTGTTACACGTAAAATTATAATTTATTTGGTACCTTAGTCTCGTAACAGCTACTCATTAATTCGCGGCCTCATAACTGCGAAAGTGAAAATGAAAGAACTAGACGTATGCTTATATAAATCATAATTATAAATTATTGTACGTGCCGGTTCGTGAAGTCATCACATTTAATAGCGTACAATTAGTCAGTGGAGTCGCGAAAAGCAATCATTAGCAATTATACCGACACCACTGACGCCAGTCACGTGGGATTATCGAAAACACCAAATGGGCGAGTGCAACGCCAATTATCGACAAATTTCATGTCGCATTCGTAAGCGTGGGAAATTGTGTGTGGTTTAAAGTGTTTAAACTGTTGTTTTGCAAGCTGTTTCATAGTCAGTCATAACCACTGGCGCAGCACCTAATGTACATTCTATCAGGCGACTCAGGCGTACTGCTGAAGGTGTCGAGCTAAGAACAGCTTGTAGCTACAGATACATAACTTCGTCTTAGCTCCATTTATCAATCACGACGGCATATAAGTATTTTTGTCCATATAAATTCGCTCTACAAGCAAGCATGTGCGCACGAAAGATAAGTACGTGTTATTGCCGATGGGCAGGATGGAGCAGGCTTTGCCGACAATCGGCTGCAGCAGGAGTCAGAACTGCAGTGCTTGATTATGACATGCGTGTAACTACCGTATAGACCACACACATGTAAAATATTTTGTTTTGTTACCTATTATAAAAATATTGTTGTTTGGTATTGATTTAACTTAATTATTTATTTATTATAAACACACGTTTCAAAAATATAAATAAAGAGATCATATTATTATATTATTATTTCGTTCATAACTTTGCGTAAATAAAAGAGAATTAAAACAAAATATCGTATAATACTTTTTTTCTATGAGACTATAGTTAATTATTCGTCGGTTCTCAAAATCGATAAACTATTTTGACCGAAAAATTACATTATTGACAGTACCACGAAGTAAAGTGTTGCTTAGCAAAGATTGATAGTAACGATTGTTTTACTTTCGTGTTCCGTGTTTTAATTGCTTGTTCCAATGTTCCAACAAACAAGCCCTACAAAAATTGTAACAAACTGAGCAATGTAGTATGTAGTTAGTAATACAATGTATTGTAAGATAAAACGTGGTAAAACTCAATAAACATTAATTGATTGCGACTATAAATTGAGATGTAAGCTATCCTATCTTTCAAGTTGGATCAAACTGCACACGGTGTGCAAATTTGATTAAAATAGTTTAGGAGTCCATCACGGACAAACAACGTGACACGTAATTTATATACAAGTATATTATGAAGATTACTAAGCGATGAAAGATATTTTTTTGTTTTTATTTTCTAACTATACCTATTTGTAGATTTCCTACAGTTCATATCATTAAAATTAGGCATTTTTCGTTACATATTTCAGTTAACATCTGTTGCCGATAGCAATGAAAGGCCGACTAAATGAAACGGCGCCTAAATACGATATCAAATTCTTTTTGTTCCACGTGAAATGTATGAACTTACGGCATCTATTCATTTTAACATTTTAATGTCACTCATCTGATAGTTTCATGTTTTTGTTTTGTTTTCTACTTGCGTTTAAGCCTTCGCATCGACACTATACTATAAGTAGGGAGGTACTAGTTCAGCGTCGGTCACTTCGGTCATCTTCGGCAATTTCCGCTTGCAGCACGCGCCTGCGCCCGCGCCTACGCCCAATCAGCGTAACATGACGTAACTGCTTTCACTGTTCGCTGTTCGCGCCCAAACACGTCCATCGATTCCGATTTTGTAATTATATCGGAATGCATTGCTTTCTTATTTCGATTCGATTCGGTTTCCTCGCTTACATAACGTTACACTCTACAGCCACTCGATGGCCGACTTCCGTTTTTGGAAGCAATCTTGACATGATAAAGCCGCACGCCTTATAGGATATCATCCAAGTTATCTGACGCATCTCGAGCTGTGTGTCCGGTGCAGCCGGTGTGGGCAACCTTGCTGCGTCTTGGCACGGGTCAAGAACGAATAGGTCATCGTTAATATAATAAACTTCAGCTTTAAAGGATGTCTAGGTAGGCAATTAGACAAAGTCAACAGGCGCTTGAAAAAAGTTGAGCCTGTGTTAGTTTTAACAAAGTATGAAAAATATCGGTTCTCCATGTAGAGTTTACTTAACACGACTTTTATCACGCAATTGTAAGCATAGAAACATTATCTATTTACTTTTGTTTGGTGGGCAATACTTCAGTTGTCTAGTCGGAAATAAATGAACTTTTAGAAAGCAGGAGTGTGTATTATGTATATCAACTTAAAAAATAAACCAATAGTTAAGCTTGTCTCTAAGCAAGCACGTACCCAGGATTTTTTTTCGGGGGGGTCCGTTTGGGTAAATGATTAAAGTAAGTACCTAAATGACACGTAAAAGCTTCTCGGAAATAAATAGCAAATCAATTTTCACACGATAATTATTTAATACTTAGATATTTTCAAAAATGACTTATGCCCGGTTTCTGAGATCCTTTTTTCGAGAGTTTATCTATTCAAAAACGCTAACGGGTCGATAACTTCCGAAAAAGCGTTTCTGAGCACGGCGATAATAGATAAATTCTGTTTTATCTAAGATTAACTTAACTAAGCATATATGGCCGTTTACCGGTTCCATAACTTTATTTGACGTTTCATTTTAACATTTCGTGGACAGAATATGACAAATTACAAGTTACAACTATTTTGAGGTCATTTGTGTGTGCCGTAGGTATATGGATAGCCTCAAGGACCTCAGATTATTGAAAATACAAATACAATTATTTGCAAGAAATCAACAATTTTTTCTAGATTGACAATGAATGACAGAGGTGTTATTCTCAAATACTATGTTACCATAGTAACCAATGGTAACCAATGGTAACCAAAATAAACGTTAATTTGACGTTTTTAAATTTTATTGTTGATATTTGACTATGATGAACAGACGCAAATAAATACCAAATTTCAATATTTTTTACATATTTACTACCACAAAATAAATACAATTAGTCAAAACGACAAAATAAAATGATAATATCTATTTGAAACTTATCTTTTTATTATCTTTTGAAGAGAGCCATCTAGTGGCAGTTTTAGATACTCGTTATTGGATTCATAGTTATTGAAAGGCTCCTCGCGTGCTCAGAAACCCAGTGACTGTTATCGAATATATAACTTAAGTTTAACTTTATTGATTCAATAGCTGTTGATCGTTTAACTGGAGACTTCAGAAACCGGCCATTAATGTTACAGCATTGAATTTCTATCTGTAAAATGGGACACTTTTCAAGGGGGGAGGGGGGATGCGGATGGGGGAGAGAGGGGAAGACTTGTTGTTTTTACTGTCCTCGCATACAGGTAGGTACAACTTATATCAGTTTCAGAAAATTATAAAGCCGTTTCTCCCATACATTAAAATCTAGACTAAAATCTAGAATGAATGGAATAGTGCTAGAGCGTTAAGAAACAATAATTACATATTGTCTTTAAATTCTTATAATAATTATTATAAGAAATCAGTTAATTTTCGCTTATCTATTAGGTTCGACTGTAGTAGGGTTTGCTAATTCCCGACAATTTCAAAGTCCCGGGACACGAGACAGCCTACAATCGAAGTCCTGGGAATTCCCGGGACTAAAAATGATTACATAACAATTTCGACAATCTTGTCTCGTCTCGAGTCTTGACCGGAAATTAAAATTACGAAAAGTCCCGGGACTTCGAGACACGAGATGTCCCGGGAACCAAACCCTAGACTGTAGGTATAACACTTTCGGGGGGGGTCTGGACCCCTCGGACCCCCCCTGGGTACGTCCTTGTCTAAGATCTCTTTATTTTATTTGTGATTTGGTTTTGTTTAATACGTCAGCATTGTCATGTTTTCTTCGTTCTGAGTTTTATATGCGAGTTAGGAGGATAAATATTATGGCTCAGTTATATAATCTAAAATTTTAACAAAAAAATAACCGACTTCAAATGAAGTACATCCAATAAAGAAAGAATCATCGAAATCGGTTGGCGTAATATTGAGTTATTCGACCATTTATCGCTGCAAATTTAAGACTTATATGCTTTCGACATGGATTCCATTATCAGATCTCGCTCAAATTTAAGACCACACAACAAGCACCACCTTTCAATTAAAAAAAGAATCATCAAAATCGGTTCACTCAGTCGAAAGTTCTGAGGTAACAAACATAAAAAAATACAGTCGAATTGAGAACCTCCTCTTTTTTTGAAGTTGGTTAAAATATGCCCATTACCCAGTGTCTCATTAGCATTAGTATCGCATCGTATTACGTATAGCTAACAATACCTATATATCTGATCTGTTTATGATTATTCACGTGTTTCACTTACAAGTAATCTAATTTATTAACTACACCTAGAGGAGAGAGAGAGAAGAGGTCTAGATCCCAGCAGGCCTCAGTGCGAATTGGTGGAGTAATCTATTAGGTAGCTATATCTTACCTAATAATGTAATAGTAGTCCCGGAGTGCCTGTAGCCTGTAGCAGTGTGACTTGAATAGATAAATATCAGCCAGCACAAGAGTTTCGCACGACGCATAAACAATTGATCACGTGTTGCACAATACTGGGCTAATGCCGCCGATGCAATACCACTGGAAACTTCGCTGTTGCAATATGGCACTGCGAAATCCATGCATTTGTCTTTAAATTAATACAAAATTTTAATTTATCAAAGGAATCGCTTAAATAACAATATCTCAGCGATATTAGCTTTTTTGTGAGGTTTCAGTGGCTTCAGTGGCTGACCAATTTTGAAATGAAGTTTTTTTTTCATAAGTATGTATAAATCGTTTGTTCGCACTTCGTCGGATTCGCAAAAGGTCGGATTTAACACTCGATAGATATTTTTTTCAATTATCTCGAAAATGCTTGTCAACTTGTTAACAATCCAGACGGCCTGAAGTCATTTGTTTTAGATGCATTAGCAATTAGCATTTCCATTTCTTGACGCCTTTCACAGTATTAACACAGTATTAATTCAGTATAGTATAACACAGTATTAATTCAGTGTGCGAATTGTTAAGGAAGTCGTGCTCCCGTACTGAAAATTATTTCGAATGTAAAATTGTAAATAAACTACCAACCAGTGCTGCACCGGCTCCGTAACAACGAGCCAGTCACGACAGTAAATGCCAACAGTGTTGCCATTATTCCCTTTTGGTTACAATTAAGTGATGTTATTTAGTAGCTTGAGTTCAGGCGGAGTTAATAGCTTCAAAGTTCACGATTCATAAATAATATCTGATTCGTATTATCACTCTCGAATAGTTGCTAGTGCTTTTAAAGGTGATACGAGTAAACCTTTTCGTTAGGGCGCAAGGCTCTTAATCGCAGATTATTGAAATTCTGCTATAATGAGAGTTACTTTGGGGTCAATGGTTTTGGTTTCAATGTTAATCAAATGTACCGCTTTAGCTTACCGCTTAGGCTTACAATTACTTTGCCTACCTATCTTCAGTACATTTGATTTTGAACTTAACTCATCGCGGACTGAAAACATTTTTAGAAAAAAGGTTTTCAGTACATTTATCACCTAATTCAAAGTTTCCCGCTGCAATGAATCAAGTGCGCACTGCAACCAGGCTAAGTTATGAAATGACCAATCCTACAGCAGATTATTATCTATTAGGGTTATCCAATAGCCTCCGATAAAGTTTAACGACAGCCCCAAAGATAATAAACGGAACAGATACCTAATACCCAACCCAAAGTGGCGTCTGTGAAGTTTTCAAAAGAAACAGCCGATTGCGCTCATGATTGAAATAAACTGTATGGGTCAAAATGGATTGCACGATAATACTCGTATGTTACCCTCCATTTTTATTGGAGTTTAGCTCCTTAAGAATCGATTTTCATATTTAAGCCCGCGGTAATATTTATGAAGAGTATCTAAAATAAAACTTAAATAAATTTCATAAAAAAGCGTTAATTTCAAACGTAATCTAATAAGAAACATATCTAAATACAGTTAACGTTCTAACCCCATTTCGTTTATAGTGGCAGGTCTGTTACATAAGAAAAATTTATAGATTGAATCGTCTTTCCAATCAATTAGTTTGTAATATATACTTACTCGTAAAATTATTGTAACATTATCCAGCACGTACATTCTAATGAGAGGTTGGGTTTCACTTTCATGGTGTCGCCCGGGGTGGGTCGTTCACCCCGGTGGTCGATGTGGTAGCCTGCCACCGGTCGCCACCAGCCCGCCGGCCCGCCGGCACCACCTCGACATCTCGACTTTCCTTTTGATGGACGAACCTCCGCAGAGATGGAAAACATTTTCCACGTACGATTTCGATGTACGTAAAATTACCCATACTTACTGTAATATGGGGTTACAATAATATAGGTGTGTGGTCTCACATACACTAGCTGTTGTTTACTATGTGAAAGCTGTCATGTCTGTCTGTGTATCAGCCCTCACATTTGATTTTCTCCTCGTGGAGATTGGTTATATGAAATGTTGATTTTTTATAACGTTAAGGCCTAATGTCATAGATTTAATTTATGCCTAATGTAGAGTAAAATAGAAAATTAAAGACAAACATGTCAAGGGCAATATGTGACCGACCAAATTACATGGTTTGTTATGAGGCACTTAAATACAATGCATATGCATGATTGAATTATGCATATCTACAATATATATGACAGAGAAATAAAGATAATGCAAAATAATAATTTTTTTATATGAAATAGTTAGTCGACAAAAAACTTATAGGGTAGACCCAAAATCAACCTATACCAAATACAAAAACTACCTCCACTTTTTACGCGGCGCGTTCACGTCGTTATCGTTGTGTTATACATAAAACTATTCGCTCCTCCGTTTTTGTTAGCAAAATGTTTAAATAAACAAACATCGGTATCGATTGTCAATAGAAGATTACATCGTGATATTTGTGTACACGTTTTCCTTAACCTCTAACGAGAGGCGGCTGAAGAAAAACGCGGGGCAACGACTCTCGCTGCAGCAAAAACTCGCTCGGCTCGAGTTAGCGCGAATATGGGTCAGTTTCTAAGAGACACCATGTGAAACGAACTCGTGCTCGCGCGTTTCCACCGCGCTGCACAATCGGTAAGAAACCTCGTGTCAAATAGAAAAGTTAAAAGCCAACGGCCTACCATCCGGAGCGAGTCATACGACATGAACGACTCGAGGACATATCGAGATATCAACTCCCAAGTCGGTACGACACACGTGTGTGTCGGTGATTAATATTGATAATTTGATTCGCTGCACTTAATTCACTTTTAAACATAATTAAGTAGTATTAAATAATGCCGCGACCAGTTTTACATGGCTTTCAACTTACTAACTAAAAACGAATTGAATGTTATCTGGATGATTTATCCCCATATTTTTAAGCACTTACTAATGTTGTTTAGTTACTTAGTATCCAAAAATATTTATTGGTTCGATAACCACGCAATTTTACATATTTTAAGTATTTCTAAAAGATCAATAAGGTTGCCGCTTTTAAGCTTTCCTCCACTCTAATCCCAACCCGTTTTATTAATATTGTCACAGCAGTTTCTTACTTATCTTATAGATTTAAATTACTCTGTAGTTCTTTACTTTTCTAGAAATGAGATGTCAAGAAAATATTGTATTGTGTTGTGGCTACATTCTGCACTCTGGAGAGATTTTCCTTACTTTACTTATGACATAAACGTATGATCTTAAAATGTAAGGTATGAACAAAAATTGCAATGATTTCTATTAATTAACATAATTAAGTTTGCCTCTACATTTTGTACGTATCTTTACTTTCCATGCGTAGTTTATTTAACTGGTAGTATATTTTTTGATTGTTTTAATGTGGGTACCCCAGCGTATTAATCAAAACTTGTTTATAATTAACCTTACCAACAGATAGCGATGGTTATCTCGCCATCGCTCCTATAATTATGTCCGCTCCAGTTCCGCGGTGGACGCTCGATTTTATTTAAGTGCACTTATAATTATTTTCGTATAAACTAAATGCTAATAAGCATGTGTACACCCACTCAGGACCGTGACAAAGTTGTAATAACATTAAATACTTATTTGTACACCATTGAAGTATTATTACTAGCGTATAGAACCGACACCGCGAACACCATGTATATCCCAATGCATTGGCGCCACGTGGCTTCAATCTTCAATGGATTCGTTCGATTTTGAAAGTAGAACGGGGGCTCAATTTTGAAAATCGAACCTCCCGGGCGGGGCACTCATTTTATTCGAGATGTCTGTTCTATGACATTATACTTCAATGTTGTACACTGAATTTCTACTCAAGTGCATTATCAGTCTTCAGGGGTAAGGCCTACTGTGCACGTAAACCACATGTCATACTCACGCTGCCATCAACGGACAATTTCCAGCATCTTGCGAATGTCTTTTCTCCACGTAGCCGCAGGTCATACGGACGGTATCGTCAATTGACGCTTGCATATTGTGTAAAAGAACGAAATTCACTAGGTATTACATACTATTATTATTCTTCCATGGGGTTAACCTGGATAGCTATAATACCACCCTTTTGCATGAGTCAGCCGCCAAACGACTCGTCGTGGTCAGGAAAGTAATCGTAACTTTACTAATACTATTTCTATTTGCAAATTTTTATGATGATTCAAAGAAAAAGAAAATTATACACAAACGCAGTAATCGTTCACCGCGAACCAATTTGGATTAGTAGATATACTCTGACATTATTGCTAGTTAAAAATGGAGAATAATAAATGCCCATTTGTATTACAATTTGGATTTCATCATTACACATCTGAAAGGTATAAAAACCTTTATGCCTAAAAACATTTTTAATTGAGCTAGTAACAAAACAGAAATGAAACAGGAATTACTGATCTCCTCAGTAATTACTTACGGACCGTACTAAATCGTTTCACTAATAACAGGTAAGTTATTAGTGGCAAATGCAATAATTACCAGCCGATGCGCTTGCCAGAACAAATTACATGTGAATTTTACCATTCACCATATATCTGTTTGATTTCGCCGGCGGTACGTCTGCTGATAATTTTATTAAATATTATTAAAATAATCACGTTTACCTCAATCAATATAATTATATTTGTTTGTTGCAACGTGATTAAAGCCATCGCCTCAGATTTAAAATCAGTAAATTCTGTGTATAAGTATCTTTTAAATAGTTTAGCTCTTGAACTATGAGGGAAGCCTACGCTTCTCCAGTAATGTAAGATACCTTCACAAGACCTACACGATTACCTTCCTGGGTACTGTTATCGTTTTGATGTTGCTTTTATCTATTCATGAGCTGACGTCTTCTTAACTGCAATCAAAATGCATACGTACTTTTGAAAAATTGTACCTACTGAAATATTTATAACTTTGATACGTATCAAATACGTCATTAAGGCATATTATAGGCTAATATCGTCGAAGCAACACGCACATTACGCATAATTTACATTGCCTGACCACCATACAGACAATAGGAATAATATTCCAACAGTAGTTCTGCTTAACTTTACATTTCACACGAAGTTGGAAAACTCGCACACAGCCCACTGCCCCAACAATTTCCACAGTCGCTTTCTCCCGTAAATCAATTTGTAGCAAATTCAATGCATTTTTGTATTTCATTTCAAAGTCACGCTCGGTTAGTTGGATTATCGCTACGCTGTATTTGTTTACGCATTGTTTACGCTTCATTGTTGAAATTACTTTAAGTCACCCATTTCGTTATACTTTTCTCTACGTGTAATAGTGAAGTAATGATTATTTTCTTTGTTGCAGATGGCTCCCGTAAGCCAGATACGGGTATGTGCCGTGCTGTGGCTGTTCTGCGCTGTGCTCAACACGTTGGGAGAGCCGAGTGAGCAGAACACGACTACCACGAAAGCTATACGCACAACTATCCTACCTGCGAGGACTACGCGTACAGAACTAAAAGTCTCGCGAAGTTTGAACCCTCACGATACGCAGACGCTAAATGTTAGAACGAAATCGGGTCATGTTACACAACTCATAGTTAAGAAGAAAGACAAGTCTACAACGCAGGGCAGTAGTACAACTTTAGCGCCAACGACAATACCTGTAAAAACCACATTACCAAACATTAAAGTGAACAGTTCATCGGAAGAGATCAAAAATAAAACAGACACGAGAGATCAAAGAAAGCTCAACTTTGGACCAGTCAACAGTGACCTAGCTGGTTTTGATTATTATTTGAACCGCAACAAACACGAAGAACTTGGCGACATCAAAGCTGAATATGGAAATTGGTCACCCGTGTCCGTGTACCCTGAATCTCATATCCAAGAAAATGGCGGCAAACCAGATACAGACCCAGAAACTTCCAGCTACTACCCAACATATGACAATGAAAAAAAGACGGAAAATAAGAAAGTGTACATAACTTCCACAAGTTTTATGGACTATGGTGGGCCTATTAAGAGCTATAGGTTTGATCCACATAATCCCGTTATAAAGAATGATAGAAATCCAGTTTACATCGAAGTAGTCAGCACAAAAGTTTCCTCCGATGACGAAGCAAAATCTTACAATGTTCCAGACCCAGTATTAGTAAGCTCGGATCCAATGTACATTAAAAAAGCTTTAGACAAGTACAATAAGCGAGGAAGATCTATTCTTACTTTAGGTGATGATGGTATTCCTGAAATTCAGGGCGTCAGAATGCCTGACGACGAATCTGACAAAAAAACTTGGCGAAATGCTAGAGTCGTTAATGGTGAACTACTGCCTTACCCTGAAGGATATACTCCACCAAAAGCTATACCAGAGGCAGATGTTTATCCTGACTTATCAGCTACTGAACCTGAACAAAACTACGGACCTTTTACCAAAGAAGACAATTTTGAACCCAAAGATGGCCCCTTCACTAAATTCGATAATATCAATTTCAACATTGATGATGTAACTGGCACATACATTGCAAACGACAATAATTATCCGTATATTTATAAACTGAAAAAAGATAATCAATATTTAAAATCTGGATACGGTCCTTTCACTAAAGCTGATAATTCGAAAGTTGCAAACTCAAAACTTATCGAGTACATAAAGCAAATAAACGATCAGGAATCAAAACGAGATTACTTCAGTGGAAGAAGTTCAAGAGCTCATACAGGTGACATGGAGTATGCTGAAAGTCATATACAGAGGCGTATGCTCCAGCATCCTGGTGAGGTGAGCTTCCCTAACTCGATTATGTACACTCCGAAGAATGCCAAGCCAGGGTTTGATGAAAGCGTTAGAAACCCTGTTCTACAGTACGCTCATCCTGAGCTAGGCGTGCAACCTGCAAAAGCTACTCGCGACAACATAGAGAATTATGAAAATAAAGAAAGAAAAATCAAATATTATACGAACGTGCCTAAGAGCGCTCATCCTTACCCCATCGAACCGATTAATGGGTACGGTCAACAACGATCCCAAAGTAACATTCAAGCTTCACCAAATAAATATTATGAAGACGAATACAACAAATTCTCTTATTATGACCGAACTCATAGTCCTAAGTATACACCATACAATTATGGTTACATCAAAAGAGTTCCAGAGCCGTCACTGTGGAAAAGATTTACAGATTCTATGAAGGACACCATTAACACTGCAAGCCAAACTGTGCATCAACTTACCAGACCCATTATAGACCCTATTGCTAAAGTAACACAGCCCGTATTTGATCCTCTTGTAGAGGCGACGCAAAAAATTTCACATAATTTGGGATTGTACCCTTCTAATTCTATACAATCTCAAAGGTACGCTCAAGACAAGATTGGTGTAGCGGCTGCAGCTTCAGGCGCACCCGCTATGTTACCTGCTCTCGGTCTTATGGCTGGAGGCGCTGCCTTAGGTCTCGGAGCAGTAGCAGTTGGTCGGCTTCTAGACGTGAATTTAATGCGCAGTAGAAACCACGCTGATGATCTAGAACAAGACCCTCTGGATAAAGAACATAAAAGATCATTTGCAAATGCACCATATGACATCGATAGGAAAATCTTAAGCAGACAAAAGTTCTTCGACGATAATTACAAAATGCCCAGTGAAAATGTATACGTTGTGATGTCACCTGACAGCACCGATGGTAGTCGTGCCAAGCGTGATGTCTTTAATATTTTCCATGAGCCATACCAAGGTGTCTTCAGGACAGTTAGACGTAGGCGTAGTGTAAAAAGATCATTGGCCGAAGCTGATGATATATCTGATGAGTTACAGCACATAGACAGTAATCCGGCGCCGTCTAGTTTAAATGCGGCAGCCATGGACTTAGTGAAACAAACAGATTGGAGAGATTCCCAGTGCGCTAAATTCACATTTTGTAAAGTACTTACATCACAATCGTCGGACTCAATATTCGCAATGGAGAAGAAGATGGAATCATTGCTTAAAATGTAAGTAACCTTCCGTTTCGCTAGTCGTTACATCACCAGAGTCACGCAGCACGTTTAAGTGTCGTAAGAGAATCAAATGAGTTGACATGTAGGTTTTGTCTTCGTACCGGTTTTATTCCGTTTCATTGCCGTCTATCTCTAATGGCTAGAAACGAGTTTGCTGTTGACTGTGTACATATAGAATTTCTACGGCGTTACGAAATCTTCCATAAACGATCCCGAGTTAAATGAAATGTGTTAAAGCATTAGAAATGTCGTAAAGCATAAGTTGGACGAGTCGTAAACTAACTCAATGCCTTTCAAGAGTAAAGTAAAAATTATGCTAAACCGTATTCTTCACAGTTTGAATAGATAGCACTTGCGTCATCGTACGGTCGTTGTACTCGTACTTAGGTAAACACCGTTCTAGAATAACTTTAGTATATTTAGATAGGTACTTTACTATTTATGATACTGAAATGATAATAATATGCTTTAAACATAAAACAACTTAGATGATATAACAGAAGAGTAATAATGTTATTTTTTCTATTAAAATATACCAAATATTTATTATTTGAAGATATAAACAAATATTACTCCACTGATCCTATGATGTAATTATTTCGATTTCGTTAAACACATATGATTTTTTAATTAGAATTGCAAATAAGCGAAAGTAGCTATTTAGTATCCGTAATCTGTGATTTGCATTAATATAATTCGCGACTTGCAAATCTAAATCAAAATACTGGTTTCATTAATAACCTTCACATCTGTTTGTGAATACCGACTAATGGCTTTTACAGTTCAACCATCCTTTTATTTGTTTTCTCTATATTGAGGTAGTGGCCAGTTATTGATCATGTTTTCATCTATTGTTGCAAATGTTGTTGCAGTCATCTTTGAGCTAGAAGAAGCCAAAAGTTTTAAACTGCCGCTTCTATACACAATTTGTTCATAAACACAACAAATTACAGCACCCTCATACCGTCGCGATTATCTAAAGGTCTTCATAAACGACCTCTAAATTGATAGACATTTATATTGTACTACATACATACTATACTACGAAAATATGATCAAAATTTAACATTAAATTTCTAATATGAAATATCTATGAAAAGTTTATCATAAATTAAAATTACACGAGGATCCATCTGAATTACCGTACCCGCCCTAGATCGGCGTAAACTACAGTGTGTGAACATGAATGCGAATTTTTGGGATAATTTGGGAATCGCTAATCTGGGAGTGGCATAGGAACGAAAAACTATGTTCCCATAGTAGTCCCAGACTTCCAGCAGCTCCCGTGGCAGTCCCGGAAAATGGGAGATTCCTCTTATAGGTAGTTTCATGGAAGAACTTTAGAAATACGATTTTCCTGACTTTATATTGAAGACAAAGTTTGCCAAGCTCCAAAATTTTATCATTTTGCGGCCAGATAGCATTTTTAATGCAGCAGTAAAAGGTATTAAGTTTTAAGGGTGGGGGGGGTTTAAAGGTTGTTTTGAGGGTATCTCGCATCAATAAATCGTCAGAAAAAGTAATTTCTAGCATCTATTGATAAAAGTAGGCCTCATTTATTAAGACAAGCATCTACTAATACAGACATTTGATTATGACAAAAACTGTAGATAGCTTAACACGCGTTTCCGTCATTATCGTGCCATTTGAAAACAAAACAGCATGCACTGCAGCTCATTGCAGCATGCGTTCAGAGCTTCGATAACAGGGTATCATCATGCAAGCAGCTCGCTCGCCACTTTCTCGCGTCACGTAACGACTGTCCACCATTTCCACGTGTTACTAAACGCCACGAAATTCACACCAACGAAAGTTCTATGAAAGTAAAAGTTGATAACACGGAACAATGGACGTAACGTGGCAATCGTATGGGATTGTGATTAGTGCTAATAGTTGCTTTGTTCTGTAATTAAGTCATCAAAGTAATCTCCCACGCCTGCTAATACTGTAGCAATTTGGCATTCTAATTCTGTCTACTTTTCGTTTACCGTTAAATTGATGTTAAGGCACCAATTTTGTAATTTAAGACTTAGATTTAATGACTCCACCAGTGAATAGTGATACAAGACAACATCAATATCGTTAATTTATCATCATTTTTAAGTCGAAAAATAATCAAATTTTGCTTGGATAGTTTAATAATTTTGTTTTTCACGAATACAATATAGAAGATGCTAAACGGGTTCAGTGTTGCAAAACTTGAGTTACGTGTTCTAGGCTTAGAGTATACATGTATACTAAAATCGATAATCGATATCGATAAACTTACTACTTCGATCCCCTACTCT
>OZ010695.1:16470869-16656868 GCA_963932265.1 Thymelicus lineola
AGTATTATATAAGCACCTGTCCGAGCACCAGCGCAGAGCTGGCAGGGGGAGGTCGTTGACCGCGCGCGACGGAGCGTTGAACCCGCGGCCGGCACCAGCGGGCAGTCGCTCTCACCACACCAACGCAGGCGCACGCTTCACGCGCACATAAATTCTCTGACGGCGGCTATCGCATTTGTATATTTATTGTGGTCTAATACAGTATTTGGAGACAACCGGAGTTTTACTTCACGTCGACACATTGGTCCTTCGATTTATCAGCGACCTACTGCTACAATAAAAATTCTACGCGACGACGTCAAGATCAAGACGTGTCCGGACTTTGAACCCCGTGGGAATTTCTTTGTTCGAGACCGCGCGGCGCCACATCTATTCTACGCTACTTGAAGAAAGAATTGGAGACGAAGACTGGATTGCAGGATAAGGGCTGTCAATCGTGAGATCGTTCCAATTACTATTCCTTTCTTTCCCGAAATTCCATAATTTTTTTTTTTGTTCTTCCGATTTCCAACAATTTAATTTACATCTAATTGAGTTAATTAGTGTGCAATTAATATCGTCCTTATCATTTCTGCCATACGCCACGCATTACATTAAGCTTATACTCGTAGCATAGCGCTAAACGATCGCAGTTTTTTCCATTGACCTTGTCGGGTCATTGACCGCTACGCGCGCACGCAGCTGCGCCTATTCATATTTTTTCTTTGCTATTGTTCTATTTTTTCAACTTCTTTTTTATAAACTAGTGCACTTTATTCGTTATCTTATCTCTATTTTATCAATTCTTTTTTTCAATTGCCTTTCATAATGGCTGAGAAACTCATTAAGCAACGCAGCTCAATGAAAGCGAAGCTTACTAATTTTAGTAATTATTTAGAAATTTTAAAAAGCTGCAGTGCTTTAACCAGATTACAACGCATAGACCTAGAGGGCCGATTTAGTAAATTCGAAGCCTTATATGGAGCTTTCGATGATTTACAGACTGAGATCGAGCTGTTGTCGGACGACGCGGACGCGGCTTACACGGCGCGGATCCAGTTTGAGGAGCAGTATCATACACTGGCTGCGCTGGCGCGAAGCCTGCTGGCCGACGCCAGCGCCGCGGACGATCGCGTGTCTGCTGGGTTTGTAACGGGCTCCGAAGACTCTGAATCAGGTAGGCACAATCAAAATTTTATTCGTTTACCGAAAATTGATTTGCCCCACTTTGACGGCGGTTACCAATCTTGGCTCGAATTCAGAGATACGTTTTTGTCGTTAATTCACAATAATGACGGCATAGATACCATCAATAAATTTCATTACTTACGGGCCAGTCTAAAGGGCTCAGCAGCAGAAATAATTAAAAATATAATCTTTAAAAAAGATAATTATAACATAGCTTGGGGTTTACTTTGTGAGAGGTTCGACAATAATCGTCTCCTGGTAAATTTTCATGTGCAGGCTTTATTCAACGTCGAACAAGTCCATAAAGAATCTAGTATTTTGTTACGTCGGCTAATTGACGCAACAAATAAAAATCTTAGGGCACTAAAAATGATGAATGAGCCCACAGAACACTGGGATACTCTCGTGATACATATGATGTCAACTAAGTTGGACTCCATAACCCTTAGAAGTTGGGAAGAATATCGCAATACATTAGAGGCGTCTCCTACACTTAGTCAATTTTGCACATTTGTAAGTAATAAGGCAGATCTTTTAGAAAATTTGGAAGAACAGAACAAACACAATAAACACGAAAATAATTACAAATCTAAAAATTTTTTAATCACAAATAATAATCAAACAAAAAATAATTATCAATCAAATCAAGTTACAATTAAATGTCCCTTATGTAGCAAATCTCACTTTTTATATTCATGCGACTTATTTAAGAAACTTTCTATAGAATCACGCATTAAGAAAGTACAAGAACTTAATGTTTGTAAAAATTGTTTACGGCCCGGCCACAATGATAAACGTTGCAAGTTATCTCATTGCAAGTATTGCAAGAGCAAACACAATACTCTCTTACATTTAGAGCAATCTGAAACCTCCTATATAAACCCAATGCCGGGCCCTTCAGAAAACGTTACACTCTCAACTAATGCTTCTACAAATTATGTAAAACAGCCTACTACGCGGTCTATTGTTTTACTGTCCACAGCGATGGTGCGAGTGGTGAGCTCCGACGGTAAGAAGTATGAGGCGCGTATGCTGCTCGACAACGGCAGTACGGCAAATTTTATTACCGATAGCCTATGCGACAAGCTGGGGTTGTCCAGGCGTAGTGCGAGTTCCATGGTTACAGGTATTAACAACTTAGTTAGCAATAGTACACAGTCTTGTTACCTCAAGTTTGAGTCGATTAACGGGAACTACTCTAGTAAAATAAATTGTCTTATTTTACCTGTAATCTCTAAAAATCTACCACCTATTTCTATAGATACTAAGCATATATCTATTCCCTCTGGCGTCCAGTTAGCCGACCCTACATTCAATATCCCGTCTGCTATAGACATTTTAGTGGGGGCAGAAATTTTCTGGGAGGTAGTAGGTAGCAATCATATAGATTTGGGTAAAAAGCAACCTATTTTGTGTGAAAGTAAGCTAGGTTGGATAGTGTCTGGTTCTTTATCTGTCAGATCACGCTCCGCCCATTCACACTCATGTAATTTTGCGTCAATGCAAGCAAATCCCGATTTGACTAAATTCTGGGAATTAGATTCAGTCTCTTCTAAATATAAACTAACGGCTGAAGAACGTGCATGTGAGGACAGTTTCAAATCGCACACGTTCCGTGACAAAGAAGGCCGGTTTGTTGTTACTATGCCTCTAAAGGCGAGTCCCGGCAAATTAGGTGATTCATTCGCTATGGCAAAACGTCGTTTCTTATCTTTAGAAAGGCGATTTCAAAGAGACGTTCATCTTAAATCTATGTATGTAGACTTCATGCGTGAGTATGAAAGCTTAGGTCATATGACGAAGGACACGGACACCTCTAACATAGGTAAAGTCAATTATTTTTTACCGCATCACGGTGTTCTGCGCGAGTCTAGTTCGACGACTAAGCTACGTACGGTGTTCGACGCGTCAGCTAAAACTACCACAGGCGTGTCACTAAACGATATTATGATGGTTGGTCCTACTATTCAAGATGATATCCTGTCTATTTTATTACGTTTCCGACAACATAGGTATGTAATATCGGGAGACATCGAAAAGATGTATAGAGCGATCGAGGTTACTCCCAAGCAACGTTCTTTACAACGCATAATTTTTCGCGCGGATCCATCAGAGCCTCTAAAAACGTATACTCTAAACACGGTTACGTACGGCACCGCATCCGCGCCTTATCTAGCCACTAAATGTCTAGTTAGTTTAGCAGACTCGGCACAAAGTACAGAAGCTCAAAATGCAATACGACGTGATTTTTACGTAGACGATTTCCTTTCTGGTTCCAACACGATTTCTGGTGCGGTACAAATGTCTAAGGAAGTCATATCTATTTTATCTTCGGCAAAATTTAATTTAAGAAAATTTCAATCAAATAATTTAGAAATTTTAAATGAAATCGCACCCAATTGTGAAACTTCAAATAATAATCAATTAAGTCTATGTAATTACAAAACTAATATTGTATCTAAAACGTTAGGCGTTCATTGGCTATGTGAGTCTGACACACTTTCATTTTCCATTAATATTGAACATTCAAAAAATATTACAAAACGACATATACTTTCAGTTATTAGCCAAATTTTTGACCCGTTAGGACTAGTTACTCCATGCATAATCGAAGCAAAATTAATTATGCAAAAGTTATGGATTGCAAAGTGTGAATGGGACGATGAGGTGCCTACAGACATACAACAGTTGTGGTTAGACTTTTCAAATACCTTGCCACATTTAAATAATTTAAAAATACCACGTTGGATTTCATGCGAGGATTCCATTACACATGAAATTCATATTTTTACTGATGCCTCGGAAAAGGCACTAGGATCATGTGCCTATATAAGATCTATAGATAGCGGTGGTAACATAACGGTACGTTTACTTAGCTCCAAAAGCCGTGTCGCACCAATCAAGCCCACCACAGTCCCGCGACTAGAACTTTGCGGAGCGCTGTTAGGTGCAAGACTGTGTATTAAGCTAAAGGAGTCTATTACCTTACCTATACAATCATGTCACTTTTGGTGCGATTCCACGATTGTCCTTGGTTGGCTAAATACATCTGTTAGTCAGCTTAAGAAGTTCGTTTCCAATCGTGTGAACGAGATACAGGAAAGCACATCAGGTAGTACATGGAGCTACGTACCGTCTAAGGACAACCCGGCGGATTTCGTTTCTCGAGGCCTGAAGGCTGATCAGATCAGCGATTCTAAATTATGGTGGAATGGGCCCGAATTTTTATTACGAGATCAAACTCTATGGCCTGTTTTACCCAACAACGCCATGTCGAAACAAGATTTACCAGAAGTCGTTTCAAACCTTTCCATAAGTAATTCCAAGGATTTCGCATCCGATACTAATAATCATAATCAACTAAATCAAACAAATCAAACTAATTACTCTATAATTAATAATCTAATACACAAATACTCTAATTTTAATCAATTACAAAGGGTAGTAGCTTATATACAAAGATTTATTTACAATTTAAAAAATAAAACTAATAAAATAAAAGGTTTTCTTTCTTATAAAGAGCTTCAACAATCATTAAATTTAATTTTACATGTAGCGCAAACTGAGATGTTTTCGGAAGAGTATCACATTTTGAAAGCTGGGAAGGCTCTACCTCGAAAAAATAGATTAATGTCGTTATCTCCATTCTTAGACTCCAACAACCTCATACGTGTAGGCGGGAGACTTAATAATTGACATTACGACTACAATACCAAACATGCAATAATTTTAAATAGTAAACATCATTTAACCAAAATTATTTTTAAATTTCAGCATGAAAAGCTTTTGCACGCTGGACCTCAATTGCTCCTGGCATCAATAAGTCAAAATTATTGGCCTCTAGGAGGCAGAAATTTATCTAAAAACACAGTCAATAAGTGCGTTCAATGTTTCAGGCAAAAGGCCAATAATATACAGCCAATTATGGGTCAATTACCAGCGTGCAGAAGTAAACTGGAATTCGTATTCTACGATTGTTCTGCGGACTTTTGCGGGCCAATATTGATTGCCGACCGTAAAGGTAGAGGATGCAAGCTCATTAAATCCTACCTATGCATTTTCGTCTGTTTGGCCGTCAAGGCAGTTCATTTGGAGCTCGTTACAGACCTAACAAAAGAGGCTTACATGGCCGCTCTTAATCGATTTGTAGCGCGTCGTGGCAAGCCGCGCTCTATTTTGTCCGATAACGGTACTAACTTTGTCGGGGCCTCTAACGAGCTTTCTAAATTTTTACAGGAGTCAAACATCGCGTCTGAAATAGCTCAGGAAGGCATCGAATTCTCTTTTACGCCGGCATACTCTCCACATTTCAATGGCGTAGCAGAGGCCGCTGTCCGCTCTGCAAAACATCACTTAAAGAGGTTGCTCAAACTAACCAACCTAACGTATGAGGAGATGGCAACGCTATTAACTCAAATAGAGAGTATTTTAAACTCCCGTCCACTAACGCCTCTTTCTAATGATCCCTCCGACCTTTCCGCACTAACACCTTCCCATTTTCTAATTGGACGACCGCTTTTGTCAGTACCGCATCCGCAAGTATCCAGCGCATCTATTACCAGCCTGGAGCGCTACAAGCGGGTGGAACTGCTGAAGCAACATTTCTGGACACGCTTTCACCAAGAATATGTCTTATTGCTCCAACAGAAAACCAAGTGGGCGGCTTCTTCGGGCGAGCTACAGCAAGGCTCACTCGTCCTTGTAAAGGAAAAGGCTCTGCCACCACTGCTGTGGCTACTCGGGCGTGTGGAACGCGTCTACCCAGGCAGCGACGGCGTCGTGAGAGTCGCCGACATCAAGACGCGAAAGGGGACACTACGGCGGGCCTTCAACAACATCTGTCCCCTTCCTATTGAAGTGATGACTTCAACCCGGGCAGACTGTCCGAGCACCAGCGCAGAGCTGGCAGGGGGAGGTCGTTGACCGCGCGCGACGGAGCGTTGAACCCGCGGCCGGCACCAGCGGGCAGTCGCTCTCACCACACCAACGCAGGCGCACGCTTCACGCGCACATAAATTCTCTGACGGCGGCTATCGCATTTGTATATTTATTGTGGTCTAATACAGTATTTGGAGACAACCGGAGTTTTACTTCACGTCGACACACACCTGTATGCGTGAAATGTAAATTTTGTGAGTGGCAAATTAAGAACATTTGGAGAGTATTAAGTAGAATGTATAAACGGAATAATTTATACAAAAATGTGTATTGAATTTTTACTAACATTTTAAGTATAGGCTCTGGGTACTTAGAAATGCGAGAGTATGCTTATTTATACGTCAAGAAGTTGCAGAATATTATGAAGCGTAGGATTTTGTATAAATAGATTATTTTTTTTAAACCGACTGGTACCTACCTATTTTATACATCGTGCTATCTTAATTATAACTGCATCTAATTTTTTTACCCAAACATTTACACACACATGTGAATTTATTTTATCCCTGGAACCCCTATTTCATTTAGTTAGTCTCTTAACACTCAATAAGTATTTTAAATACATTACCAATATATGTATATAAAAAATTAATAAACACGCAATCAGTTCCCAAATTATTTGTTGACGTTACCAAAAACGACGGTTTGTTATGTCATCTGCCTGGCGCATTTTGAGAGGTATCAGGTAGGTTGCATTGTTCCAAAAGGCAGGTAGAACCGACTTCCCCAGCGCGCAACGGGCGACAGGTGTTATAATGAAAAAACTTTTAACATCAATAAAAATAAATTGCCATACCCATATTTATGCAACCACATTGCAACTGTTGTAACCTGGAACATTTACACTTAGTATTAATTTTTTATTAACCCTTTATTATAACAATACCACCATCATCATCAGCCCAATACCACAGTAAAGGAAAAATAATTGTACCGTGACAATACGGTAAGCGAGATACAGGTATACAAACTGCATGGTCATGAATGAATCGTCTTCCTTTTGGTGCTGTACCTACTAAATTAATGTAGAAACAATTAACATGCTTATCTCCAGATGTGTTCTGCAGTCTGATGATACCTGTGTTGCGCCAGGCTGCGTCAGGCTGCGCAGTCACCCCCCCCGGGGCCGCCACCTTGTCGTGGTGGGGGGGCTTGCGTGTCCCGATGATCTCCAAGGCTATGCCGTACAGGGCTTCCCATAACGGACAGGCTTGGAAGGAGGGGCCAGACCAAGAGCGGCTCACAGTTGGGTCTCTCCGCTTAGTGCGGATGAGACCATGGGGTGGGGTCTCTCCACGTGTCCCTCTGACCTATCAGAAGGCACTGTGGATGAGACCAGGGTGGTAAAAACCCTCGAGGTTTACTCACCCAAACGCGGGGGCGACGGGCTGTCGGTCACGGCAGCATGGCCTAGGCCACCGTCGGCCAACTCGCTCCCTGACCCGTAGGCGTCAGGGGTGAGGGCTGCCACTTCGGTGGGGGCCGCGAGGAAGAAAACCTCTCTAAAAAATTACCAAAAGTCGGTGTCTCTCCACGTGCCCCTCTGCTCAGGCAGAGGGCACTGCGGATGAGACCACGTGGTAGGGTCTCTCCACGTATCCCTCTGCTCAAGCAGAGGATAATGCGGATGAGACCATGTGGTGGGGTCTCTCCACGTGTCCCTCTGCTTTAGCAGAGGGCACGGTGGATGGGACCAGGGTGGGATAAACCCATGTGGTTTACCTACCCAAACGCGGGGGCGACGGGCTGTCGGTCACGGCAGCATGGCTTAGGCCACCGTCGGCCAACTCGCTCCCTGACCCGTAGGCGTCAGGGGTGAGGGCCGCCACTTCGGTGGGGGCCGCGAGGAAGAAAACCTCTATAAAAAATTACCCTAATCCCAAGCTCTGGCTTTGGCGATGGGATGAATGGTTGGGGGGTACCCAATCCGGAGAGGCAGGGGATCTCACCCCGCTCATAAAAAGAAAAAACTCACAAAATGGAAAGTTCGGCAAACAACAAACTACCCCAGGAGGGTACCGGCATCTCTGATGCCGGAGAATCCCTCACCGTGCCCACGATGGGTGCGGTCTGCCCCGCGTATCTGGGGGGGGCACCAGCCTTCCACACGGCAAACAACCACGAACAGGCACGAACCACGGACACCGAGACGCTCACGGTTGGAACGACGCAAGATAAGGAGGCCCAGGAGACTGCGGAGGAGTCTGACTCCTCCGTGGTGACCCTGATGACGGTGTCGTCTGGGGACGACACGTCAGGACGCTTCTGGCGCAATGCGCGGAAGCGGTCCCTGAAAGGGGACGAGGTCGAGGCATCGGAGTTGGTAGAGAAAAAGAAAGCTCCCACTCCGGTGCCCGCAAGACGAGGGAGAGGGCGACCGCCCACGACCGGAGAGTACGTCGGCCTAGCTAAGGCGAAGCTGGCGTACCTCAAGGCGCAGCGGGAGGAGGAGAAGCTCCAGGCAGAGAGGGAGCTGGCCGAGATGGCCCGGGACGTCCGATCCCGATCTCCCTCTCGGTCGAGGTCGAGGTGTCTGTCCGACTCGACGTCGCTCTCACGCGGCGAAGACGGACCCTCGACCTCCGAGCTCAAGAAAAAGGCGGAGGACAGCGTGCTCCTCATTCAGGCTGTTGCGACAAAATCGCGCAACCTGAAGGGCACGCTGCAGAGGGACCTCAAGGAGGCCTCTGCAAGCCTAATGGGGGTCGTAGTGGAGCTGGCAGAGCGGTCCGCTACGGACGAGACGGCTCGGCTCGAAAGGGCCAATGCTCGCCTGCAAAGCGAGGTCGCCGAACTCCGCAAGGAGATCGCGGAATTGCGGGCGAGCCTCGTCAGGCCTGCCGAGCCGAGCGGAGTCGATCGCGACGACTCGCTGAGGCGTTCTATCGTGGTGGAAGTGGGGACCATGATGGACGCAAAGCTCGAGGCGCTCGCGATGCGGCTCCCCCCCGAGCCACGCCTCCGGCCGCCTTTGGCCGCCGACAGGGCGAGGGCTAAGGCAGCGCCTCCCGCTCCCGAGCCGCCCCTCCGGCCGCCTTTGGCCGCCGACAGGGCGAGGGCTGAGGCTGTGCCTCCCACTCCCGCTCCCGCGGCCGGGAAGAAGGAGAAGGGGAAAGCGCCTCCCAAGGCGTACTCGAAGGTGGCAGCGCCGACGCCTGGCGCTCCGAAGCCCCCGACGACGGCCGTGTCCCAGCAGTGGACTGAGGCCGCCAAGCGGGGCAAGCGGGGCAAGAGGGGGAAGAAAAAGGGCAGCGCACCGGCGGTTCGGCCCCCGCCCAAGAAGAACGCGGCGGCGAAGCTTCGCGCCCCGCGCTCGGCTGCGGTGGCCATCACCATCCAGCCGGGCGCCACGGTCGAGGGCAAGGAGCTGTCCTATAAGGATGTGCTCGACGGCGCGAAGCGGAGGATCGACCTGGAAGGCTTAGGCCTGAAGGGTCTCCGATTCCGCACCGCCGTGACGGGGGCCCGGATGCTAGAGATCCCCGGGGCTGACAGCGGCGAGAAGGCGGACCTGCTGGCGGGCAAACTGCGGGAGGTCCTTCCGGCGGACCTGGTCCGCGTCTCCAGACCCGTGAAGTGCGCAGACCTGCGCATCAGCGAGCTGGATGACGCGGTGTCCCCGGAGGAGGTGGCGGCCGCGGTGGCCCGCTACGGGGAATGCCCCCCCGAGCAGGTGAAGTGCGGGGAGATCCGCCGCTTCTCCGCCGACAGCCCCGGCACGGCGTGGGTGCGCTGCCCGGTTTCGGCCGCAAAAAAGGTCGCCTCCAGCGGGCGGCTACTGGTGGGGTGGGTGTCGGCCCGGGTCAGCCTCCTTGAGGCCAGACCCCTGCGGTGCTACCGGTGCCTCGATTCGGGGCACGTCCGGAGCAAATGCACCGCCGAGGTGGACCGCAGCGATGTCTGCTATCGCTGCGGTCAACCGGGCCACAAGGCGGCTGGCTGTTCCGCAGCCCCACGCTGCCCGCTGTGCGAGGCGAAGCAGAAGCCGGCGGACCATAGAGCGGGTAGCGGAGCATGTGCCGCTTCCGCCCCCGCCAAGTCCGCCGGCAAGAAAAAGAAGAAGAAGCCCGCCGGGAAAGGCCCAACAGCCCACCCCCGGCCGGCCCGCCCGTCCGCCGCTGACGTGGAGCGCGCCGAGAGGGTCGCAGACATGGTCGTAGATTAAGTATGGCCATGTCTCTCCTCCAGGCGAACCTCAGCCACTCGGCCAGAGCTCAGGACCTTTTGTACCAGAGCCTGGCCGAGTGGTCGATCCAGGCGGCGGTGGTGGCGGAGCCTTACCTCGTCCCCGCCAGGGACAACTGGGTTGGTGACCGGGAGAACACGGTGGCGATCGTCGCGCAGACGGCCGCCGGCTCCCCGCCCTTCGACAAATCAGCGAAGGGCCATGGATGCGTCGCGGTCACCCTTATGGGCGTGACGATCGTCGGCGTGTACTTCTCGCCGAACCGGAGCCTGGCCGCATTCGAGCAATTCCTGCTCGAGGTCGGTGCTCTGGTCGGCCAGAGTCACCCAATCCCGGTGCTGGTCGCCGGGGACTTCAACGCCAAGTCGACGGCTTGGGGTTCCCCGACCACCGATGCGCGGGGCGAGGTACTGGAGGAGTGGGCTGCCACGTCGGGCTTAGTTCTTCTAAACCGGGGGTCGGTAGACACGTGCGTGCGGCACAACGGGGGTTCCATCGTGGACCTAACGTTCGCGACCCCGTGTCTCGCGCGCCGTGTCCGAAACTGGAGGGTGCTCGGGGAGGCGGAGACGCTCTCGGACCACCGGTATATCCGGTACGAGGTCGCCGCCAACCCTGGAGCTCCCCAGAGCCGGCCCCCGCGTGGGGACGGACCGCGCTGGGCCCTCAAGACCATGGACGGTGACGTCATCATCGAGGCGTCCATCGTCCAGGCTTGGCTACCGGCGCCGGAGGGCCCGGCGGCCGACGTGGACGGGCGAGCGGAGCGGTTGAGCGAGTCGATGGCGCAGGTGTGCGACGCCGGTATGTCGCGCGCCAGACCGCTCCCGCCCCGCAGATGGGTGTACTGGTGGTCGGCGGACCTGCGC
Source organism: Thymelicus lineola (assembly GCA_963932265.1). Classification (NCBI taxonomy): domain Eukaryota; kingdom Metazoa; phylum Arthropoda; class Insecta; order Lepidoptera; family Hesperiidae; genus Thymelicus; species Thymelicus lineola. The sequence goes on from OZ010695.1 coordinate 16,482,030, forward strand.
CGGCTTCGCGAAGCGTGCGTAGCGGCCAGACGCCAGTACACCCATTACAGAAGGCGGCGAAGGCGGGTGGACGCCGAGGAAAGCCGCTTCTACGCCGCGTACAGGGAGAGATGCGTCTCTCTGCAGATCGCCATACGGGAGGCAAAGGCCGAGTCGTGGGGAGAGTGGTTGGAGACCCTGAATAGGGATCCCTGGGGGCGCCCGTACAAGACGGTGCGTGGCAAGCTGCGCCCCTGGGCTCCTCCGCTGACCCAGAGTCTCCAACCAGAGGTGGTGGAGAAAGTTGTCGCCACTCTCTTCCCAGAGAGGGCCGACTCGGCGCCGCCGCCCGTGGCGGCTGCATCGTCGGAGAGCTCGAGCGCCCCGGTGCCCGAGGTGTCTCGGGCGGAGCTGGAGGCTGCGGTGGAGCGGCTCCGCGCCAAGAGCACAGCACCGGGCCCCGACGGGGTACCCGGTAGGGTGTGGGCGCTAGCCCTGGAGGCCCTCGGGCCCAGGGTCGTTGAGCTCTTCGACGCCTGTATGCGGCGTGGCCGCTTTCCGAGGAAGTGGAAGATCGGCAGGCTCGTGCTGCTGCGCAAGGAGGGTCGCCCGGCGGACTCGCCGTCGGCATACCGGCCCATAGTGCTACTCGACGAGGTGAGCAAGCTCTTCGAGCGGATTATTTCCGCGCGCCTCGTCGGGCACCTAGAACGGGTCGGGCCGGGGCTGAGTGACCGGCAATTCGGTTTCCGCCGGGGCCGCTCGACGGTCGACGCCATCGCGCGTGTGAGGGACCTCTCGGAGGAGGCGGTGTCACGGGGAGGGGTCGTCTTGGCGGTGTCTCTAGACATCGCCAATGCCTTTAACACCCTCCCCTGGGGCTGTATCGAGGCGGCGCTGGGCTACCATCGCGTGCCCGACTACCTGCGTCGCCTCCTCACCGACTACTTCTCCGAGAGGGAAGTGGTGTACCCGACGCGCGACGGGTGGGGCCGCCGGGTCATGACGTGCGGTGTTCCACAGGGTTCGGTTCTTGGGCCGTTGCTGTGGAACATCGGCTACGACTGGGTGCTGCGGGGCGCTAATCTGCGGGGGGTCGACGTAACTTGTTACGCCGACGACACCCTCGTCACGTCCCGCGGCGCCACGTACCGGGAGGCGGCCCTATTGGCGACGGCCGGAGTGGCCCAAGTGGTGGCCCGAATCCGCCGGCTGGGGCTGGAGGTGGCGCTGGAAAAGTCGGAGGCTCTGTGTTTCCACGGAGCCCGACGCGCCCCTCCCGCAGGATCCCGGCTGGTGGTCGGCGGCGTTTCCATCGCTGTCGAGTCGACGATGCGGTACCTGGGCGTCGTCCTCGACAGTCGGTGGAACTTCCGGGAGCACTTCCGACGGTTAGTCCCCAGGTTGTTGCGCGCGGCCGGCGCATTGAGCTGGCTGCTGCCGAACCTGGGCGGACCGTCGGTCGCATGCCGGCGGCTGTACGCCGGGGTGGTGCGGTCGATGGCCCTCTACGGGGCCCCGATCTGGGCGGACACCCTGATCGCCCAGAACAGGACCCTCCTGCGCCAAGCGCAACGGGTCATGGCGATCAGGGTGGTGAGAGGTTATCGCACCATCTCGTGCGAGGCGGCATGCGTCCTGGCCGGGACCCCACCGTGGGACCTGGACGCGGAGGTGCTCTCGGCAGCGTACTGGCGCCGCAGCGCAGCAGCACGAGCCGATGAGGTGGATCCAGAGCCGGAGGAGGCCGGGCGGCAGGGGCGACTCGACCGCCAGGTCCTCCTCCGGAAATGGAAGGAAAGGCTGGCGGAGCCGACCGCCGGCAGAAAAACGGTGGAGGCGATTCGGCCCGTCCTGGAAAGGTGGGTCGATCGCCGACACGGGGCCCTCACCTTCCGCGCTGTGCAGGTCCTGACGGGGCACGGTTGCTTCGGCAGGTACCTGTGCAGCGTGGCGGGTCGAGAGCCGACCAGCGTGTGCCACGCTTGTGGGTGTCCGGAGGACACAGCGGAGCACACGCTGGCGGAGTGCCCGGAGTGGGCGGAGCCGCGGGCGAGCCTCGCGGCGGTTATTGGGGACGACCTGTCGCTGCCGGGCGTCGTGAGAGCCATGGTCGGCAGCGACAGAGCGTGGAAGGCGGCGCTCCGGTTTTGTGAGTGCGTCATGGCGCAAAAGGAGGCGGCGGAGCGGGTGAGGGAGGACGACCCTCTTTCTAACCCAATCCGCCGGAAGAGAGTTGGGCGGAGGCGCCTGGCGCACGAGCGCCGTCTTCCCCCATAACCGGGGTCTCCGGGCGGTGGAACCGGGGGGTACCATCGCCCAGTTGGAGGAGACCCCCGAGGCGGCTGGCGTGTCCCGTGTTCCGTCACACCAGTTTGAATGGTGAGTGGCGCCAAAGATGAGCGCCCCACAAGTTGGGCCCGAGCCCGGGCAACCGTCGGCGGAGCAGCGGAAGTGTGCGAATGCGTCCCCGCAGCTCCGCCGGAAGACGGTGAGGAGGAACACCGCTGGTTTTTAGCCGGTAAGAGTCCGGCATAACCCGACAGCGCCCCCCCGCGCCTGTCGGGTATCCATGAGGATTTTCCAGCGTCAACAAAAAAAAAAAAAAAAAGGCTGCGCAGTCACTCGTCAGCCAGTTTTTATAACTTGTTCCAGATGTTATCTTCCACCTGTTAAATAGTTTGTTTATCTCCCTTACCTGTTCTCTAGGCTGTATCTTTAGTCTGTCGGTAATACATCTAAAAATAGATCAGCACTAATTAAAACACAGGTACCTACTTAGAAAAGTTTTATTTTTATTTTCGTAATCGCAATTAACACTTTTAGTTTTCTGTTTTTTAAATCAATGCGATGATATTATTTTTAGCATAATCAAAGAAATTGCTTCAATCGGTGGATACCAACTACAACAATTTATGTGTTTGAAAAAAACGGATAAAAGAGTGACTGCCCCAGTATGTTTCCCTGGGGTATGCCATTCTAACCATTTATTTTCACTTTTCACTTCAAAAATATGGTTCAAGACAGATATTTTGTTTTTATATTAAAAATTAAATTTGAGATGTTCCATTTCCAAGTACATATAAAATACGCCCAATATGTACTGCTGCAATGTGTCGCTTTACGATATTACGAGCCTTGTTTATTTTATATCGACGCTAAAGGAAAAATTGACTAAGCGACATTGAGCTAACTTTACAGAAGAGTAGTTTAAAGTTGAATTTTTAGAAAAGTTGTTGTATATAAATGCCACAATATAGGATTCCAAAACAGTAAGAATAACGTCGGTAGGAGGATTAAAAAAAAATATATGATTATTTTCTAAAAATTCCAACTTGAAACTGCTCTCCTGTAAAGTTAGTTCAAAGTCTCTTACTTAGTCAATTTTTCCTTTCAAGCGTCGATATAAATAAACAAGGCTCGTAATATCGTAAAGCGAAACATTGCTATTCACGGATCGTATGAGAACTTGTTCGGTACAGTCAGGACCCACATTGTTTGTTCTGTACGCGGTACGGTGGCAATACTTTGATTTCAATAATTTATACTTACATAATATTATAACAGGAAAGTGCCGTTGATAAATCTTAATACCCTTACCCCTGAAGTAACCAATTTTTGTCAGATATTATAATTATTAAGTATAAGATGTATAATATACAAAAAAATTACTAATTGGTCTCAGAGTCTCAGAGATAGCGCGACCAAACAAACAAACAAATAAAATACTCTAGCTTCATTAGTCTGATTTAGTTTACAGTTTCTCAGTTATTCAGTTCTCAAAAAGAACGTACGAAAAGGGAAATATTTTAATGGACAATCTAATGATAGCAGGTATTGTCCTTCTATAATCAATATCATTTCTACCCATATCTGAAAAATGTAAAGAAGTGTTCCATTCCAACGCAATATGGTGCAGTCCATGGTCACCATACAGCACATTAAAATGCCACACGAGGCCGTATGACGAGCGATGGAAAGTGCCGAACAATCGGTTGTTATTGGAAAACATAATTATTGTTAGTGTTATGACTCCCGTTTCTATTACGAGGCTATATTCGGCTTTATTGCTGCTGGGAGGGCCGCTCATAGCGAAGTTGGTGTCGGTCATGAGCACGTCATAGTCAGACCTTCTATAAGTCTCTATAAGCCTTCTATAAGTCTAATAGCTACTGGTAGTAGATAATAAAATAATGCAGCCCAACCTATACTGCTTGCCCTCTAGTACTTCTAATAGTTAGTAGTAGTAATATGTAGTCAGTTTTTATATCATGGTATAACATGGTAGAAAACCGGTCCCGTGATACTAAGTGGTCATCATCGCTTGTATTTGGTTCTGTAATTCAGCATTTCTGCACTACAACGGAAATATGTAAGACGATTTGGGCGGAAAATAGTATCCATATAAACGCACCAAAAACTGTCGTGTCATTCATTGCAAATGAAATTAATATAATAGTAATAGCAGTTTCAGCTGTTTGTTATTTTGTAATCGTAGCAGTAACTTCCGCAAACTTGACATAGCTTTCCATTTCTCGGTGGTATAATATCACAAGTATTGTAATATAAATTGAGTAAGTGCTCGAAATTAATCATTATAGCTACTAATTTATTGAATCAGATAGTTGATAGGAATTAGCATGAGTGGGTGGTCGTATCTGTGACTCCCAAATTGGAGTCAGGTATTTAACGTTTGGTATTCGGTGGTTTAATTATTATGAAGATAATAATTGGAGGGCTTGGGCTTTTGTAAGTCGGAACGAATGGACAAACCCACAAACAGACCAACAATCTTTTACGTTTGTAAAAAGAGTTTTATTAAATGTATGAAGATGACAGAATATCTGGCTATGGACAAAATTCCCGCACGTTAGGGACCGGCCACACAGAAGAGACGTAAGACACGGACCCGTCGCAGTCGCGGCGCCCGTTTAATCTACTTTCATACAAAATGTATGCAGCCGTCGCGACGTAAAACATACAGAAAAGACGAAACGCCGACACGACGCTTACTCGTCGGCGCCCTATTGGAAAACATATAGAAAGGACAGGACGCGGGCCTGCGTAGGCGTCAGCGGGGGAGCGGAAAGGACGCGGAGAGCAGGTTCTCATCTCACATAGTATCAAAATCTGAAGGTTGAATTGAATGCCGGGAAAAGCCCAGTGTGCGCCGGCCGTCACGCCCGTTTCTTGTTTTTTCTATATGTTTTAAAAAGTCGTGACGGCGTCCTATCTGCGACGGGTCCGAGCCCCGTCCTCGTCTTACGTCTTTTCTGTCTGGCCGGTCCCAGAGATCTTTACGTTCCGATCACTTTCATCTTCATCTTGTTTTACGTTTTTCTTTTGGAGTTTCTATCTTTATTTTCAATACAGGTGTAAAGCCAAAATAAAAAGTTGAATAAAGTACCTAACTTAAAGTTTAGTTAGCTTCAGTTTTGTGTTTGTTATGGGTATGGACTACTTACTATCAGACGGAGTGTCTGTTCGTTGGCCAGCTATTAACAAAAGGTTTCTCTCCAGGCAGTGATAGCCTAGTGGTTAGAACGTTGGTCCCCCGAACGCGGGGGCCCGGGTACAAATCCTGGCACGCATCTCTAATTTTCAAATATTATGTGCGTATTACAAGTTAATTATCACTTGCTTCGGTGAAGGAAAACATCGTGAGGAAACCTGCACACCTGAGAGTTCTCCATAATGTTCTCAAAGGTGTGTGAAGTCTACCAATCCGCACTTGGCCAGCGTGGTAGACTATGGCCTGTACCCCTCACATTGTGAGAGGAGACCCCGAGCCCAGCAGTGGGACAATTATGGGTTGTTGCTTTGCTTTTTTTTGCTTTTCTCTCCAGGAGGCCCACCCAGTCTTCCATCTAATAAAACCAATCGTCGTTTCAACCTTTCTATTTCATTTGATAACTTTCTCATACATGTGACGCACTCGAAGGCCCGCGGCAGGGAATGTACCTGATTGCTTTATAAAGATCGTGTCGACGTCAATACATGTGTGACCTTCGTTGACCTCTGTTGTTTCTTTAATGTCATCTCACGTTTTTTTTATTGCCACTCATCATGGCAGTGAAAGAAAGGAGAAATGGTGCGCTTCGACATTAGTGGTGAAATTTTGTTCCATTTCCGTATGGCAGTAGATTCAACAACTCAACTGTTGGAAGATTTTAAAAGCTGCTCGAAGGCCTCCGACATGACTTAATTTTTGCTCTGTAATCGGTACCTAAGGCTTTAGCATAATTATTATACTCTAATACACCGCTTACTAGTCCAACTATCGATCAACAGTTGATATACTTGAAGTATCTTTAAAATCTGTTGACGAACCGTGAGTCATAAGGTCATAATATCGACGCTTGAAAGAAAAAAATGACGCGACATTGAGCTAACTTTACAGGAGAGCAGTTTAAAGTTGGAATTTTTAGAAAAAAATAATGTATTTTTTGTAATTCTTATACCGATGTTATTCTTACCGTTTTGGAATCCTTATTTTATCATCTATATTGTGGCATATATGTATAAGAACTTTTCTAAAAATTCAACTTTAAACTGCTCTCCTGTAAAGTTAGCTCGATGTCGCTTAGTCAATTTTTCCTTTCAAGCGTCGAAATGTGCAGCCTAAAGTGCATCGCTTTCTGCAATTCTGCAAGTGAGGAACTGTATTAGTGTCCCATGTGGGATCGACACAATCACGCCATGGGCATCATTTGGCCTGAGGTGCGAGCGTTCCATATCTACAAGCTGATTCATGTCATGTCGCAATGCCGGTGTTTTGTTGCATTGTTGCTTCATGCCATTCGCATCGAAATTGATCTAAATGCCCATTGGAAAATGCTTTTTAAGTATTGGGATGGTTAAGATAGAGGTACATAAAAGTAAATAAGCCTGTTCATTTTATATTTTGAAGATATTTTTAAGACCTTCTTAGACGTTTATGGATGGTACAAGGTACAAGGGTCGTTTTTGTACCGTTTAAAGAGCGCGTGCCTCCCGAGACCTCCGAAGCCGCGACAAGTTAGGATGGTCGAATGACCACTTCTTAATTGGACGACACGACAACGTACGATATCTTAGTAAAGTGGTATGTGTGAGCAAGTGACGTGTTTAAAGGTGTTTAAAGGTTAAAGTTCACCAGCACCACTTGAATTAAAATTTTACCAAAAAATAACTGACCAAAAAATATAGGTGTCTTCGAATAAAGACAACTATCGTTAAACATATAGGTATATAAAAATCGCCATAACTCGCCCTGTATAATATGAATGTATATAATATTTGAGAAGTTTCCTAGATTGCTCATGAATCCCATTATCAGAACTGACTTTTGTTAAGAAGGTATCCTATGAAATAAAAAAGATTTTCCATCAAAAGAAACAACCTGAAACAACCGAACTGAAACTCCTCTTTGGAAGTCGGTTAGTAAAGCTGTCGTAGTCGTATCGTCTAAGAAGCACTGGTACGACCTCTGACTGGCCGTCAGTCAGATGTCATGGCCTCATGGCCCGCGCTGACAGACGGCTAGGCCCGGCCGCCATATGGCTCGCTGGCTGTCCGAACCGGTCCATGCCATTGACGCGCACGAGACAACTTAGGGCATCATTTATTTACGAGAGTTTATACAACAACCTCACTTTACAGCATAATAGCGGACGAGATGTGGCTTTTCGTCCGTCACAATTTCACCTGGTGAATCGATTTTACGATTAATTGGAACGAAGTTCCTTATCGCCCGTTGTGAAAGGGGGCTAGACGGAAAATTACGACACTTTTTGATTTTACGAATGACGACACTTTTTTTGAAGTGATTCAGTGAGTTTTACAGAGATGGCGCTGTACTGTAAAACTCTCTGAATCACACTAGCGTTTAAAGTAAAGTTTTACAGAGATGGCGCTGTACAACAAAACTTAAATCGAAAGGAACTTCGTTCCATCCGGGTGTCCCTTGACACCTCTCATGTTTTTTTTAGCTATGGTTGGGTTTGTTCTGTGTTCTGTGGGTTGGTGCATGTTCTTGTATGTATGTTCGTGTAATCAGTACAATTCTATAATACTTAGTATTCCTAGTAATATGTATTTTGAAACGCCATGCGCACTCTCGATACTTTCGAACGTTTCGCACCTGCGCAGAGCGATTTGCAGCATCCTTCCTGAAGATTGTTAGCTCATACGAGACGAAATAATTAAAATGTCTAAATATACCTGTTTATTGTTAATGCTGGTCCTGCTTGGGGGTTCCGAGTGTGGTTCGACCGCACAATATGGTTCTAACACCGAGAAGCCAGAAGTGGGGTGAGTTATACAATCTTCTCGTGACAGGGAAAATGGCGTCTGCTTGAATCAATAAAGTGTCACATATTAATGTATCTACATAATGTGAGTTTTCATCGGTGAATTCCTCTGGGGGAAACCACTTACATCTATCAGATATAAAACGTTGTCTTATAAGTCAATTTGATAGTTAGGAAGCGTATACTAGTATAATTTTGTTATCACTAATATCTATTACTACATATAATAAAACCCAAAGTGTCTGTTTGTCTGTCCGGGCATCACATAAAAACCCTTAAACGGATTTCGATGAAAATTGGTAAAGTTGTTACTGATACCCTGGGTCATATTTTAGACAACTTTTCATCCCGGAAAATTAAAAGGTTTCCCGGAAAAAACAGGATAAAAGTTTGAATAAGTTAAAACATAATTTCCGCATGCAAAGCTGCAGGCAACAGTTAGTAATAAATATTGAAGTGGTATATTTCTGCTCACTATTAAAGCAATAGTTAATATTTGTCATCATTCTGTATACTTACGCCCCAACTCATGAGTCACTAACGGTTACTTTAATCGCTCCTAAAGAATTACCATACAAATTCTGTACTAAGGAGCAATTTAAGTAACTGTTAGTGACTCTAAGTTGGGGTATTAGTCAGATATACATAGGTATTCAATGTATTTAGGTCACAGTGGCAACTTAACACCAGTTGAATGTTTCCTATTAGTAAGCATACAAATATTAGTAAACAAATTATGTTTTTTTGCAGCGTCCAGTCGTGCCCAGGCGACGCGGATGAAGGTTTCGAAGACTTCGAGTGTATTGGATCCGAAACTGTAAAAACAGAAGATGACGTATGTATTTATAAAATGTTCTATAGTCAAAACACTCTTTTTGTTTCTTCATGTTTAGGGTTCCGAAGTAAAATCGGAACCCTTATAGTTTCGCCATGTCCGTCTGTCCGTCCGTCTGTCTGAAGTAAAGCGCCGAGACGCTTAGCGGTTTTTTAATTTACCCCCGCTACTGGTAAAGTGGGGATGATTTTTTTTATTTCCGTTTACCCGTTATTCGGTTTGAGAGAATGTTTTGAGACCATTTTTCGTCAAAATCAAGAGTCATCTTCCCCTCTGCCAGCTAAACGGTTGGTGTTGGACAGGTAAAAAAATTTAACTTTAATTTGTGTAAGATAAAAAACATGAACTATAATTTATAATTATGAATTTTTGTGAAACATTTTTTAGTCGTATTGGGGCAGCTTAGAATACAAACCCCAATCTCACGCCGGATGGGTGTCGTAAGAAGCGACTAAATTCAGCCCGCTGGTGGTAGGGCCCCTCGAGGGATTATATTGGTATTATTGATTTTAATTGTAAATTAATACCATTATTACTACTTATTATTATTTCTCCATGGGGTTCGCCTGGATAGCTACCACCCTTGAGCATGAGTCAGCCGCCAAACGACTCGTCGTGTTTCGGCTGGGGGCTTGAGAGCCAGTTCTTTCTTTCTTTTTCTTCTGTCTTTCTTGGCCGGCAACGCATCAGTGATACCTTTGGTGTTGCTGATGTTCATGGGCGGCGATAGCCACTTACCATCAGGTGGATCGTCAGCACGTTTGCCGGCTATTTCCATAAAAAAATTTGAGCGCACATGCAGATATAGATAGTATATGTGGTTGAACGTTTGTATTTGTATTATGTACGTGAGTGAGTACGTAACTACATTCACATTATATTGTGTCTATTAAATGAAATCATTTAAATAAATCTCACCCACTTCTAGACGTGCAAATATAAATGTTTGCATACTCATTATGAACCGATGCGATGACAATACAATAATTGCATGTCTTTGACCTGGAATTCCAACTAAGGTCGTCATTTTTAAATGGAACGGCATAATATTAGAAATGGATTAACGGTCACCTCAGTTGGTGAGACCTATGCTACTACGAATGTCTATGTGGTTGTGTTCACTTACCATCAGACCTTTCTCCTCATCTTACTTGAATCCTTCTTTTGTACTCATATACCCTACTACCCACCTACTTTTGCACCCTTTTATCCTTCTTTTAACCTTTGGCAGGCCTTAGGATGACTTAGGCCCAAATTAATAAACCAATTTAAGATGAGACTGTGATTGGGTTTATTAATCTGGGCCTTATCTTCTGTACTTATGTACATATATATGTAATACCTACATGATTAGGTGACTAAAATATTCCTAATAATGACATTGATTTTAAGGTTTTCGATACAGTAGAAGACGACAACAGGAATGAAAAACAAGGGAAAGTAAAGAAAACAAAGAGATCCACCTGTATATACAATGATAATGACGACCTGCCGATATACGAGAGGATCAGGAACCGGCTGCTGCATGAAATGGAACGCAGCAGGGTACGGCTGTACAACAAGTTCTTTGACTACCCTCAATATATACTGGTAAGTGTTTTTTTATGGAAATAGCCGGCAAACGAGCTGACGATCCACCTGATGGTAACTGGCTATCCCAAAGGTAAGCTATCTAGGCGGACCCCACGGAGAAATAATGTAATCCCTCCGAGGGGCTGCAGCGGGCCGAATTTAGTTGCCTCTTTCATCCGGCGTAGAATTGGGGTTAGTATTCTAAGCTGCCCCAAAACGGCATTTGTTTCCTATCCAGTTGATCTTTTCTTCACGCTCTGCCTTGTTAGAATCCTCACCCATATCTCGTGGGTATTCAGTCTCATATAACAGACTATAAATTAATTTTAATTTGTCTACAGGATAAGGCGGAATGTGGCGGTGGACCCGAAATTTTGGATCACGTGATTCTGAGTGCCATCGTGTCTGCTATTCTAAAGTGTATGCTACATGTAATTCGCTTTCTTACATTTTTGTTCTACGAGTTTAAACGTTCACAAGACTTATTTCGAGAAATACTTAACAAGTCTATTGCTTTATCTATGGAACATGCAGGCGATGATTTAATGTGAAATAGTCACTGATCTCTCGCATAGTTGCGGATATGATAATTATCCTAAATTTTTCGGAGTTTTCCAAAAAACCAAAAAAATACTTGTCCAATGTAAAACGATATTCTAAATTAGGCTGTGAATTGTGATAGATGGACAGACATTAACGTCGTCATCTTTTCGGATGTAAGATGAACTCTAAATTGTGAAAATTATTAGCTTTACATATCAGATAATTCAGACAGGTTCTTACTGGTTACCTAGACTCCATGACTGTGTTGTGTTATTTACGATTGCAATTTTTTTAGTTGTGCACAAAATTTTAATGCATAGGCAAAACTATGGCGAAGTAAAGAAAAAAATACGTGTGGCGACAGCCCACACACGTAACACGGTGACGTCACGCCGCCCTGAATCACGCTATCGAAGTTTTCTAAAATCACTGGCATATAGTTATACGAATGCTCTGACAACGTCAGTCGGGGCTCGGCCGCCTCCCAGGCAACACACCTCACCTGGCGGGAGATCTCGCTTTGCCAAATACGTTTTTTTATTTAGTTTTACTTACTATTATTATTATAATTATGTAACAATCTCTGAGCTTTATACAAGACTTTAAGGTGAATTGCCTATTTTTACGAAAACTTATCTAGATAATTAAAGAGGTTTCCTTGAGATTTTTCATTGTACCTTTGCAGTAAGTTAAGTATTACCTAACTCAACTATTTTTTATTTTTTCTCATAAAATATATATTTAAGGTTGTTAAAAAAACGCTACTATCAAGTACGGCTATTTTATTATACTTGTATGTATACTTGTATGTAACTTGTTATTACCTCCTTAATCTACATATAACAATACTTACTAATAGTTATTAAAATGTTATATAGAAAGCCTACGGTTGTTTTAGTAGTAATATGAAATATTAAGTGATTAATAATAATTTTAATTGTTGATAATTTTAACATTAACCAAGTGTTAGTGTTAACTTTCTCTTAATTCTTAAATCCATTGTGTTGTTCACACAATAAATTAATTACAAGCAACCATTTTTTTTATTGTGTTGTTTACAACCTCCCACCAATTATTCTTTATTATAATTATTCTTTTTTTTACTTAAAATAAATTAATGCTTGATCACAATCCCACCTGATGGTAAGTAGAGATGTGGTCCAATGTGGTGAGCGCACTAACTTAATAAAAGCCTATTCACTCTTTATTCTGTGTTAAAAAGAGTTCCGTAGTAAGTAGGTACCCAAAATGTCAAAGTCAAAGTCAAAATATTTTATTCATATAGGTATCACTGATACACTTATGCACGTCATTTTTTGGCTTTTCGGAAGGTGCTTTATCGTGGAGGAGAAGAAAAGCCTAAAGAAACTCCTCAGTCATTTATATATAAGACCATAGTTTATATTATGTATATTAAAATAAACTTTTATGTTATGTAGTTACGTATTAACTTTGCTCTTGTTACGGTATCATCGTTTATGAAGGAGAAGACACGGGGAAAGAGATTCCTCACCACACTTTTGGAAATAATTGTCGTCCATTTGCGTTGTCAACCAATAAACAAAAGATGGACGCGACACGACGCAACATGGTGGTAGCTAGCCTGGTAGTCTTCACGATAAGATCAGCAATAATATTTTTATATTACGTAATTACGTATACATCAAACAGGAGGCCACTTTCTGTCCAAGGCCAGTCTGTTTCTTACCACATTACTGCCTGATCTGCCGATATCCCGTTGTTTTTTTAGGCCGCCCCAAAGGGTAAAAATTCCTACTCCGCACTATAACTCCATTTTATGTAATTAGCGGACAAACGATTTCATCGTTGCCCATGGACATCAGCAAATCCTCAGGCATTAACGATGCGTTGCCACTTGCCAGCCAAGGAAAGGAAACACGACAGAGATCCCTTGAATACTCATAACTACGAGTTGTGGTTTTACGTTTAATATGAATAAAAGCCAAGGTCTGCAGATATATTTTGGTACACCAAGCTTCTTAAAAGATCGCATCTTAAAGGTCGGTTCGAAGAGGTAATAAATTCATGCCAAAGTAACTGCAATACTTGAAGTTACGTAACACAAGTAATGTATTGTCACCATTTGTCTGAAAGGAAAACTAGGAAGTAAATCTGTAATGAGATCTGCAAATGTCACTGCCGAGGTCAACTGGTCCATTTACTGCTGCCAAAAGCGTTTTGGTTTACCTTAAATCTTTTGTTCTCACACCCACAGCTTTAGTAGACTTGATGTGGGAAATACATAGCAAACTTCCATATCGACGTTGTGGAAGTAGGATATAATTTACCCCTTTGCCTTTATTGCCCTTTAGGGTTTTCGGTTTTCGTCCACGGTGGCATAGCAAGCCTAATTAATTAATGCGACGAAAAGAATGCATGTCGAAAACATGCATGCCATTCCGCCAGGGAGCTCCTAAAATTCTTTATTAGTGGTCCCCAACTTATTTAGGTATAGAAGCCCTCTTACTGATTCCATTTGTGCGTCTGTCGATCAGTTACCATTTTATAATGTAGTTGGCACATGCAGAAGGCTTGCTACCATCTGATCTGATCAAGAAGGAAACCCGATGTTAATATGGCTTGAAGCCTTGAACTCAAACTGTTTCTGACTAACTGAGCACTATAGAGGATACTCCACCACGCTGCTCCAATCCGGATGGGTGCAGGATCTAAACTGTAGCCTCATCTATGTATCTCTCTCCACCCTTTCATTTCTCTTTAGCATTTCATTCTTTGTTTCAGTGAATGTATTAGAATGTACGGTCACTGTATTTTGGCAAGTTGAACGAGTTCCAAACGACTGGCGGTCCTCGGCGCGTGACGGTGGTAGTGCCACCACAGCTCGGGTAACTGTATACGGTAACTAATATTGTCTGGTTTAAACTATGCATGTGATCACAACGATTATAAGATAAATAAATAATGCTTCACAATCACCCTAACATGGCCTAACACCAGGATTCCGTATCGTGGGTGCGGCACATATTTAGCAAATCCAAAAATGGTCTTAGCAGACATTATATTTTTGAAAGACCTTTTCAATGATACCCCACACTATGGGGTAAGCAATGAAAAAAATTTCATCTTCACGTTACCTGTAGAGGAAGTACCATGAAAAAAAATTTCAACATTTTATTTTGCAGTTTTAACAAATATGTAAATTCATGCCAAATAACAGCTTTCTAGCACTAAGACAGGGTCTCGGCGCTTTGCCTCGGACAGATGGACGGACATAACGAAACTATAAAAACTAAGATATTGATTAAAATGGAAAAGCTAATATCGATACTTGTCTGTAACCGATGATTACGTGTACAATGTAAAAAGTATACGACATTCATTACGTTCAAAACGCAATCACTTGATGCCTATGTCATGTCCTATCCAGTTACCCTATAATAACATAGCCGTTAAACCAGTGTTTAGAGGCCGGTGTGCGTCAATACGGCAGGTCTCTCTCTTTATGCTGTTTAAAATTGATATCTAGTTACTCGTACATGAGTATTACTCACAGAAAGTAATAATTATTGCCAAGAGCGTTAACTTGGTCTGAGAAGATAGGGCACCTGGGCAAAAAAAACAGATTTGGCCTGGGTATGCCTATGCCTTACACCGTCTATTAGTCGCCAGTGTCGCCATACATACAAATTCGCGCCCGCCACGTCAGATTATTCGCAAAATAATAGATTCTCAAAACGACAAATTCGCATAACAAACAATAGATTGTCCTTTTCTCGTGCTGCTGCGGCACGAATGAACTCCAAGCAAGCGGTTGGACCACCTGCCGCTCTAACGCACGTTAATCCAGCACCAGTAACTAAGCCCTGTCGTAGCCGCAGTTACTTGCACAGTTAGCGGCTGATCGGTAATAAATTCGAGTTCCCGTACTACGAGCGGATCGTCGACAAACAAAAACGTGTCTCGGACTCCTTCGTCTAGCTAAGGATCACGTCGTATATCTGCATTACAACTTATGACCGCTTAATCCACAAAAACGGCCACCTGATGGTAAGGGGCAACCGTCGTCCATTGACATCAGTAATACCGTAGTTATGACTGATGCGTTAGTGGCCAAGATAGAAAAGAAGAATGAATCACAGCCTTCTAACCAGGCGGATAAAATACTCTACCACTATGCTAGTATCATTCTGTGCTAGTACCGTAGTTGCATGAAGATTTACACATCACATCCATCCATCAGTTTTTGGAAGTAGACTTAGCCATGCCTGGTCTCCCCTATCTTGTTTCACGCTGATCGGTCCTGAGCCTTCTGAATCCAGCAGATGACCGCTGTTCCAATGGTCTCCGGTTGAGGCCCTATTATCATGAGGAAGAAGTTGTATCTTACAAGTCCATCGATGACAAGGACGCCTGCAAGTTATAGCGCCGCAACAAGTTTTGCGCTAGTTAGAAATGTTGTCTTTAATCATAACATGGATTAAGATGTGCTAAGGAGTTTCGATTCGAAATGGTTGCATTGCACTGTAGCGATATTTTATTGTATGCGAAATGACGATATTATCTATAGGTACATATATAGATTAAAGCCTCTCTTTCCTAGTCTACCTACGAACATTTTATTGTGGACACAGACGTAATAGGTGATAGCATGAATCTGTGAGTGCGACAGAGGCTTGGAGGCTGACGGTCTCGGAGGGCCGAGGCCGGAGTGGTGCGACAGGAATCACCGCGGCGGCGGAATGCGGAGGGCGAACGACCTTCCGCGCCCTCTAGCGGCTTTCACATTTCTCTGCCGGTAAACGTTTAATAAACACAAGGAAATCGTATTATGTATCTGGATGGATTATGTGATAAAGTTCGTCAATTACATAGGTACGTAATAGGCCCCATACCTACCCATGATGTAATTCGCACGTGGGATGTTGTTGTCTGTCATGTTATATACATGACAGGCTCATACATGTACATACAGGGCTCAGATAAAATAAAACAAAGGGCAGATAGAGCGCGTAGTACCCAAAAGTGAAGCCACCAAACATTATTTACATTATTAACTGCAATTTATAATTATAATAATTATTAATTAAATTTTCTAAATCTTAAATACGAACAAGGGTACCCTACGAACAAGGGTATCTTACGAACAACGGTAACCGACATAGCTCAAAGAATTAGCCGACTGAAGTGGCAATGGGCTGGCCACATAGTGCGGAGGACCGATAACCGTTGGGGAAGAAAGATCCTTGAATGGCGCTCACGTCTCGGAAAGAGGAGCATAGGACGCCCCCCGACAAGATGGACCGACGACCTGAAGAAGACAGCGGGCATCCGCTGGATTCAGAAGACTCAGGACCGGTCAGAGTGGCGCAAGTTAGGGGAGGCCTATGTCCAGCAGTGGACCTCCAAGGGCTGATGGATGGATGGAAATCTTAAATCATGTTTGTATTTTAGTTTTGTGTACTGCGCGCTCTATCTGCTTTTTGTTTTATAATCTGAGATACAGGGTACCTATAAATTGAAAATGAAAAATGTAAATTATTTAGTAGCGGATATGCTCTAAGGCTCTTCAGGAAGAGCATGCTCTGTAGTGTGCCATTACCGAGTTGTAGCCATTTCTAGAGCCACATACGCAAGATATTGAAGATTAATATTAAAATACATCCGCCGATTTCATTAATCTTAGAAACCTTGCCCGTTTGAAACATTGACATTGAAAATAACCTTACAAACTTTATTAATTCTCACATATCCAATATATTACCATGAATCATGATAATCTTGCCTTTTAACACTGCTTAGCTCAGTTATTTACCCAGAAAGCGATGATCCACGATGGACGAATAATGTTTAACCTTTCCAGAGCTTTCAGTTTCTACAAGCACTTTCTTCACGATATTTTGGTCACCAAAGCAAACGCTAATTCATTTCTAGTACTAAGTTACGCATATTGAATCTCATCGAATTTGATCCTATCGAATTCGAAACTTTTAAACTACTATTCTATCGGCTTAAACTACTTATACACTACAAAGATATAAATAGATAGCCAAATCACGTCAACAATTGACGTCCGATCAACAAATAAGGAGCCAACAATCAAAAGCATTCACCAGTCACCATACTGATAGGCAAGTTCGGACCAGTAATTGTGTGAAAGCGGCCTTACATCTAGCAGATAATTGGCGATCGATCGATAACGACCGATTTGTGTTCACTGCTCGCTTGAAGCTCAACCGACTTGAGCAGTTGTAGCGGTAGACATTGTATGTCAATGGCAGATAAACGAACTGGCATGGCCTGAGGGTAGCTATCGTCGCTTATGGGCATCTGTGGCACCAAAGACTTTGGGGGCGTTAAGAAAGGAATGGAGATTCCGCTTGTTAACTAACTCTCATCTATTAGCTATAGGACAATTATAGGACTAGTTTCTTTCTGACTGGCAAGTTTAAGATAACGCTTGCGGTGTTATGTTCATGGGTCGAAAGACCACTTATCGTTAGAAGACTCATAGAATTCCTTAAAACATCACAGTGTTCAGTCAGGGAAAGTTGACATTAAATGTTGACCCGTATCTTCGAGTTGCGACGTCATTAAAATGGGTATCTGTACCATCAATGATCTCCAACTGGATACTAGAGACCACAAAATTTTTTAAGCTTGAGAGGCTTTTGGTTTGGTTTTGTTTTGTTTTGTTTGGCCTTGTTTTGGTTTTGTGTAACTTTGGTAGGGAGGGAGGAGTTCTTCCAAAGATATTTTCTCTTTTTACTGCTCGGTAAGGCATAAGACAATAACAACTTACCATCAGGTTCCTTTTCATTCGTCAACTATTTACATAAAAACATGGCTTTAGTGCCTGTGAAATTAAGGCTTTGACAGCGTACCCTTTCTAGAGGAGTTACGGCTCCGAGATGTGAACGCACCGGTACCACAGCCGGTACTATTGATTTATTTATTACCTGTATCATTAACACACCTGTCAGCGAGCTATGAAACTCATTATATACCTACAACGATCTCATTGATGCAATCAGATCGATAGAGGTCGGTACTTTCGTTTCCGTTAAATCTAGATTCAATCTCTAAGGTGGTAAGTGCGTATCTGTAAGTTCGAATTTCATAACATCAAAACAATAGCCGACATTGTATTTATTACATTGAAGAGAATTAAAACTTTCACGTTTGATTATACCTTCTGGATTTTTTAAAAGACCTTTAAAAAGGCAATTCATTCATTTCGACTGTATTTTTTTATGTTTGTTACCTCAGAACTTTTGACTGGGTAAACCAATTTTGATGATTCTTTTTTTAATCAAAACCTGGTGCTTGTCATGTGCTCTCACTTTTTGAGCGAGATCTGACGATTAGTTTTTGAGTTATCCCTAATTCTGATGTCGGTTATTATTTGTCAATAATTATTTATTGAACCATTGTATAGTACACTTGGCTGTGGTTATTTGATTCAAATCTTTTAAATAGACTACAAAGGAGACAGCACACTTGATGGTAAGTTGCTTATGGACACAAGTAACAACAAATTCTGTGACCTGCTTATCTGCTGCTTGCTAGGATTCCGTATTCGTAATGGAACCCTGTCATAGCGCAGAATAGAAACATGTACTAGAAACGGGAAAGCTTCAATTTAGCATGGAAATACATATTTATTAAAACTAGAAAGTGGTAGAATAAAATCTTTAAAAATATTTTTTTCAGGATACCTCCTCTACATGTTAACCTGAATGTTATTTGTCTACTCCATAGCGTGGGGTATGTAAAAAGTTCTTTGGAAAATATTGTGGATCTGCAAAGACTATTTTTCAATACAGTGATTCGTTTATGAAATATTTGGCTTTAAAGTGCCAGAGTCCATCCACAGACAGTCAAATTAAACTAATCACACTCTTCTTTTTGCGTTGGGGGTTAATAAATGGGAAGTCAAATTCTTCACCTCTTCAGCTGGCATGGATTTTAAAAGTTCTAGCTGTGCAGGCAACACCTTTTTTACTGGAAGACAGGTTTTTATTTAGCTAATTTAAGAAAAAGGTACCACGGGTGATCGAAATTACGTTGCATGTTTCGAAACAATTTCAATCCATAAAAAGTGCTAAACTTAGTAGTATTCACTGGTATCTTTTACTTTCCGATAATGAGGTCAGAGGCTATCTCTACTTGGTTTAATATTAGCCAATGTCAGCCTGATGTCTATATTTCTACATATTATACGCTATGTTTGACTACAGTCTTACCCTAGTAGTGGGTAGCAGTATTCAAGGATAGTATAACTATAATGCAATAAGGTAATATGACACATTATAATCGTATGGCTAAACGAATATGTAGAGATATTAAGTATTAATAATAATATAAAGAATGGCGCATGGGGTCTAACGTGGGGCCACTCATATTTTTTTGCTGAGGATGTCAAAGGCCAAAGGTTTTTAGCGAATACCCGAAAACAAACAAGAACTTTTATGTTGAACGTAAAGTAGATACTCGCAGACATACAAAATTTAGGAGAGGAGTAACTTCTGGGAGCAATTCTGCATATTATTATTGATCTTGCAAATAATATGTCTCAACCAACCTGTAATAAAGCCGTTTTACTTAGTCAGATATGTATATTATGCAAGAGTACCAGCGTGGTTAAATAAATATTAAATAGAGATCCTCTGTATCGTGGGTGCCACGGCCGTATACAACGACAAGAACACATACCATCAGCGTCGTCTCGTCTGCTATTCCTTATTTCTCCCTTTAGTCGTTCACTCTTAGTAGAGAGGTCGTGGTCTCATGATGATGTTGGTTGAGTTAGGTTCTCGATCACCTGATGGCTTGCAGCCCTCGCGATGCGTCTCCATCGGTTTCTGTTATTGGCGTTGCGGGCACATTGAGTAATAGAACACTTTGTTATGCTTTTAACTTTTATATCATTAAGCTCAGCTCTATCCACTATCATCATTTTGGTTTTGTCCCTGTTAATGGTGAGACCAAAAGACAGGATTATTGTCTTTAGAAGATTCAGCAGAACTTCCATGTCTTCATGTGTTTTTGTTATATGTCATCAGCATGATTTCAATTACTTAATTTCCAACGGACACACCCCTGTCCCATTTATTCTCAGTTATACCTACCTAAATTTGTGGCGGTGGCCTTTGGTTAGAGTCTCTTAGTCTCTTACACACACGGTCTTACGTTGTATGCATTCAAAAGCTGACAGATGAAACACTTTCATACGATATCCAAATCAAATGTGATCCAAATCTCGTTAGATTTGGATTCAACCAGTTGGTTGAATTGTTGAATATTATTATAACTAAAACACCAAGTGTACCAAGTAAACAAGCAAGTAATTAGCAAGAGGATGTTTACGGTATAGTGAACTATTTGATGAGAGAATTTTCTTGATTCGCAGAATCGTGAAAGATAAGAGTTTGAAGCTCCACGTTTCTAGATCATCTGTCATCATTAACACATGTACCTAATACATGTAATATGCATTCGAAGTCATGAAGGTGAACGATCACAGCAAGACTTCGATCAATGATGCAGCGAGATATTGAAGTGAAACTTCTTTAGAATCGTTAGTGATTTCAAACCGGATGCAACGGAAAAACGACAGGTAAGATAATATAACCGCTAATTTCGTCTTAGAATTTAACTTCTCCGTAGCTCAATGGTCAGGACGTAGATACACAATACCTGATGCGCAGGTTCGCGTCTCTCAGTATTTCTTTTTTTTAGTTTTATTTTTATACTGTTTTTAAATACTTTCAAATGCTCTTTTAAATATTTTCAAAGAATTTATCAACAAAAAATAAGAATTTTTTAATATCGGTCGATCGACCGACCGATTATACAGACAGTAAAAATGCTAAGTTGTATTCATAGATGGCGTGAGGAGTAAGACAGAAGATTCGTTTTATTGCTAGATAGATTTTTAAAAAGTGCTAAGTAGTATTCATAGATGGCGCGAGGAACAAGGTAGAAGATTCGATTTATTGCTTTTTCATCTCATTATCTTGAAACTAAAATTTTGGAAAGTTTCACTTCTACCACGTGTGAATTGCACACATTTTCTTTTTTTCTTTAGTTGGAAGTTCCTAACATGGACGTGTGTATTTTAGACTTAGTATCTATTATCCTATGATCAACTGAAAATATTATAATATTATTAGGAGAGGAGTGTTTCGCTCCCAGTGTCCTGTCTTAGAACCACAAATAATGCAGATGTCCTGATAAAGAAAAACACATCCTATTAATATAAGGAATGTGAAAGTTTGTGAAGATATTTGGATGTTTGTTTCTCAATCACGCCACAACTACTTAACCGATTTAGCTGTTTGTACTGTAGATAGCCTATACCCTGGGTTAACACATATACTTTTTTATAAAGTTCAGGGTTCCCGCGGGTTTGTAAAAAATCGATATCCACGCGCGCGTAACCACAGACGTCATGTAATATCTAATATTATTTATCCTAATCCATCATTCTACTTATCTAGGTACATTTTATTTTTGTGATGACATAAATCTAAATTAATCAATTAAAAATTTCATTTCGAAACCACAATACCGCGGGAGAAACCGGTGGCAAAAGCTAGTAAGTAATATTTTCGGTCATTTTCTTCGTTTGGTCGTTTATATTGCAGAAGAACCCAACATTCATTCAGACAAAACGCTATTAACATCGTAAAGTTTATCAAGTGGGGTCGTGAGTCCGGGTCGTTGGTACTGCGGACCATCCCTGCGTCAGTCGAGTGGCAGACATCAGTCCGGCAACATGACTCCTCTCCAGCTAGTGTGTGCTGTCGTGTTACTGACGGGAGTGGCCAGCGCCACCGTCGCTGAGCACCAACTTTGTCCAGAATGTAAGTACTGTGTATTGGACTGCTGTTTCGAAGCCATAGTTTCACCTTGCGCGCAGTTACTGTGTAAGGTCAACAAAGTAAACTTTTCGAAAACCTCCATCAAACTCTTTTCTGTAAGCATGCCTTTCGATACCTTCAAAATTCTCTTCTCTTATAATGTCAATATTTGCACATAATTATTAAATGGAAAGAGTTTTGTCTAGAGTTGCTGGTAGTCGTGTACGGGTATCAAAAGATGAAGTAAGCTCGGCCAGCTATTGAGTCTTTTCTTTACTTGCTAGGTAAGTCCAGATAGCATATCCAGTGTATTTTTTAAATAACTAGCTCCCAAAAGAGACCAGCCAATTGATGGCAAATGTTGATCGTTGGCCATGGACATAAAAAACACCAAAGTCATCAATGCGTCGCAAGCCAAAAAAAGAAGAACCACTCAATTTAAGATATGTAAATAAAATACCAAAATATTCTGGAGAAGATGCACCTTGGCACCGACTTAAACATTTCAGTAGCATGTATACCTATAATAAAATTTGAATACATTGATAAGTAGGAAGTTCAGTTTTTCATTGAATATTTTTGAAGTTATACTTCTTTAGGCACGTTATGAAATAAATGGAAAAATGATGAGAGTGAAATTTTAAGATTTGTAACACGGTAACACAAAAGGTGACGAAAAACGTCACGCGCGTTTTTAAAAACGCTCGTTTCGAAAAAAATATTTAGTATATTTATTGTTTTTTTTTATATAATATAATTAATACTATAGTTAAATATTTATTTAATGATGCCAAAGAAGTATAACTTCTCACGCGCGTACAAAAGTACACGCACCCTTTTTTTTCACTTTTTTAAGTGTGCACTTAATTTTGTTTTATTTTAATTTTAATTATGTTCAATTAAATTATTACTTTTTTCTGATTAGGTGTAATCACAGAACATCTAATAATTAGTTAGAAGGGGCATAGCACGTAATTTGTATGGGAACCGCTGTCGCCGTTTCAATAAACACTACTAACGAAAATGAACAAATACGCACGAGGATTGTTATGTGTGCATGAAGTAGGCGTGACTCTGTAGCTAGGGATTGATTGTCGATAAATTTTTATCGGTATTTATTTTCGCAAGGTATACTTATTCATTATATACTTTTATACTTTTTGATTGAAATTACTTACTCCGTCGACAGACTCATATTTCATCATGGCCTCCGAAACAAAGTTTTTTCCAATTACCGCACATGAAGGCATTTTTACGTAATTAAGTCGCAGTATTTTGCAGTACTTTTCTCCGTTGGAGTTTGCGAGTCACTAAACAGCGCAATCGCGTGTTTTTGTGCGATGTGCGCATTTGATCACAGTATTGGCGCGCCTACCTTGCCCACAATTCCTTTCTAACTAATTATTAGATGTTCTGTGGGTGTAATAATTGCATTTACAGTTCTGTGATTTTGTTACAAAATGAATTGTTTTCCTTCTCCGACATCAGTGTCACATATTTATGTATTAATAATTAATATTGTATGTACTCCGAACTCTCGGCAGATTCTCCGAAGTGATAAATTCGAACAATAAGTTCTCATACTGATAACCAATGATATTATAATATAAATAAATATCAATGCTGATAACCAGTAGCGTACCTAATGTTTGAGGCCCGTGGCAAATTATTTATTCGGAGGGGCCCCAAAATAAAGTAGCTCAACCAACAATATAGTGCTTTTTACCAACTTCATACAAGATAATAGTTTAAAAACAATACATGGAGTTATTTTGTCAATTTAGGTGGGAGTTTGTTTTAATCCTTAGTTATACAGAAATAAATATTTAATTAACGTTAAAGGGATTAGGCCTTAGATTGACATAATTTTGAAAGAACGATTTACCATGATAGTCTTCGTCTCAGTGCCGTCTGTTAGCAAGCAGTTTTAATGAAAGTATTATTTATTTTTTGTGTGTCTTTTCGAAAATGCTTTTTATTTTTCTTTATTTTATTGATATTATATCTACGTTCGTGTGTGCACCCAATTGGCACACAAATAAACGTTTTTCTTTGTTTCTTTGTTTCTTTGTTTCTTTCTTTCTTTCAGGGGTGAGATACATCACACTTTTAACTCCCGACGCAAAAAGAGGGATGGTATTATAATAGTTTGACGTGTCTGTGTGTGTCTGTTTGCGGCATCGTAGCTCCTAAATTAATACTCCGACTATGATGTGTTTTTTTTTGTTAGATAGCTGACGTGATCAGATGCTTCTTAGTTACAATTTATTAAGATCTTTTGAGGCGTTTCTAGGACATCAGCCCTTTTTTGGTGAAAATTATAAATGACAGGGTTTTATTTAATTTAAAAATTATGGTTATTTTATTATATCTTTCCAGCCTCACCGGACCTGTGCACCGTGGATGAGATTCGTATTGATCCTTGCAGTAGCCCAAGCACATGCATTCTGAAGAAGGGGTCACCCGCCGCTATATCATTCGACTTCACGCCCAGTAAGTAAATCATTCATGACAAGATAAACATCACAAAGAACTACTATACTCTATTTTTTTAGACGAGACCTATTTAGTAAACAAACTTAGAGTGTAAAGAAACACTGCAAATTAAAATGTTTTATCTATTAATAAAATATTATGGTATCGATCCAAATATTCTGTGTGTATACAAATACCTGACGGAATAAATGTTTCTTCTTCTTCGCCAGAGTTTTCCGCCACCAACTTGAAGACGGGTTTGTTCTGGGCGAGCGACACCGACGTCCCCTTCCCCGATCTGTACGAAGCTGATGCCTGCGGGCTGACCACCTGCCCCACGGAGAGCGGCAAGACGCAGCAGCTGAACTACAGCTTATTGATCAATAAGAAATTTCCTCAAGTCAGTATATCCTATAATATAACCTGCTATAATAGTTCTACATCTGGGCTCGGGTCAAGGGCGTAGCTATTCCCGTATCAGCAGTATTAATTATACTTCGCTACATTTCAAAAAGTAGCCCAAAAGCCAACCGCCCCAAGACACCCCTTTTTCTCTTCCGATTTTACAGCTGATGTTAGAGCGGGGCCCTTCAAAAAAATATTAGATATAGATACAGGGCCTGCTTAGGGCAACTACGCCACTGGTTCGGGTTTTTTCTCAGAATTTGAGGAGTGCACACCCAGCCAGTGTTTGAGTGCTGGCTGTATGTTGAGACACACGTTGAGAACAATATGGAAAACTCTTCAAAGTGATGCGATAATTACTTTACTACGCACATAACTTTTCTAAAACAAAGATTCAAATATTGTAATGTAATGGGACGAGTTTAATGCTTTGCATTGTTGATGCCTTTGGGTTGCTGATGTTCGTCGGCGACGGTGACTGACCCTTACCCCTACTTGACCAATTCGTATGCTCGTTTATCGGCTATTTTTACCCTGGCAGGAAGGGTTATGTTTTTCGTGCGTATCTTGTATGTATGTATGTATGCGTGTAATATTCTTTGTTACCTCGTATCTTTCAAACCGCTGAACGGATTTATATAATTAAGATATCGTTAGATTCGTCTTGATAACCCAAGTGTTCTTAGATAAGTGAAATGAGACACACGGGTCACCAAAACTCCAACACCCTTGTGTTGGTGTGGCGGATTCACACACATAAGATGTTGCCCCAACGGTTCTTTAACCTTTTTGGGGACTTGATGGAAAACAAAATATTTAACGGAACCCAGAAATTTCTTTACAGCTTAGAAAGTCAGATAGCGAAGTAGTATTTGACAGTGTTCAAGGATTACTAACCATTTTAAAATGACCTTTTCCAGGGTATATTTCTCTTCAAGTGGAAGCTCTGGAATGCCGATGACGACAGCCAATTCTGCTGTTTCATGACAAAGGTGAAGCTGAGAAGATAATCGATAACTTAGTGATGTAAATTATAACGTTATACATTTTTATTTACTCAAGCTGCTTGTTTTACTGTTTGAGAATTTGTCCTTTTTGCGAATAATTCGTTTTATTACTAATCCTATTACGTACCTAAGATAGATTTTCGTTAAGATTTATACATACCTGCTGATTACTTATTTGTTTATTTATGCTTTATTGACCCGTAACAAACAAGTGGTGCAAAAGGCGGACCAGCATTCTTTACCAGTTAATTTTAGAAATGTGCAGAGAACAATGAAAGCGGTTCAAGTGAGAGAAAGAGAAATTACAAAAAGAAATGTATTTAGATATCGGCATACTAAAAAAAGTAATAATAATAAAATATGAATATATCGTAAGTACATTACTTAATAATAAAGTTTGTTGATGATTATTATAAAAATATTCTAGAAATAGCAATTAAATCAATGACTTATTTAATTATAATGCAATCCTATAATGATGCATTCAATGACTGCTTTCTTCTCACCATGTAGGCGGTACACACTTAACATTCTGTTGACATTAAGAAGACCTATTTGATGGATAACTTTTTTTAAATTTTTTTCGTAAATCATAGAAAATAATAGTTCATTTGTTTATTGTTAATTAAAAAGGTCCAACAACAATGTAACACCACGATTGAGGTAAAATCAGTACCTCCGTAACGTTCCCCTTTCCACTGAACACCAATAGATGTCACTACTTCATACAACTATGTCTTCATACTTTATAGGTAGGGGAGGTTTATAATGCCTGTTCTCAATATTCTATCTATCCAATACTCTAGTCAGTTGCCGACAATTTCAAAAAGTCAGAACATTATAGTGTCTATTTAACCTATCTATCCAGAGATTGGTTATAGATAGTTTATTGAAAATGGCCGTAAATCAACTAGACCATGTACGTATTTATAATATTTTATTCCTTTTATTATTTACACAAAATCATCAAAAAATATTCTAAAGTCCTAAAGCTTAAATTATAATAAGAGCATTGATTCGTTGTTCATTAGTTTTATTTATTTACATCAAGGAATATTGTATATTTACATGTGATCGTATAATATATTAATATCAATAGGTATAGTAATGATACGCCGGCTCTCTTTGGCATACTGTCTGAGATGATAACTTACAATAGTTATAGTATGACCGTGGTTTGGGTATTTCCACAGGTATTTCCTATTGACTAATGCGAAAAGCCGTTCATAATATTGATATTTGACTGCGAGTCATTAACTGGACGATGAAGTGGCGAAATATCTTTCAAAGTATGTAAATTACAAAACGATTTTTTACAAGAATCTCATATATTTTTACTACAATTATCCTTAAATGAAAAGTAAAACTCAGAGACTAGGTGAAATCGTAATGAGGGGGAGGGGGATAACATGTCAGCCATGTAATTTAGATGAAAGTCTGCCAGTTACATCTAAATGTGTAATCGATAATTACATCACTAATGCAAGGAACAAGATTACATTTATTGTAATTTATGTGGCAGAACTTACAGTCTGTTTACCTACTAGCTATAAAATATCATAATTCTGTAGTATGTAAAGGAGTCTCATACGATTTTTTAATTTATTAACGGCCTAGAAAACTAGGATTAAGGATAATCTTCAAGTCTGTTGCCTGGAAAATTACAGAGTCATCGACATTTTAGTTTCTTCAGTTACCAGTAGGTAAGTTAGTGAACTGATCCGTTAATGGGTACTTCAGGATTAAAATCGAATTAACTTTCCGCATTGCGGCTTAAATTGAATATGAATGACAAACGACAAAAAGATAAACATTGATTCTAAAACTGCTACTTATAACAATACATATTTATTTGAGTGCGGAAGTAAAATTATTATACATCGTGAACACAATAATAGTAAATGAAATTCGTTTAATTAATACATTTAATTATCATGAACACTTTTATTAGGTACGTATTACTATAAAATTTAATGGAATTATTTACAAACTTAACTACTATTTTACACAACATTCTGAATTTATAATCTACAGAAAAGGTTTTTGTCTATATTATCTCCTTTACCCTCTCTATTATCCTATATTACATCCTTCTTATATGGAATGTGTATGCTATATACAAATCAGTTCGTTATAAGTAACTACTAGTATTTGATATTAGGGCTCCCACACAAAACTGCGATGCGATGCGATGCGAATTCGCATCGCAGGAACTTGCGATGCGAATTTCTGCGATACGATTTAGTGCGGCAAACCGTTTGGTAGGGCGACCATTCCTTCAAGTGTAGTCAGCCGTACTGGACGTGTTTTTAGGAAGCGTAAGATGGATCGCAAAAAGATTATTGCACTGCTGTTATTGTTAAATAGATATAAAAGAAAAAGAAGATTCTGGGTTCATCCATTTATTACGATTATGAACTCTGATGGGAACTATTTTACTTAAAAGTACTATGCGTTGAGAACTGAAGAAGATAAATTTTT
Organism: Thymelicus lineola; assembly: GCA_963932265.1. Lineage (NCBI taxonomy): Eukaryota > Metazoa > Arthropoda > Insecta > Lepidoptera > Hesperiidae > Thymelicus > Thymelicus lineola. The sequence continues at coordinate 16,510,462 of OZ010695.1, forward strand.
TGATTATTTTAGAATGAGCATATCTTCATTTGAAGAGCTTTTGAAAGGCGCCGCGCGTCTTTCTCTAAAGCTGTCTCAGAGCGGACTAAAATGGCGTCACCAAGGATGACGTAATATGGCAGGAATGTGCGATGCGAAGCAGATCGGAAATTCTTGCGGTGCGTTCGTGCGAATTCGCAGATATTTGCGATGCGATGCGAATTCGCGGTTTTGTGTGGGAGCCCTTAAACTAGTACTGCCGTTTTATAATCCGCTATCCAACATCAATAGTTTTAACTCCTATGTATTCAGAAAAAATCTCTTAAAAAAGCTTCGATAAAATTCAAGGTACCAGATGTAGAATAACATAATTATAGCAAACGGCAGAGCACAAAAGAAATGATCCGATTTTGCTTGTTATTGGAAAATATCTGGGGACACGGTAGTGCCACCGCCAAGACGAGGTACTCTTCACATTCAAACACAACCCCACATACATTTAAACGCCGTACTATTTCGTTCGGCAAAAACTGCGTGGATATACGAATATATAAGTGAGACTACGAATTGGGACCATTCTTCGAGAGGGTACTAAGTACTAACTGAGTTGCAAAGGTCTAATTGAGTACCAACTTGCCTTGTGGTCATGTCTTTTTTATGGATATAGTTGACAAACGAAATGACGAGCTGCTGGTAAGTGGCTATCGTCGCCCATGGACATCAGCAATATACACAGAAGAAAGAGGAAGAAAAAATTGTCTCTCTAGCCCCCAGCCGGACACTACGAGTCATTCATGCTGACTCAAGCAAAAGAGGGGAGCTATCCAGGCGGATCCTACGGAGAAATAATAGTAATAATGACTATTAAATCAAATCAATATTACCATCATAATCACTCTCAGGGTCCCTACCACCAGCAAGCCGTCTAGTTGCCTCTTACAGCCCATCCAGTTCGGATTATGTATATTCTAATCCGCCCCAATAAGAAGTTCCCTTGTGGTCATGTCGGTTTGGTGGTAAGAAGCTGGTCACACGATGGCCAGCGTGGTGGTGGTGGTGTTGTGGTCGTCCCGCATGTGTAACTCCTGGTGCACGCCGGCCTCCTTCAGGATCCTCATGCGTGGCCCGAGCGGGACGCCCAGTGCCCTTAGCTTATCCTCTCCCACGTACGGTAGTTCCGCTGCTCCTACCTTCTCCTTCTCCAGGAGGGATGCGTATTTCTGGAAGAGAAGTTGGAGGAAATTTATGATTTAGTTCTAAATGTTCTCAAGGTTTAATTTTAGTAACTACATTTTGGACTTTCCACCAATCCGCACTGGAGCAGTGTGGTGGAGTATGCTCTAGGCTTACTTAAGAGGAGAGACGAGTGCTCAGTAGTGGGCCAATAATGGGTTGAAGCCAGCCAGATTTTGGATTATAAGAAGCTCCCTTTGGACTCAATCAACTTTCTCTGTAATAGTAGAACCTGCTAAATAGCTAACAAAATTATGCGACAGATCTCTCTTGACAGTAGGATTGTTTGTCTGTCTGGCTAGTTGCTGACCTTACATTAGAAACATGTCCTCTGTGAATATTCTGGCCACGCATCAGTAATGCCTTTGGTGTTACTGTCCATAGACGACGATAGCTACTTACCATAAGGTGGATTGTCAGCTCATTTGCAGACTATTTTCATAAAAAATGGGTGATCTGCCTCCAAAACATGAACTGACCTCGTATCCAAGCTTCTTGAGGAAGAGCCTCATGAGTGGCGGCTCGTCGCCGAAGAACTTGGTGAGCCGCTTGACACGCTCCGGGTTGCTGAACGAGAACGGGTCCGAGTGCCGCTGCCCGGACCTGATGTTCTGCTGGGACCTGGAATAAACCATCATCAACATCTTTTACCAGTCCCACCAAAAACGTCACGCGACGTCACTAAACTATATTCAATACTATTATTCTACTGAAGTTTGTTGAATTTCCATATAAAATACGAGCAATCACGTCGTAAGCTCAAAATGGCGTTTGAGGTCGCGTGACAGTGAATACTATTTTTAACATTTTTAATTGGGATTGATTACGACATAATCTAAAATTTTAACAAAAAAATAACCGACTTCAAATTAATACTTATATATACTTATATTCTTTTGACATGGATGCCGTTGTCAGATCTCGCTCAAATTTATGTGGGACCACACGACAAGCACCAGCTTTCGATTAAAAAAGAATCATCAAAATCGGTTCACCCAGTCCAAAGTTCCGAGGAAACAAACATATAAAAAAATACAGTCGAATTGAGGACCTCCTCCTTTTTTTGAAGTCGGATTTTTTTGAATGTTTACCTTAATACTTTAAATATAAAATATTAATTTACAGTTAGTGTTAGTTATAAAATATTAATTTCTCCTGAACACACACACACACACACAGAGAGACAGAGAGAGAGACAGAGAGAGAGAGAGAGAGAGAGAGAGACCGACCTGTACATGTGTCGCAGCGCGGCGAGCTCGGCGCGCACGGCGTCCACCTCCCGCAGCAGCGCGTGCTGCGTGCGCATCTCGCTGGAGAGGTGCGCCACGGAGCGCGCCAGCGTCACCACGTGCGCCTCCAGCCGCTGGAACCGCTTGTTGATGCCCTGGGGGGAGGGAGGGAGGGGAACTTATAGGTTGGCTTCAACCCATTAATAGTCGATCACTTACAATCGACACACGCCGTCGGGCTATGAGCGTTTCATTGGACCTCTTATACTGTCTGCATGCTGATAATGTGAAAACGGGTTTATGCCCGGCACCCCTAAATTGCGGTTTTTTGTATACCGTTCGCAAAAATTTTGTGGGAGAATTCACATCTTCCTGGAACTGAACCCAGAGTTTTCCATCATCTTCTGAAATGTGTGAGAAGCCAAACTCTAGGGAATATATCCTCTATAGCCTCTATAGAGGACTTCATTACGATGTTAGCAGAAGGTACCTTAAGGTCATGCTTCTTCCTGTGGTCGTTGGAACTGCGGCGCTTGTCGCGCACTGGGCGGCTGCTCACCGAGCTGGACGGCAGTGACGACATGCTGCCGTACCGACGCTTTGACGACAACCTGCTGACGAGAACATTGTGAGACAAATGCTCATTTCAGGGGATTTTGGCAAATAAAAATGTATTGATGAAGATTTTTCTAAGCCAGCAATTGAACTGGTTGATGTAGCAGTCATTTTTTTATACATCTTTGCTGCCGATGTACATTCATAACACCAAACCCACGTAACACTATACGTGGACGCCATAGAATAGAAGTCAAATGGGAACCCACTGACTCTGTTTGATACATTCTAAAACATTTCGTTGTTTATTCTAACCAAAAAGTGCTAGTATAGTAGGCTCAATCAAATTAAATTATGAAGCAGACTATTAAAAGGTAAAATCGCATCAAACCATTTGCGGCCATTGGTGAAGCGTGGATCTCTCCTTGATTAAAAAGGAATGTTTATGGGAGATGGAGACGAGTGTTCCACAAGGTTGACCGATTGATATCTAATTTAATAACAAAAAGGACTGACAATGTTCACTGAAGAAAGCAATAGTAATCTTTACCTTGATTCCCACGTAGGATGTTTTGCCAAGCTAGTTGGTTTCCTGACTCCCAGGAGTTGCAGCACCTCAGCATACATATTCTCTAATCCACGAAGTTGTCTCCGGATAGCTCTCGCATCTCCCGTTGAAGCATCGCTGTCGGTTCTTCCATCCAGGAGGGAGGACAGGTCCAGACTTCGGGTTGTGGTTGAAGTCATGTCGGTGGTGTCCAGGCCGAATACTAGACAAAGTATCACGTTAATTGACATTCATCCTTTCGGAAAAGAATATCTAGCGTCAGGTCTTGCTTGGGGAATAGCAGCCTGCAGCACTCACATTAGTATGTAGAAAATGTTGATAGCATAAAGCTATTTCTACATCTCTCATCAAAAGTATGATATAAGAATGTTGCCACACACTTACGTTATTCATAAAACATACTATTATAATGGAATGAATTGGCAGATTTAATGCTGACTCAGCATTTTCTTCTAATCAATCAACGTTGATTTATTGGTATTGGTAATTGGTATAGGATGGGATAATGATGATTTAGATTTTAAAGCAACCAGCGTAAAACACAGACCTCTTCATAAGGCCCCCCTCAATCAGTTCTGTGAGCTTGGGAAGACATTTTGACATACTTACTATGCTTCTTATAATGATGATCCCGCTTGGAAGAGTGTTTCTTGTGGGAGTGCCAGCGGGGAGACTCGCGGCCTCTCCGCCGCTCTTCGGGATATTCTGCAGATCGCCCTGGTAGGCTGTAATATGCGTAATGTTTTTGTAGTCGATATAAAAACTAAATTTTCTTCGTCTTTCCGTCCGATATGGATCAAATCTGTTCCAACAACTTTGTCGAGTTTTGTCCAATTTTTTTAGAGTTAAATCCCTAAGGAAATTCAAACTTATAAACTGAACTTCTACATGTCCAACTAGTACTACTCATAATATTATTTTTTCTTTTTCCGAATGAATTATTGCTGTTGGCCCTAGCAGCCTTAACATAGACAGAATGTGTATTGATTGGGGTTTGGTAAATCTTGGCAATGTCCTAAAGAGGGAAAGTATTATTGTTTGTTCGTCCTCTAAAGCTATGCACCTACTTTGTGCAACTATTCAGATATGGGATAATTTTCAAGGGCTGACAGAAAAGCAAATGGGCCACCTGGTGGTCACCGTTGCCTATGGACATGAGCATACCAGAGTAATCGCCAATGCAACGCCAGGCTTGAAGGAAAACTCTTATAACTCCCGACGCAAATAGAGGGGTTTTATAAGTTTGACGTATCTGTGTATCAGTGGATCTGTATGTCTGTCCGTGGCATCGTAGCATTCGTAGCTCCCAAACGGATAAACCGATATTGATCTAGATTTTTTTGAAAGGTGACTTAATCGAGTCGAGAGTGTTCTTAACTATGTTTAGTGTAAATAAAACAGGGGTATTTTAAAATTTTAATTTAAGATTATTGCACCGTTTTTGAAGAACCTTTTCTCACCTGTTCCTCTTATGCATGTCGGAGGCGGGTGAGAGTGGTGGCAGCGGCGGCGTGACAGAGCTGTCAGAGCTAGGCGAGGAGTCCAGCCTCATGCCCGCCAGCTTTGGCTCTAGAATCTGCCGCAGCTCGCATTCCACCAGGTCCGCCCATTCGTTCTCGCCTGCTGGAGGTGTTAAGGATTGAGGAAGAAAGCTTTATTAGCTGTGGCGATTCTTTTATGTTTAAAGTATAGAGGAAAAGTAAGGAGAATAATTGTCTCTGATGTAAAAAAGTGTCCGTCAGACTGCGTTGAATTGATGGCGTCATGATGGCAACAGGGTATTTTTGGATTATCTCAATAGTTAAAGTTTGGTGTAGAATAGAACAGAATAGAATAGTGTACAAGACTGTCATTGTCTTACTCGGTGTACTTCAAACCGTCAACAATTGCTACATTCATATCACACCTACCCTTTGCCTACGCTAGCGCCATTGTGGAGAGTTTCGAACTATTTTTTATGAGTCAGTTTTCCTTTACTTCTATCCTTCATGGTTTAAGGTGAAACGTAACATGACGTCACTGGTGACATTAACATATCGATTGACAAATAACACATGATGAATCACATGACCGGCGAACAAATACTTATCAGTCCCAATATCAGGCATGGTCACTACCAACTAGGTTACATGTTTACGTGAATTCTTTTTGCATGAATAACATACAAAATAATATCACAAAATATAATTTAGAGAATGTCCTTATCACGATGTTTTATTTGTGGAGTTGGAAAGCATTTAGTCGAATATAATAAGGCTAAATAATAAAGATTCCGTAAATCAACTTACTTGGCCCCGGAGCTTGCTGACTCGGACCAGGCTGTGGCTGAACTCTAGTCTGCCCCACAGCATCTGAATCAGCAGAAGTGTCATGAAGACTTGGTTCAGGTCTTCTGCCACTTGAGTAAGCCACGCTTCCTCTGCCAGAATCTACGTTGGATGACTGACCGCCGTTCTTGTCGTAATCTATAATTATGTTGAAATTAGATCTTCAGAAGAAATATTTTTAGCTGTAGGCATACCATACTCGTAATTATGTAACTTGTTTATTGTTCAATGAATACTAAAGTTAAATTTTTCATGCACTAGTTACTTTTAAGTTTTAATTTTCTTATAAATAAAAACCATACCAGAACTAGCTCCAGAACCGCTGGCTCCCTTTTTGCCATGTGCCTTTAAATCTTCTATTCTATTAGGAGTTTGTCGTGACGAAGATGGCTGAGGATTATAAGCTTCAGTTTTTCCACTTGAATGATACACACTATCTGCTGACTTTTGGCTCGCAATTTCATCGTTCCTTTCTAGAACTTCTGCGGAACTTGATGCTCTCTCTTCTTCTTTTTGTCTTTGCCCTAAGGAGTCTGGTGTTCTTCGAGATTCTCTATGACTATCTGGCGTTCTACGAGATTCCCTATGGCTATCAGGTGTTCTACGGGATTCTCTATGACTATCAGGTGTTCTTCTATATGCGTCATGTGTTCGTTCTAGCCTATTTGATTCTATAGATCTTCCACTTGTTCGAACACGTTCCTCAAAACTGGATCTCCCTTGAGCTGCAAGTCTAACACGAAATCCACCATCATCAGATTCACGCTCCTCATGACTGTTTCTAGGGGGACCATTCTCGTTCAGTGGACCATCTAGAAGATTTCCATGGGAGTTTCTTCGAGATTTGTCATGGTTTTTAGGTGTAGATACTTCTAACCGCTGTGGAGGTTCATCTAAGAGATGAGGATGGGACGCGGCTCGTCTTCCCTCTATAAATCCTCTTTGCCGAACAACTTCCCTTTCTAATTGTTGAGGACTTCTTAGATCAGGTCTCGAATGTGAATTGTCAAACTGAAAAAAAATTATAATATTGTATTAAAAGTTTGGTAAGCAAAAAGTGATCCATCCGTCACAATTTATCAGAGTACACCTACGATCGAATCACTTATGATTCTCACACTTGCAAAAACGGAGGTTATATAACTTGAAGTAATCAGATCAACTTGACTGGTTTCATGTAGCGTTGTAAGAAAATATTCAAATGTAACTTTAATGTGATCATTAAAGTTACCGGGCATTTTTCATCCCTGACATACCGGTTACATAAAACTAGACAATCTTTATGAGTGTATCAATTATCCGTAACGCCGTCAGTGTTATTTTATTATGAGGAAACGCTATAAAAGTCATTTCCCGCACTATTCACTGACACGAAATTGATGCATTAACTTATAATCCGGTGGGAATTATATAATTGCATTGTGGGAATTATATCATTGCATTGGACAATAAAATTTATAACTTTTTACCTCAATGATGATATTACTGATTATTGGTTCCCAAATTCATGGATTTTTTTTAAATAAGTAGGTTAATGGTATCATATTTCTAAATTAAGTCTGCCTCACTTATTTCTTAAGATTTGACATCACCTATTACTGTTATGAAAATAAAGCATCTTATCAATTTTTAGATTCGTCAAGATAGTTGATATGACATCGCAAATGACTTCCTGAATTTTTGAACAATAATCCAATAAATTCATCTCGTTGCCGACTTCACGGTATCTCGCCATCAGCCAACACTTACTTTAATTACGGAATACTATGGGAAGTAGTTAATTGTTGGGAACGATTGTTCTTTGTTACGGCCGACAGAGTGAAGGGAACGGGGCTAAGAAAGAAGAGAATGTCAGTTCATAATTTTTCCAGGTTTTAGTGGACTCTAAATGCATCGCATTGTTGTTCGCGAGAAACAAATTGAGGTATTGCGGTTATAACATGCCACTGACGTGACAGTCAGCATTCAGTCACTTTGTGTGTAAAGCAATGTACGAATTGTACGAGTACTAAGTTAGCACTATTCTTGATTGGATTGCATGTTATTATGTACTCCTCTAAATTACAACATTCTCAATAACTTGTTTTTTTAAAATCAAAGTCTCGAAATTATACCAAAAGCCTTTAATTTTGAGACGAAATTTTAAATCAGATAGTCAATAATGTGTTGAATTAGCTAAGATACTAATAAATTCAATAGATTCGGTAATTAAAAATGACTGTATTATTATCTTGTATTATTATCTTTTTTGTAATACTTTTTTAAAAGATGTGCTGAGGAGTTTCAATAGGCTTTTCTTCTCCTCCACGACAAAGCACCTTCCGAAAAGCCAAAAAATGACGTGCATGAGTGTATCAGTGATACCTATATGAATAAAATATTTTGACTTTGACTTTGACTTTGACTACAACTATCATTCAATACGTATAGCATTACTTAGTAATAAACATACTTGTGATTGCGGGCTGGTCTTCAAGGACGTGAAGTTAGCCATAGATCGCACGTCCATGTCTCGCTGGTAGACGGCACTACGCCGGCCAGGGGGTCCGTACTGTTGGTAGAGTGCATCAGCCCCTAAAGCCTGGGGCCTGGAGTGTGGAGAGGCCAGCATCTCCTGAGATCTGGCCTGCTGGTGATTTAACAGCATCTGTTGCTGCACTATTTGTTGTTGCATCAACTGTCTGTAAATAGGATTTGAGGAGAGTTGTCAGTTATCAGTTACATATTGCTGTTACAAGTTTTTATCAAAACATAAATTCAAGTTGTGAACGTATGGTTTAAAATTCTCAAGTTAATACTATTGATACTTTATAGTAATAATTATGCAGTTCTTTAATAAAAATGTAAGTTATCCCTAACTTTATTAATGTTCATCAGATCAATATCTCTTCGGATTATAGGCGCTGGTAAACTATTACCATCAGTTTGTGGATTCGCTTTTTATCTGCTCCTTTGACTATAAAATAAATGAGTTACCTATGAGGCGATGGACTGGGATAAGCCATGTTGTTTGCCATTCCATGGCTGTATTGCATATCTGGTCGGTTCGGTTGTGGCATCGGCCTCCCATATATTCCTTGCTCAGCTTTCCTCGGAGTTTCCCTAGGGGTTACTTGTTCAGGCTCTGGTCTCTTTCTCTCTTCAATATTATTTAGACTAGCTTCTTCGTTGGCTTTCTCAGATTCATTATTTTCTTTATTCTTAAATCTACTAGATATCATGTCTTTTAGTGTGTGGTAAGTTTTGCTAACAGATTTTGTGCTTTTAGGCGCATCTCTCGTGCTATCCTTCCCAGTTTCAACGGTGACTGTTATTAAATGTGAATTGTTTTGTGATTCTGTCTTAGGGCCATAGTTTTTAGTCGGAATTGGAGGTTTGGGCGAATCGTAGTTTTGTACGTTTCTTGCTACTGCTCCTGGATTCTGGTTTTGATGCATAGCGTACCCGTAGTTCTGTTCGTGGTACTGTCTGAAGTCACCTGATGTGCCAGCTTGATGGTTCTGTAAATAGACAAAAATCCCTCATAGTTAATTATTATCGGAAATATTCTCCTACATGTGTTTAAATGTAAAAAATTCCTTCTGAGTTTTTGAAAATATGGGAAGACCTATTAACTATTTGGTGACATGGAAATCTTTCACATTTAGCTATTTACTTAGGTATCGGTTTGAATTCGTAACAATAATAACGTATTCGCATCATAACACAAGCCAGTATTTCGCTAGTATGTAGCAGCCATTGAAGACAATTCCAATAATAGTAGTTGACGGATCTTTTTGTAATATGTAAGTACTATGCCTGTGAACCACGAATGTGTTACGGCGCTGGGAGCGAGGAACAATGGGCCATTGGCTTGTAGTTTGAATCGAAGAACAATTGTAGAGAGAGGCTTAGCTGTTATACCGTATGCTAGAGAAATGCATGCACTTGGGGTATGTGGCGCAGACATACATTCCAATTATGTTTTCATTTCGCTGGAAATAACATACCTAGAAAATGACAACGTAGAAATCAAAGAATTTAAGAAGGCAGCAAAAGTAAATAATAAAACTTTTGATTATGTTATAGATTGAGACTGAGCAAAGGCAAAAGGAGCGCAAAGGATTTGGGTATTTGCGTCAATTAAGGATGGCATCGTCAAGAAATATACATAGGTACTATCATTTACCATAAACGTGTGAAATATGAAAATAAATAATTACGTTTGCATAATAAAAAAATAATATAAAAGAGTGACAAAAAATTTAAAAAGTACTAACATTTTCTAAAGCGAATTCAACCATGTTGTAAAGTTTTCCTGTTTGGGTAAAATTATAACTTCTTCAATAGCACAAATAACAAAATAATAAACACTTCACTATTTCTGAATAAAAACTTTGCCTTTTATGACTATTATACACATAATCACTAGTTTAATTGACGGTACTATTAACCGAGACAATTTAGTACATGAAATACTACAATAACAATAACACAAAAAGAGCAGAAACAATAAAAATACTATTCTTTAACTTTTCAACCAGGAGCTAAGAAAGTAAAACTCCAAAGCTCAGTTCTAAGCAGAGATAAAGTATACTAAGTTCTAAGTTCAGAAGCAGACCGGATGCGCGCGCGCACGGGGTGTCGAGCGCGCAAAGCAGACGGTACTGACGATATCGTGCGTGCGGGTTCGTTACGCCGAATTAGCTAACGGAGGAATATCCTCTAAGATTGGAAACACATAAAAAGAAAAAAAGCAACAACGAATTAAACATCGTAATCTCGTTTTTTCTTAGGTATGTTTATTGGTTATTAGTCACGATAACGAATTTATTTTTGTATACTTCTTTTTAAGCGGCCTATCCTACAGTTTTCGAGAAATAATTAAAACTGAACAACACTTAGATAAAACTTTAAGGGCTCTAGAAAATAAGCGGTTATATAAAAAATATATAATAAGTTAATTTTAGGCTCTAAATTTAATTAAATGAACTAAATCTAGTATGATTTCCTACGTCAGTCAATTAGTTTTCAGAATTAGATACAATCTATTTCAGTATTAAAATGTATTGTATTTATTGAAAGGACAATTTGGTCAACTTTTTATATGCATTAAGAAAGTGTTATATCATTGCAAAATGTGATGTTCAACTTAAAGTTTTCCACAACTAGATGAGTTGTTAATTGTCGTCCATTCCAAGCACGCATCGACATTTTAGATTTGATACACAAATCAATAGCATACAGATACAAGATGAAACTTTCACTACCGTATAGTATCGTGTAATCGTTTTCACGCATGGTACGTTTTCTATACAAGTGGAGTAATACTTAAAAATATAAAAATATCGCAGTTATAAAAGAAATAAAATTTCTGAGTTAAGCTACTTCAAACTCCATTTACAAGTGCCAATAAAATTAAGGCTGCTTTATGCAGTAGGGCTTAACAATAACAACAATTACATACATGTAAATCCTATATTCATGCTTAAGGATTATATTATAATACTTCTAGAGTTTGGCTTAAGTTGTTTGTTATGCACATTTTGGAAACTTTTTTACCGACTTCAAAAAAGGAGGAGGTATTAAATTCGACTGTATTTTTTATGTTTGTCACCTCAGAACTTTCCACGGAGTGAACCGATTTTAATGATTCTATTTTTAATCAAAAGCTGGTGCTTATCATGTAGTCCCACTTAAATTTGAGCGAGATCTGATGAGTAGTTTTGAGATATCCCTAATTTTAAAGTCAGTAATTTTTTGTCAAAAATTATGTACTTGTTGTAACGGAAGATATCAAAGTATATAAAAAGCATGTTTTTAATTTATTTATGAAATGGGTTTATCGATGAGTGCTTTACAATGGCGATAGACCATTCGTAGTATAGAAATGGCACGGATAACTTCACCGTTGTTTCGTCGTAGGCACCGCTTCCACACTGGACGCGTTTTGAATTTTGATGCGATCGTCCACTATTGGTGCTCGTTTACCAGTCCACATACTGGCTGTATTATGTTATAAGGAGTCGAAGGATGTATCCGTTTTAATTATGAGATAGTTACACAAGAAAGGATTATGCAATTAATCCAAGTTGTGTATATGCCTTGATTATTGTGTAGAAAATATCGGCCGGTTTCTATAAGATCATACTAAAATTATGTAAGACCTATTAGAAAAGCCAGTTTTTTTGTAATTAAATTATTAGAATATAAATGGTATATACGGATATATGATGTCAGTCACTGTTCGAGCAACCTAATTATTATCGAAGATAATATATATCCAATCAATATTCTAAACATGCGAAATTTTCATTATTTTTGAAATTTTGTTAAAGAAACGAGTTCTTCTGACGTTTCTAGTTTACTAATCCTGAATTACCAGCTGTAAACTGCTTTTCTCTTATTGTCGGCAACACTACGCACATGGAATCAAGTTAAAATCTTGCGGGACTTTTACATAAAAATCATGTTTTGCGAAGCAATAGTTAAAATTTTAAAACCGACGCTGCACAAAAGTAGTCGAATCTATATATTTCTCTTTTCTTTATATTCTTTATAATCTTTATATGTATATCTTTATATTAATAACATTACCTTCAAGTACTCGTATTTACATAACAATGACATGCGCAAACGCAGGCTTGATATACGTATAACTGCATTTATCAGCGTTGAGGGTTAATAAACCGTAGGCTATGGGGCGTTCACTTCTAACGTGATTAGATTGGGCGCAGGCCTCAGTGATTAAGTATTAAGCGCGTAGTGTTGATAACAATGGGGAATTGATATACAGTGCGATTTGAGCGTTTCCGTGTCCTGTAGGGCACGTTATACATTGTTCCTGTTGCTTAACTTATTATTAACAGTCGTCAGGATAAGGATTTCTCGGTTGCATAAAATTTCGACAAGTAGAATCTTTTTGTGAAGGTTCCTGGCTAGCCACCACCAACACCAAACAATAAGGACGTCACCGATGATTTGTCAATCTAGAAAGAAGAGAGAAACGAACTGGCTCTCCAGCTGCCAGATGGAGTATGAGGAGTTGTTTGGCGGCTTTTTCATGCAAGAGGGTTGTTAGCCGGGTTTCACGTTAAGACTTACGCCCCAACTCAAAATCACTATCGGTTGATTTAATCGCTTCTTGTAAAGAATCACCATACAAATTCTGTACTAAGGAGCGATTTAAGTCACCGGTTATTGACTGAGTTGGGGCGTTAGTCTACTCATACTCTACCACGGGTAGCACGGTGAATTATACTCTAGATTTTTCAGTCATGTCCTATGGTGTGTTTTCCTGGAACTAAATAAATTATGTCCTGGATTAAAAAATTGTTCGTTGCAACACAGAACAAAAAAACAAACGGAAAAGAACAATAACAAGTCATGTGCTGTTGCGTCTTTGTTGTTGGAATTTGTTGGAACTTCAATTTCTTTCAAGAAAATAATCATTTCTTGGAACGGTGTTGAGGAAAACGCACAAAACGCACTACTCTGTATCAATGTAGTAGTATAATACAGTGCAGTAGTCCTATAAGCTCACAAATTAAGGAATAGTTGTATTCTACAACTGTATAATTCATACGTGGAAAAGAACAATAGAGAGTTACAAGTACTGACAAACACATAACGAAAGAAAATGTTTACGTTCATAGTGATAATTTGAAAATAACCTTTTTTACAAATATAATTAAGGTTGAATTTTTACTACAGAGCGTGAGTTATAAGGTATGATTAATTTAACCTTTTACCGTGGTTTAATGTACCATAATAATCGTCATTGGTTATGTTTAAGCCATTTATTATGCTTAAATTAAGCTTAATGACTGATGTTATAATCAATTAACCGCGGAGTTGTGAGTCTGATTTGTGGCATAAGGGATAATTACTTATTAAAATATATACCATAATTAAATTTTAACACAATAGGACTGTTTTGTCGTAACTTTTAGAAGAACTTCAAGCTTTTGATTTTATGATTCCAACCGAGTAACGGCTCAAAATTTTAAAATCTTGATACTCTGGAAACTAAATCTTGAACTTTTTTCCTTTGGCTCGTATAAGAGACGTCGCATTGTCGATACATTTTTAGGAACCTTTATTTATTTATACACCTCATGGGCATAACACAAAAAAACTTTAATTACTAATGAAAAGTTAATGGTTGACAGCAATCGTATTTGATGGTGGCTGGCATTGAAATCCAGTATATTAAGCGGTTGTTATCATAAGAAAACAGTCATTAAGCCATGTCGGAGGCCCTCCCTCGGGCGGCTTGAAAACTTCCGACACTTGGGTTGGCCACTAATCCTTCCACCAATCCGCACTGGAGCAGCGTGGTGGAGTATGCTCTAGGCCTCATCAAGAGGAGAGACTTGTGCTCAGTCGTGGGCCATTAATGAGTTGAAGCCAGCCATATTAAACGCACATTAGTAAAAGCCTATTCAATTCACTCTTATCTTAAGGCTCCTTCATCATAGTTTTAATTTAGATTTGATAGTTATGAATCTGAAACAGACTGGACCCTTTCCGATATGTCCATAACATTATCACGTGCGGCCACGATGGGCCAGGGCAAGGAACTCGATCGTCATGCCTCGCGCGTCGTCACGCTCGTTAGGCGGGAAGTCGGGTGGATTCAGTTCAATCTAGTTCAATCTAGTTCAGTCTAGTTTAATCTGGTTTTATCTTTTATTCGCCAGGTTAAGAAATTAAATCAATGAGTACGAATTGCGTCTTTATTCGTTTGTGCGATGAAAATACGGAACTTAAAGGGTTGTTTTCAAAGAGTTTGTTTTCTGAGAAGATTGTATTTTTTTGCAGTTTAATTCCTGTAGAATCGATTTTCATATACAAAGCCCGGGGTATAAAAATGTATGAGGAGTAAAATCAAATTTTCTCCGTTACGTTAGGCGTTATGCGTTAGATTTGTATGCGTTAGGTTTGTAATTCGTAACAAAGAATCTAGATGGCGATTGATTTGATGATCGCAAACTAGATGGCGTTGTTACTGATTTGACGATAACGTCATGTTAAATTAAGTAATTAATATAAATAAATGTAACAAGCATGTTTTCAGTAGTTAAAAAAATCTATATATTTTATAATCTATATATCTCTATATATTTTATAATCATTCGCAAGAAGGAAACTTCGTGAATCAGAGCTGACACACACATTTTTTTATATTTTATTTCGAAGAAAGTATCGTGTGTAGATACTTTTATAATTTTGTCCTAGTAGTGAAATATGTTTTACCGGAGTGCGGAGCCTTAACCATTTGCTAACCACACTTTAAGTAAAGCGAAAATTTGACTTCTATTGTTTGAAAACATTTTCTTTAATTGGAAAGTTCTAAAAAATAAAAATAAATAAAAAAGGCAATAAAACTGAAGAGTGGAGTTTGGGTGGCCTAAGATATGGGAATGGTCAAAATTACCGAAGCCGGAGATTCAGTCGAATCATAGTTCCAATACATAAAGCAATTGGCCATAAAATCTTACAAAAAAGTTAAGGCGTTTCCACTAATAAATGTTTTTACGCGTAAAGACTCGTGCTCTGTGACCCTTCAATCTGAAAGAGTCATCGGTAGTAAAAACAATTAGCAGTATCGCACGAGGTCAATTACTTTCTTTAAATTATTTTAACCGGCTAACTTTCGGCTCCGTAACATTGTACCCCACAAAACTTATTCACGTACTACACCTGAACCCATGACCCCCCACTACAGGTTGGTTTACAAGTGTTAACTACAGGTATGAATGAAGGCGGTTGTTCTATTGCTAGCGATGAAAGACAAACTAATTCGTATTTTTTTTTAATTTCTTAAGCTGATATTTAAGACAATAAAGCATTAAGCTAAGGTATTATTACGATAAAGTTTTTGCGTGATCATAAAATTATTTGATCATGTTATAGAATTAGTTTAATTACGTAAGTATTAGAAAAGATGAAAGTAGCTGCAAATCCTACCTAAAGCATGATTTCTACGATTGAATTTTTTAATGAATAGATACATCCAAAATATATCACTTCACGTCATTTATTTATTTTTTTAGGGTTCCAAAGTAAAATCGGATCTTGGCATTCAAAGTCAATGAGTAATAGTCGATAAACTTACTACTTCGGGACCCTACATTGCGCATGGCCGGTTTTTTGTTACTATTCGCGTTGCTCTAATTCCGTGGCAATAATTTTATCGCTCAATGTTAGGATACAAGATACAAGTCCTCGTTATTAGACGTTAGTGAAACAGTTTCCTATTGTAACCAGATAAAATCGTTGGCCCAGGAAATGTCCCAAGATTCGTGCCAAGTGGGAGATTTATGGACACGCTAGTGTAAGTTCTGTTACAAACAGATAGTGGAATTTTGTGTTAATGCTAGAATTAAGGGAACTCGAACAATACGGACTGTTGCGGCGCCGATTAACGTTGTAAAATAAAAGTAATGGGGTTGAACTAAATGTTAGGTTAGGTCGTGAACCGTGAATGGGGAAAATACAAGCGATGTGGCCAAATAAACAAAGATAACAAAGTAATGGAAAAAAATGTTAGGGAATGAGTAAAGAAGGAAAAAATAATAAGAAAGACATGAAGAAGAATTTTCGTTCGCTGTAAATAAGTTACATAAAGAAAAACCACCGTTGAAAACTTAATCCCTATAACTTAGCAATGCCAACCCTAATTGAAATTTTCAATAACATACACGAGTCGATTATATACAATGTCAATTATAGTATCAAGCTAAAAAAATATGGGCGACAGTTTCTTCTTCTTATCGTTACTATTCGTTTGGTATTTACTTCAAAAATAATTTGTGTGAATTTAAGTTGTAGTTAGCTAATTTGACGATGCGATGTGCTGTTGAATGTCTATGCAACTGTGTTTTAAACGTACCTCGGTGTGCGTCCAGGCAGACAAGGCCTTGGGGGGCGTGTCGGGAGCTACAGCCCCCAGCCTGCCTCGCTTCCTGGCCTCTTGGAGGATCGGGACCTTGGAGTTCTTGTCCCCTGATGACAGGATCACTTCGCGTTCTATCTGTAAATATACAGGTGTATGTTGTAACTGGCGCTCTGTATCCTTTGACCGTGTTTTTAACCGACTTCAAAAAAAGGAGGAGGTTCTCAATTCAACTGTATTTTTATGTGTTACATCATAATGTTTTACTTCATATACCACCGATTTTGATGTTTTTTTTATATTCTAAAGCTGATACTTGCCATGTAGTCCCATTTAAATTTGAGCGAGATCTAACGAGTAATTTTTGGGCTATGCCTAATTTTGAAGTCGGTTATTTTTTTGGAAGAATTATCCGGGATGATAAGTACTGTAACAAGCATCCACATATTCTTTCAAACTTATAAAATTAGTAGTAGGACTATACGTTTGTTTGTGCTTTGTTTTGACCTGTATCTTAGTTTGCAGCGATGCAAAGGAGGGATTGGGGTTCGAATTAAATTGAACTTAGTTAAATTGAACAGTGTTAGACTGAGTGAATAATGGATTTTTGGATAGCAATAGGTCATTTTCATATGCTCTAGGTAACTAGCTATAATAATAACTAACGCTACACACTCTTAAGTCAAAACTAGGATTCCTGTATCGTGGATACGATGATCAACACACAAATATGTACCTAAGACATAACCCAGACTGAGGACAGAAATTCAAACTTATCATTCAAATGTTTGCCTCGCTGGGAATCGAATCTAGGACCCTTGACACAGCGGTCAGCATGGTAACCGTTACTGTCAATCGCCTTGCATGATACAGTAATGGATTTTTTTTCCTTGCGCACAATATAAAACAACTAATATAAAACTTACAATTGATAATATTTTTTGTAATATCCCAAAATACGCGCACAGTTACTTTAATACATTTACATACACAATAATCAAGCACTAATCACAGAATCCCATAACTTTTATCAATATTTTAATCACATGTATAATAATTTTGCGATTTTCCAACTTTTTGCATGTAACTCATGTCAAAACACGTCACATTGAGCCAATAACTAGTATAACAATGCGTACTTTCACCGAGATATCTCTGCTTCAAAAATGCATTACGTACGCCCAATAAAAACTTACGGGTGTCGAGCTTAGAGAAATCGCTATTCATTTGCCTCCGAGCAATCACCTGTGAGAGACACTGCATTTGTCAGAGTCGGATCGGATTGGATCGGACGACAGGTAGTAATAAATACTTTTAAATTGAATGGGGACTCATGGCAGATTTGCAGTTTCTGCTACTTAATAATTATTATAATGCTAATTATAATGACGTTAATAATTGGCAAAATATCAAAGTTGTATAAAGTTTGGCTTGGTTATGGCCATATAGATAGATGGCACTGACAAGTCAAAAAGGAAGCTAATTTATTACAATTGCAAATACGCAAATTTATGGAATGGATGGAAATGCAGTATACAATATTTTCGCAGGGAAATGTGTACAATAAATCATGTTTATTTTGAGGCTGAAATAGCTAACACAGAGAACTCTAAATTGGTATGTGAGATACATACCAATCTAATTTGAGAGGATATGAAAGTTAATGGAGTCAGTAACGGTTAATAGCGAAGAATTGAAGAATTTCTTCAATTGGTTTTGTGAACTCCAAACTAAATTGGGAAATGAGGAAGAAGATAACGATGAATTAATGCGAATATTTTTACAAACACAATACATGTATTTCCTAAGTTAGCTCATTGGATTCTAACAATCATCAGAAATCTACGTATATTTCTGCCATTCGTATATACATTAAATTGCCAACTAATATTAAAATTCTATGTAACAATAAGTTTAAAAATACATTCAAACAATGGCTTATCCGTAAAGTATACTATAACTTAAATTAATTCTTTGCTGACATCGAGCTTTAATTATCATGATTATTATTATTCTGTCTGACATATAATAATTTCCCTATTTTTATTAATTTCGGTTGACCATAACAATTGACAAATTCTCGTAAGTATGTAAAAAAATTCAATTTAAAATATATAAAATCTGACAAATTGTATGCCCGATAAGGGTAGACTGTTAATACTTATATCTGATTTTAACACCAACATGTAAAATGTAAACAGTCTCACAATAAATGAATTCTATTCTATTCTATTCGATCTCTGTAAGCTACACTACACTGTTGAGTGTGAATATTCCCCCTAGTTGTACAGTTTTAGAGTCATGCGAAGTCCACAAAAACCAGGTTACTTAAGGATGATACGCAAGTTCAGTTATCGATACACGTGAATAGTTATGTTAATAATCTCCTATTTATATACTAATGCAGATAAACAAAAACATGTGTCAAAAAGTCAATAAAAATAAAAGTATAAGATCGCATGATATCGAAGACTATATGCAGATTAAAAAACAGAGAAATTAATTATGAGACAATAAACTGACTTTACTTTGCAGAAATTCGCGACCACAATATAATTATAATATTCTTACTCATACTGAATACAGTCTTCGATTCCTTAACACATCCCCACATAAAATAAACCCTTCACAGAACCCTAAAATCCATATAAAGTCAAAATATTCATAACCAGCTCTCAATCTAAATATAGTCTGAGATGTCATCGACCTCAAAGGCATCTAGTCATTCAGGGCGCTAATGACAACCGTGACGGAACGGAAGGACCAGGATTAATGGCCAGGTCTGACCACATAACGTATAAATAACCGGGGAATGTCCCAAGATGGCCTTTATCAGGTAATCTGTTGACGATCGCCAACCGATACTCGCTACTGATCCGCGCTAACGATATGTAATAGATAAGAATATCGTGTAATATATTGCCTATTACATACTGTAGATTTATACCCAATCTATCTGCAAGCTAAACCTTACTACCTTAGTATAGTTTATTGGGCGTCATTATGAAGTATTTATGAAGCTCTCATTGAATCGTAATTGAATATCTTCATCAATCGGAAAGTTATTGGTTTGAATTTTCTCATTCGTGTTAGTGTGTGTATGTTATGTGAGAGTGTGAGCGAGTGTGATCTGTGTAATTTATTGCACGTGTGTGTTTATGTATGTGTGTATTTTATAAAGGCAAGGCAACCTATATTCTTCAGTCTGAAATGAATTTCCTCTTCGATTATACGCGTGTTGAAACATCAGTGCGGCTCATAAAATAATGAATTTGAACAACAGTGAAGTTGGATGCCCTAGCTGGAACTTGTGGAAGTACGTATATCCGAATAAAAAAAATATAAAATGAGAGGTGTCAAGGGACACCCGGATGGAACGAAGTTCCTTTCGATTTAAGTATTGTTTTTTGAAGTGATTCAGAAAGTTGTATAGCGCCATCTCTGTAAAACTCTCTGAATCACTTCAAAAAGTATCGTGGCAAATTTTCGTAAGAAAATTTTCCGTCTAGCCCCCTTTCACAACGCGCGATAAGGAACTTCGTTCCAATAATAGTTGAAAGCTAAAGTTGTACTCACGGGGAACTTGGCGGAGTGTGTGTGCAGCGCGGGGGGCGCGGAGGGCGCGGGCGCTCCGGGCAGCGCCGCCTCAGGCGCCGGCGGCATCCTGTACGGGGGGACGGGGTCCACTGTACCTGCGGGGGGACAAATACACACCTATAGAATGTTCTGATAAATATTATTGTACACACAGTGACGTCACGCTATCGAAATTTTCAAGATCGTGCGCAGAAAATTTCGAACTGGATAAGACGGACAGAGCATAGCCAAACGGTATGCGGGAGATCTCACTTTGTTAAACTGATAACCACAATGTGAAGTCAAGAAATCCGAAAATGTGACAAATTTTGCATACAGTAACAAAACTTCTCTAAACCAACATTACTCACATAAATGTTTCGAAACCTGATATTATCTAATCTGGTTATGAAATAATCCGTTCAAAGAAAACTGGAAAAGTGAGTTAACGCAATTTCCACAAGTTTTCCCATTAGACGAGATTGCTCGGATGTACGACGGCGGCGCAGTAAAGAGTAAAGTGTGTATCTGCGCGAGTTATAAGCGCAGGCGGGTAATATAAAATACATAATTGTGTAATACTAGCTGTTACCCGCGACTTCATCCGCGTGGTATTGAACAACATGATCCTATTTTTTTTCTAAAACAATTTTTTTTTCTAACATAAAAGTAGCCTTACTCCTTGTTACATCAGCTATTTGCCAGTGAAAGTCTCGTGCCAAATCGGTCCAGCCATTTCAGAGATTAGCCGAAACAAACAGACAGACAAAAATTGTAAAAAAATTGTTTTGGTATATGTATCGTGTATATACATATCCAAATGCACTTAGTAAAAAGCGGTTATTTTAATATACAAATAGACACTCCAATTTTATTTATTTGTATAGATTGTTACGGAGGAATTTTATACCTCAAGTAAAAACAACAGAGAGGAGAAGTAAATATAAGAAAGGGCAGGGACGTCAATTATCGTGAGGTGAGGTGAGTCGTGTCGTGAGGAGAGGAGAGAATTGAGGAGAGGCGAGATGCAGGTTGGTGAGGTGCGGTACGGAGTTGTAAATGAGATGAGTTAGAGTGGAGGGAGTCTTCCAAAATGTTACTGGCTGGCCTGGTGTTAAAGTTTTTTATTTTCCATAAAAACTAAAACTAATAAAATTAAAGCGATCGTAATATGGCAAAAGAACTATCTCTGAAGCTTAAGTGATTAAGAATTTGTTGAGAGGTGCAGGGTAATGACACCACAAAAATTAAGATATTATTAAGATAAAAGTTCCTCGAATGGAACCCACGTCTCGGAAAACGGAGTAAAGGACGCCCCCAGACCAGGTGGACTGACGGCCTGAAGAAGACAGTGGACATTCACTGGATTCAGAAGGCTCAGGGCTGAAACTGTGAATTACCACCTAAATTATTAGGACAAAAAAGTATTAATTTAACTATTCATAAGTCCCCAAGAACGTTAAGCCGCTAAACGCAGATATATCTGCTCGTATTTCTTTAACTCGCGGTCAACTTACAACTTGACTACGTACCAATAAAATAATGACAGGTACACACTATTTCCTGTGATGGTAACTTATCGCCGTATTCATCAGAGATCGGAGCGAATTGCTGGGACCGCTCTTCAAATTGATATTATTAAGTATAGCTCCGAAGCGACTCCGCCACTAAAACGTTTGAGAAGAGCTTGAACTACTTTCTTGCCAGGTTTGCAATTTAAGGTTAGAAAACGAAACCATGTTGCTTGTAATGGGGGGCTTTAGATTTTAACGGGACCTTGTAAAGTTTACGGACCTCTATTGGAAATGGCAAATGAGTATGCATTGCAGTCTCTGGTGTTAAGTGGTGATGATGATTGGGATTGGTTTATTAATAGACCCGTTATAACCATCAGATCGAACGCACATGTTCTTTGAATAAACCTGCATTATGCATGAATGGTACATATGCACTTTCGGCTTGTGTTCAGCGGGTTATTTAGTTACTGTTAGTTTTTTAGCCTGATATAAGCAGGCGGGTGACCTGCCGGTCTATTATGAACTCTTAATTCCAGCCAAGTTCCAGTGTAAACGTCAAATTCATGTTACGAAAGCGGTCACGTGACACTTTTTAGCCAATCATACGTCGTTTAAAGCCCGAGAAATGAATTGCCTGGAACATGAATGGTTTTATAAAAGTTCATAATAAGCCCGCTGATCGTAAATGGTCATCGTCGCCTATGGATATGTGTAAAACTCGATAATGCAAAGCCGATTCTTGAAGGGAACTCTTTTTAAATTATTTTTATTAAATCCCATATAGCGAGGAAAACCTGGAAAGGAAGCTTATTTCACAGATTGCATAACGCGGCAGAAAGGATCGTAAAATTGGCCACAGATAGTCCAGGGAGATGGAAGGATTAACAAGATGATTAAAAATTTAATAGTACCTCAATCTTTCATTGATAAAAAATAACAATAAAATAAAACCTGACTCCCATCGTGATACCAAGATCTGACATTTTCAAATATATTGTAGAACAACCTATGTATGAATGGCTACGATTTTTAATGTAAAACGAGAAAATAATGACTGTTACATACGTATTACAACTCCATACACGAATCAAAACTATGGTTACAGCATAAAATATGAAATAGGGAACTCTGTTCCGGCGAGTTGATAGCCGCCTGGACCAACCGGTACGAAGGAGCGACGGTACGAGTCCGGTACGAGGGTACGACTCCAGTACGAGGGTACGATGAATCAGCTGTGCCGTGTGCCGCCACTTGTTTGTCAAGTATTCTAACGGTTCAATGCATTTTCGGATATTTGTAATGCTGTTTTAATTAAGACACTCACCCACATATAGGGTAACTTGCACAGCTCTTCTTAACTTGTCCTTTAACGAAATTACTTGGACAAGTTAAACTTATAAGCTCATAACCAAACTTAACTTGTCTTACGACGGAACTTTACTGTAAGCTAGACTTATAATTATTTTAAGGATAAGGCTGCTTGGACATGATATGAGCATAATTATGTTAGATGTAGATGTATGAAACTATAAGAAATAAGGCTGCGGGCACGAGATTTGCGACGGGCGGCACGATGGCGGTTGCGGGGCGGCGGCGATATGAAGCGATGGAATCAACAGTTTGGCATACTTGTAAAATAAGTACCTATAATTGCCAGATTTTTGTCATTTTCTTTCGGGAATTGTCGGGCTTGGTTTAAACACTCCTTTGATCTTGGACAACAACCGAAAAAATTGCTGAGTTAAGTTAACTTCAATAAATGTTTGCAAAAATAAACTTCGAAAAATAATAAATTATCAGTTTATCTGTGAACCTACTGCATATCACTTGCTGACAGTAAGGTCTCGAGTTCGAACTCGGCTAGACAGCTTGTGTAGCTATGATGATAATAATTTATTCATGTCTTTCTGTGATATCTCATTTGATATTCGCACGCAACACAGAGAAACCGTGTGCGGAAATTCCGCTTGTTAAGCGTTTACACTTTAAGCACAGAATGTATTACAATAGGTAATAATACTTTTGAAATTATTATGAGGACCTTCAGTTAAGGAATCGCGAGGAAACTAACTAAGAATGGAGAAGAAAATTAAAGCTTATAAATAATAATATAATCAATCTCCAAAAACTTTCAAGTAAATTATGTGTTGTGGAAAATTGTGAGAATAAACTTAATGCGAAACTGATCCAATAATAATTTATATTACATAACTGCTTTTGAAAATGGCAACTTTAGCTTCGAATGAATAACTATACCTATACTGAAATGTTATGAGAGGTAGGTACCCACAAAGAATACGGAGAGACTTACTGGAATTAATATGTTTGAAAAATATTTTAAGCTCTAAAGACATAAGCTCGGTTTAGTTAGGTTATCGAGAGAGTTATAATTTAATAATGCAAATATTAACATTTGCAAATCACCGGATTGTTCTTACAAATCATATCATATTCAAATCTAAACATCTAAAGGGGATTGCCCAAGTGACTATGGAACTCAGTATCGCTATCAAATCTATTGTGCCATAATGTAATTGAGCTTAATTTTTACTATGATTTTAGTACTTTTAATTGCATATAAAAAATATTTATAATTCTCGGCATTCAACAGCAATATGGTAATGAAGAACCACTAAAATTAGAATTTTTG
Organism: Thymelicus lineola; assembly: GCA_963932265.1. NCBI lineage: Eukaryota > Metazoa > Arthropoda > Insecta > Lepidoptera > Hesperiidae > Thymelicus > Thymelicus lineola. The sequence continues at coordinate 16,534,975 of OZ010695.1, forward strand.
ACTTGAGAATTGTAGACAACTGTAGATAGAGAATCTGTTAAAATCAGCACCTTATCCCGCGAAAAGGTAATAAATACGAGTACGCATCATTATTACTTACCGGTGTAGGTGAAATCCAAGACGCTAATTTATTGTAGGTTTCATCATTAAGTTCTCTCAACGACTGCCAGCGCAAATATCGCAGTCGGAGTCGGAACAATTAAAATGGAGTCTTTTATCTCACGATCTCGTCTTATGGTGGTCACATAGGTATTAACACAATAACTTAACTTATGGAGTCTGTCTTGTTATCACTTTGCCTTTTATTTAATGGAAATTGAAAGAACAAAACGAATCAAACACGAAATAATATTTATTGAATTCAAAACTTCAAAACAAACTGTCGGAAACTTCACACAATAAATTATTTGTCAGGTAGATTAGGAATGTCAAACTGAGACTGACTTATCGAAGAATCGATTAAGCATGTTGATCTGGAATCGATTAATTGATCGATAGATCGATCTTGAACGCTATATCGTTTCGATGAATTCTCTTAAATTGGACTGTTTTAAGAATCTAGTGACTTCAACCCTAAATTGGCTGCAGTATTTGTTTCTTTTAATTGTTTGCTGTTTTCTGACGCCAAAATAATCGGTCATACTTGGTAGATAATTTGAACGAATTAACTAAATATTTATGAATGCATTCAAAAGATCAAAGATAGCGTTACTTAAAAACGTCTCTTACAAGGCATGTTTAAAAATGTCGTCATTAATCGAAAAACGATCCTTTAATACTTGATTTAATAGAGAATCGATTCGTTCAACTTGGATTTCGATTTCTTTTAAATTCTAATCGATTCCTTGATCCATCGTATTTTTGTAATGGCAGTTGGCAATGATGGCGACAAAATAAATGATCAAGATGACGACTTTTATTTTGGTCAGTTTTTATACGGAGAATTTGTTATTTCGTAATACTTACAAAAAATGTTTTAATTAATAATAGGAATTACTGATTTCATGAAGTAGTGACACAACTTAGATTTAGCGATACTGTCCGTGGGCATTCTCCTTTACAAGAAACTGTTCTTTTACTGCTCTATATCTTGCTTACGGAACCCTATCACAAGGCAATTTGTATAATGAAAACAGTCCGAATCAATTATTAGATCCAGCACATAAATAGTTAATAGCCGGGCTCAGTGTCAATTCAATTGACGTGTCAGCTGTGATTGACACCGCATTATCCGTATTTAAAACTGAACCGATTAACATTATAAAGCTCAGGCCAAGGGCAGTTTTGGTGTCTTGACAGGCCTCTGCTATGATAGGCTTTGAATAAATTATCACCAATATTGAGGGCGGGTAATGCGCAAGCGAAGGGGCGTATGTATGTCTAATTTAAATTGACGTTAGGTAATTCTGAAGTTACATATTTATAATTAGATTTAGTGTTTCATTGTGTTTAGACGGGAAAAAGAATGAAAAGGACATTGTACCAACCCCAAATAGAATCGGGAAATGGGCAGGAAAATATAATTGATCTGTTTATGTATTAATAATTATCTAGGACATAAACGAACGGATCCGCTTTGACAAAATGCGTTTATGATTATGGACAAGTGGTTTTTTGAGCTTGCCTCTTTGAAGTTCAACCCTTTAGATCATAAAAATACTGCTCACGTTCTTAATAACCTGAGACTCTGTTTCTTTTCTTCTTTCTAATATGAATTATTGATACACAAGTAAAACATACTAGTGAAGTAGATCAGAACTCATATCTTTAGTAGATTTATAATCTTTCCCACAAACAACCATTCCCCATGGCCGCAAGTCTACCTGGGAAAGTGTTTCCGCCGCGAACAGTAACCGACTTTCAACTCAAAGAATAATACAATAAAGTTGTAAATTACTTAATGGGAAGATGTAAGAAGCACAGCCCCTAACATGAACATTGTAAACAGAAGTCGGCTTTAAATTGTCAGCAATTAAGTTAGTTTCAGAGTGACGTGCTGTTCTGTCGACCCGCAGATGTTTTAAACCTTTTTTTGTTTATGTCATACTGGTACAATTTGAGGAAGGCATCTGTTTTGTTTTAAATCTATAATGACTATTTATACTCGTAGTGTATGGTGGCTTCTTGTGGTTAAAATGAAGGTTAAAAGAAATTCTTGATTATTAATAGACTTTACCTACTGTAAAGTACTTTATAAGTTGTTTAAAAGTAATTGAATGAGCTTATAAATACCGAATAAATAAAACGAACTAACTTTCGCGCACTAGGATGCTATGTGCTATTGGTGGATTGGGAACACATTAATGGGCCAGAGACATAGATGTAATTAAAAAACGGGCCAGAGAACACTTTTTTGTCACAAAAAAATGTTTGCAGTGGCCAGGATTCGAACCCAGGACCCTGAAAACGAGCATCGTACTTTCGTTACAATAAATAAAATAAAATATTAAATATTTGTTTGATGATACTTGTTTTAAGTGTGTGTTAGTTGTGGTGTATGAATGTACCTATCTTATGTTAAGTATACGTATGTTGTATGTGTGTATGAATTCGTTCCGTTGCTGGTTGATGTTACCATGAAGTTTTTTGTCATAGAAAACATCATATTTCTTACATTTAAAATGAGATATTTACTAAAAATATTATGAATAGGAAACTTTTTAGGCGACAGAATCAATTACTATTTAATGATATGTGGATTATAATATAAATTAATCTTTACATAAATTAACCAAACCGTCCTCTCATCCAGGAAATAATAATACTAAATACGTTAAATAAATCCATTTTTAAATATTAAGAAAGTTGAATAAATATACTATTAGTATTAAAATGTGTCAGAAAGCTGTTATTTATGTATTCAAATTTGGTTTAAGCGATAAATAACGATTACAATGGACTGGTTTAAACGTCTGGACAGGGTCTAGCGAACTGGTTGTTGGTATTGCCAGATAAAGGAACCACTCAATTGACAATATAAATCAAGTATTTTAAGATAAAACAATATTTAGCTTAAGTTATTTTTGGTCATGGTTAGAGTCATGGAAACTAGATTAGATTGTCTATTATCAAGTCTAAAGACAGTTCAGTTAGGTTAGTGGGGTTTCGTCAACGTCTGTGATGTCAATCTGTGAACAGATTTTCTCAGCTCAGTTCAAAAACAAGATCTCACCACTCCACAGAATCAATGTGTGATTTGATCAAATCTCAATTTTCATAATTTCCCTGTCTCCTAATTTCATTTCTACACAATTAATAAATATTATATGCTACGCATATATATATCTTTAATATAATATCTTATACATCGTAAAATGTTACATGTGCAATGTACATCCCTAGTGTTCCTGGCTTTTTTATGTATACTATAGAAGACAGCTCACAGCTGTCGAGAAATGACCGCAAGTATAATATAACCGCCTGCATCTGTCTTGCCTTGCACAAAATCTATTGTCTTTTTATGTACTTATAAATAAAAAATAAACGCTATATACTCATAGACCCACACTATGACTCCTTGTGTCGTGGATGCCATGGAAAACACACAGAGACAAGAACACACACACCCAGACTGAAAACAAAAAATTCAAACTCATCATTCTTTTGTCTCGCTGGGAGTCGAACCCAAGACCCTTCGAAACCATTACGCCACGCGGATCGTCGAATTTTGTTACTACAGTATGTTAAGATATTTTATAAATATTACATACAGTACATATTATTACTGTTGTACAACAGCGTCATTGTAGTCTTATCACATCTCTACATATAATTAATAGGTTAAGAGAAAACGTTTGGTGCCAACGGCACTGAAATTTTTACCCATTGAGAATCGCTAATCTGAAGAGAAGAAACACAATGACCAAATATGTTCAGGATACGATAAAGATACTTTAATAAAATCCCATGCTCATGCGTCATCGTAAAGGAACGTTATTTTAGCTGTTCGGACGACATTCTGAGTAAAACGATGTGGTAATGCACCATTTCCTTTCTCATGAGCTAATGGTTGTGGTGGTTCTGGGTGGGTTTATAACCACTTTACTGTGATTGTGGTTTTATCGTCATCAACGTCCCATTAATGACCTTCTTTATGAGGTGCAGTCAATATTAGATGCAGTTATCATCGAGTGTGGTTGTCGTGAGCAGTTAACTTCATGTCCATATATTAATGTGTTAAATATGATGTTAAATCATACTACGTATATGTTATAACATCGAGAATAGACCATCGTATTGTGTTAAAACCTAGTGCCTTCAAGTCTTTCTTCAATTAGGTAGTTTTTTGCAAAACATCCATGCAATTAACATAACATGTGAACTGTATTCATTTCAATCAGATTTCTATCTCACAAATGCGCCTCCGTTTGTAATTATTTATTATTAAATGTTTTGGGTAACAAAATGTTACAATAATAAAATGTCGGCATTCTCTGACGTGAAACACATTTCACAAAATTAAGCTGTTCAAAATTACTTTGCATAAGAACTACATCATTACGTTAATTCCGTATTAAAATATCTGCAGGTTGATTCTTTTTCTGGTTTTTGACATGCTTATTATAGCATAAATTATGTGTTTATTTTATTTCATATACCTATTATATAATCTAATATGGTCTTAACACATGCAAAATGCCAGTAAATAACGTAAAATTAACGAGGTTAAAATGAATTATTGAAAAATACGGAAAATGTTGTGTATTTTATTTTATACCTATATTTTGTTGAATTCTATTGCATTTCATACCTACCTAGTCACATTATATTTCGTCCTACGAGTTCTTTTCAAATAGGCTGATTGATATTCAGTGGACTAGGTTCGAATTCTGCATCATTTAATAAAGTTCGAGTTCATTTAATACGTAATTGTTACCTATTTACTTCCATGAAGGAAGAAAGTTCATTATAACATCATAAAAGGCTTGATAAATCTATTAATAACACTAAGTAAACTCGCTAATAATTTTCAAAAACAAAGAATGATGATTTATTGCCCATTTATTTACGTCAGTTAGTAAAAAGATTATTAAATGTTATACAAATCAACTGTTGCACTACCTAACTGCACTTGTTGTGATGAAAAGGACATCAATCAACATTTCGCTGTAGATTGTAGCTATTCCTAGCAGCGCTGGTTTTCAGCGGTGCCTTTTGTGGACAGCAGTTGAATGCACGCACATACAATACATACTTTATTTCATTGTATAACGTATTCGATTATCGGCATACCCAGCCGATACACAAGAAAAATACATGTCTAATTTCATATCTTCAAAAGTGCATATTTATGCAACGGTCAAAATGATCTGTTATAGACACATTAACTACAAGAAAGAGGCAAGGACACATACCGGACCATCCGACTTGAAGCGACTCGTCTAACGGTTACAATCACAACATCGGCAGCTCATTCACTCACACGATACGATACTTAAATAAAAAGAAACCAACAAAACTATCGGAGTTCAAAACAAACAAAGATTTTCAACAAGAACACAGAATGACTTCACGTTTGTAATATCAAAAGACATTCACCTCTGTTCGGCGCGGAACGCGTACTGGCGGGCGCTCGGCTCACAGAACCCGTTTCGTAGAAAAAACCTCTTCCCGCGTCCGCCATCATACTGACCCTTTGCATATTTTCTCGCTCGATACTTATCATAGCTCCAGCATTATCTTTGAATATGTCCTGCAGCTTTTCAGGGACTAATTGAGCATCTGGATTATCTGCTGCTGTTCCATTTCGTACATTTCCATTTCCATGTACATTTCCATTGGCTCCATTTTGAACACCGTTTCTAGGAGCTATGATTGGTATCCGACCATATACGGGTCCATTATTATTAATGTACTTTTGAGTGGATCCGATTATTCTCGGTTCGGGGTTCGGCTGGTGATTGGCGAACGCGTTAACTTTTAATATTTCATTCGCTTGATGGAGTAGTTTTCGTTGGATGTTCTCTATTTCGGCTTTAGAAGCTTTCGAGTTCTCAGACAGCTCAGCTATGAGTTGGTTTACGTTGAAATTTGCCATTTTTGTCCCGTTAGTATTTGAAGTTGTGGCCTCGTTAGATGCGTCGCTGGAATTGAGTTCTGATTCGTCGCTGGGTTTGAGCTTCATGTCGATTTTGTTGTCAGGCGGGGTAACTATTATTGCAGGCAGTCGTTTGAGGGTACTGGTTTCCTTTGATCTCCCACGTTTCACTTTCCTTACAGTCCTGGCCATTACATTGTTACTGCTTGACTAATGATGATTACTCGCATTCGCATTTTTAACATCTTCCAGTAAAGCCGGCCTAGCCCGCGGCTAAATGAATTCCATTAAAGGAAAAAATAATAAAGTAAAACGTAGTTCAATCAGCAGTTCTGTTTTATTGAGGCTTTTAAATTTGTTCTGTAATTGTTGTAAGATAAATCTGTGATAAATGACGTGTTAACGATTTGAATTACAGTGATTAAAATTCACTATTTTGCTGGAGATTTTTATTGGGTATATTTTTGTTGTTTTGGGGCAGTAAGATGTCCTATTAAAATCCAAGGCTTTGATAGTTGATTTGATAGTTGGTAGGAACTTTATTTGGTGCGTGGGGTGAGAACGTCAACTTTAATAGATCGACTTGTTTTGGTTTGATTCATTTAAATAAAAAATAATGATAATAAAAAAAGCTGTTGTCCTTGGTCCGTTGACTAGGGTTATTTATTTGACAGTCAAATAATGATGAGGTGGAGAATGATACTACTTAAATGCTGGTCAAAGCAAAGCAATTGGTCCTAATTCCTACCAAAAATACATACGAATAGGTAATATTAAATAGATGATCTATGGTAATATTATATTGATGATCTACTGGTAGGCTAATTAGTTGGGTCTATTTTTAGAACATATGTAGTTGACTTCAAACAAAAATGTGTTTTTTACATCTAATAGTATTCCGTTTGCAGATTCCATAGCAATAAAAAAATAGAGGGTTGCAACATACTTTAAGATGTCTGTCTGTTCTTAGAAATACAATACGTTGTTGATAATCTGCTGAATGAATAATGGTGAGAAAAGTCATAAAGATGTTGCAGCAACAAACTGATTGCAATCTCACTATCATTGTAAAAATAACGAAATATGGTTGTTTAAATTATGATTGAACCTTTTTTCAGCTATCTATGTTAAATTACTCATAATTGTTATTTTGAAATGTTGTGAAATGTAATGAGGCAAAGTATAAATAACTAAGAAGAAAACTCACAGAGGCTTGTCTTGAATGTAAGTGATATTAGTCGATCAGTTAATTAGCCAGTTAACAAGAAATATTGCCTCATTAGCGTATTATTATAATATTCAAGAATGACACCAAACACATATAACTACATATAAAAGACAATGATAAGAAACTTAGGAATGCCAGACGCGCATTTACCGCACAACCTGACACTCAATCTCACAAATTCGTTGTCAATAATGAAGTCAAACACCTAGTGAAAGTATGTCGACCATTGTGAGATATTGGGGTTCGTATTCGCAATGCTATTGTGTGATGGTGGTAAAAAAGTAATCCCGCATACTGGTCAACAGGTGGGTTGTAGAGTTCATTGATGGTTAACTTTGAAATTATGGTTAAAACTGATTTAAATAGTCACTAGAGAAACACGTTGTTAGCTGAAAGCATATTCAAGTCTATTGAATCTCAGCAGATAAAAGACGTATGCGGATAAATTAATTAGAGAATTATAATGTTATGTTTGTGGCTTTTCTAATTTCAAACTTGTACTAAAAATCTTCTTCACACGTACGCATAAAGATACGCGAGTTATCCTATATTGAAGGTTCTTTTTTTATTACAACAAAATACTTCTCAGTCACCATTATCTGATTCCACCGGAGATTGAATAAATTTAGAAAAAATGCGAATCAAATCGTAGAGTTTTTGCCCACGTATAGACAAAGATAAAGATGGAAACTGCTAATTGTTGTGAAGTAAAAGATTAAAAGTGTAGCAAATGGCCACCTTTACAAAATGGGGGATTGGTAGCAAATGGTAGATAAAAACGAGTAAGATATTTTTAAATGGCTTTTTATTTATAACATTTTGTAGTTGTTGTTTTTATTTATATCTTGTTCTTGTTCATTGTTTATTCAACCCATTATTACCCATAAGTTACATAATCTTCATCCTAAAAGTATTTTATGGCTTGTCTGATACTCTGAATCAGCCTACACGGATTGTGTAGGACAAGATCTCGATTGTTGCCAAATAACAAGCCTCATTCCGAATTTATGGCTATCTCAAGCAACAAGTTACATTGATGTTACTTTGTCAGTTTACGAGAAACACTGACATTTATTTAAGTATCTGTTTTCGGATAATTCTTACTGTTTTTCATCATGCTTTGGGTATCAAAACTTTTTTAACATTAATCCAGAAATTAATCATTTTGCGTTTCTTTTCTTGTAGTGGCTTGTCTTTCGTTTTAATGTTTTTGACTACTATTGGAAAGAAAAGTCCTTTGTTATTAGAATTACCTTGTTTATATTTCAATGAAATAATGGTTCTATAATCAATGAGTAAAATAAGATGAGATAATAAGGCAAGTCACAAAAACCCAGCATGAGTGGCCACTAGCCTTAATAGTTCTCAGATTACTTCCTGACACCTCTGAGTTGCGAAAAAATTGAACAAGCTCGATAGCTTATAATGAAGATCTTACATCAAATGTTAGATGACCAATTTAATGTAAACTGTAAATCAAAAGGACAAAGTACTAGTCTCACCGTAAGTGGATAAAACGTTAATTGATATTTGCTTCAGATATGCAAATTATTAAACATAATCGATCATAATACCGATGTGGAATCTAGGAGTGAGTTTGACTTAAAAAAAATGTGTGTGTCAGCTCCGACGCACGACTGGAGTTTAACGCCATCTAGTTTGCAATCGTCAAATCAGTAACAACGCCATTTAGCTTGCGATTTTCAAATCAGTAACAACGCCATCTAGTTTGCGATTGTCAAATCAGTGACAAGATTACTCCAACACCACCAAGTTTGCGATTGTCAAATCAGTAACAAGATTATTGTTATCATTAGATGGCGATGTTACTGATCAGTAAACTGATCAGTAAATAACTTTGTTACATTACATTCTGTTTTATGAATTACAAAACTGACGCATATCGTAAGTGAGAACGTTTGATTTTACTCCCCATAAATTTTCATACCCCGGGGTTAAATATGAAAATCGATTCTAAATGACAAACTCCAAAATGTAAAATGTCCCTGGTCCTTCACACCTCATTATTATTCAGGGTTTAGTCCTAATTAAATATTATAAGCCTATCGGTTTTATTGAGAGTATTCATTCTTGTTGGGGGCCTAAGAACTCTCGCCATTTACTCTCGTCAGAACTTGGTTAAGCCTTTGATACCATACGACGAAGTATTCTTTACAAGTCTACGGTGAGACAAGTTACTGATGGCTAAGCTTAGATCAGAATAATGGTCGGGACAGACGCTAGCTCATAAATTAGTTGTAACAAGTTACATTGTGCGGCTGTCGGGACATGATTCATGTCACATTTGCAATTCAAATCATTTAACACATACTGTGGTAGCCTCAAGGATTAAATGTTACTGCTCGATGCAAAATCTGAAACTGTTTGTGACCGGCTTTCGCGAGATGAAATAAAGATAGCACTTGTTTGTGGATTATGTTTGTTGAATTAATTGATGGCGAAACAGAAGTTCACGTATCACTGTATTTTAATCTATATAGGTTATAAAAGAGTTTTGGAATCTTTATAGTTATTATATAATATCTGTGATTAGAATTTAAAATTCCGCGGTAATTTAATATTTTTTTATTAATATTTAATTTTAAAGAATAAGTCATAAAAGCGACCATTTGCCAAATTTCTACAAACCAAGATGAACATGAAAATAAAATAAGCGGATGCGATATACGCGTAAAGGTCGTAGCTGACTTATACGACACCGCTCCCATCCAACCGAAGTATGAGAATTCAAATATAAACTTAAAATCGTGCTCTGTAGGTGCACTTTACAGTAACAACAAAAATTAGCAGCCCGCGCGCGGGAAGCAAGCTAACCGCAACCTTGCCACTCAATAGTTGTACCTACAGAGCACGATTTTAAGTTTATATTTGAATTCTCATACTTTGGTTGGGTGGGAGCGGTGTCGTATAAGTCAGCTACGACCTTAAGACGGCTGTTATGTGGCGGTGCACCATCTTGTTGAAAATAAACTTTTCGCAATTCCGTCAGGGGCCATTCATCCAACTGGTTTTGAAGATTCAAAATTCAAAATTTACTTTCAAACTTCTTTTTTATATTTTTTTTTACTTATTTTTTTTAGGAACTAAATAAGGTTGTTTGGCGATAAAGAATATTACGAGTTGATTTATCGTTTTTCAGTACAAAATGTATGGAAAATGTTTTTAGCGATTTCTGACATTTCTAGTACTCATACCTTAAATGCTCCCATAGAGTATTTTGATCCCCATACGAAGTAGGATCGATACGCTTAAAAATATTTTTTTTAAATTTTAGCACTTTTTTCGCTGACTATACATTTTCTCAAAAATCTGTGAATGTAGTTCAGAATATCTTAAAAAGTTGTGGATAGTCTCCTAGGAACGTTTTCCTGTAACTATAACGGTTAAGGTACCTGCCCTTACTGACCCGTCTCAAAAATCCACCCTGTATAATATAAGAGAGTATTATACATTTATAATATGATACCGAATTTCTATGCCTCATTACCATTACACACCTGATATCTGATATATCGAGTACCTGACAAGAGTTAAAGCAACATGTAATCCATCCATCCAAAACCGAAAAACCGTAAGGTGCGTAAATCTAGAATAGTTCTAGTTTAGAATTACAAGTAACTTTAGATAAGAATATTGACCCAGGACCCAATAGGGATGTTGACACTAATTATAAATTAATATAAATTTATGTCTAAAATATATGTGGTAACATGTAAAGGCCTAAAATATGATTCTTTTATTGAAATCAAGCACAATAAATTAAATATAATTAATTTAAAATGTTAAAAATTGTACTCACTGTCACGTGACCTCAAACTCCATTTTGAGAATATGACGTCATTGGAACAATTTTATATGGAAATTCAACAAACTTAGTAAACAGATAGTATTGAATATCGTTTAGTGACGTCACGTGACGTTTTTGGTGGGAAATTTGATAGTGATTTTTATTTATCAATTTTTGTTTTTAAATTGAAGATTATTATTTTTTATAAATTTTTTTCGTGAATATTGAGGTTCTATCTATAAAATAAAATTGAATCCTAAAATTAGTCAACATCCCTATTCGGTCGATCTCGACCAAGGCGGATCTCGGTCTGAAACAATGTCGAGAGAACGAGACTGGAATAAACAAACATACACTTAATCAGTTAAGACAATGAGTTGTGTCAGTTTACCGTAATTTTAATGAATTTACAGTTAAGTATAATTAATTAATACAGGTGGGTATAATGGGGTTTTTCGGTTGTAGCTTGGAAGTTTTACTTCAATAATTTATTTGGGTTATAGTTTGGGGGATTTGGATGGCCAAGTCACAGCTTGGGGATGGTTATAATATAATAGGCTAATTGGAGCGCTATCACAGACTATACAGACTAGTTTGGTAAAATAATTCTTGACAAAAAATAACCGACTTCAAAATTAGGAATAACTCAAAAACTACTTGTTAAATCTCGCTCAAATTTAAGTGGGACCATATTACAAGTACCAGCTTTTGTTTAAAAAAAGAATCATCAAAATCGGCTCATCCAGTCGAAAGTTCTGATGCTTTAACAATGCTGAATTTTATGAGATGTCAAGTAAAATAGTGAAGGGTGCCATAAACTGACTGAAAAAACTAAATAAATATAAAAATATCTAAATCAACCAAATAAAAAATTGTAAGCTTCTCCATTATGATTGGCAAAAATTCTCGACTCTTTATTGTGGTAGGGAAATTAAGTTCGCAGAGTTCTTTTTCTTACAGGAATATACATTAGATTTCCTAATTATAGAGTCGACTGGCACTTTAAAAACCGAAAAAGGTCATCCGAGTGACGGGATGTAACAATAAAAAATGCTCGATTGACAATTTGTCACGGACACGAAACCAATAGAGGGTGTTGGGGGGAAAAGTTAAATGTAAAAGTGTTTTGTTTATGTAACAACAAAAACTTGGGCGTAGATCACCTAATAATGAGTGTTGTTATTTACTAAAATATGTTATTTGTAATAGGATTTCAAAGCTAAGGAGCTAATATTCTTTGATTTTTCTTTTTCTTATTGTCGTACGAGCAGACGAGTCTCCTGATGGTAAGTGATCAAGATACACACTATACACGATCAAGTATACTTGTCAATTTTGCAGTTTGACTTGATACGGCATCCAGTTTGCATAAGATAGCTGTATAGCCAGATAGCCATACCGTGGCCACACACCGTCAAGTTTACTGTGTAACGAAGTAAACTTGACAAGTATACTTCGTTACATAATACAACAAAACGAACGTCCAGCAAGCGAAGCAAGCAAAGCGGGAAACAAAACAAAATGCAAAACCGATTCCGCAGAGAAACATTCCAGTAGGAAATTAAATTAGCACAAAAACAATCTCCGTCCGTTGGTACGAGCTACAGCACGTTACATCGTCGATGGTTAATGTGTGTTCGCACGCGAGCTCTTGTTTAATTGGCCTCTCGTAAGGTCTCAATTAATTACTGTACGTTTAAAGTTTTAGGGTTCCGCCAATGATATTTAAAAAATATACATACGCCATGCCCTTACAAATCAACCAAAAAATCTGTTCCGAAATGAGCTACAACACACACACGTTTATCTTTTGTTTCACTACACCAATCACACTACAATAATACACGAAGGCATTTTAACATTGTATGTCAAATCTCAAGTACTTCTGACAACAACATAACTGTGCCTATTGTCTTGTATTGACGGAACGACTACTAGCAGAGGAGGTCAATTGACTGGTCTTACGATCTTCATCTTCGGAGCGCTAGTGACATATCTACCTCTTGTTTACTTATAATATCATTGGGTTCCGCAACTTTTTTTCTAGCTGGCAAATGAGCTGATGATCCACTCGATGGTAAGTGGCTATCGTCGCCCATGGACAGCAACATCAAAGACATCGCTAAAGCGATGCTGGCCAAGAAGGAAAGAAGAAAAAGGGAGAAAGAACTAGCCCTCAATCAATACAGTGTGGTTATTAAGATAGTCTAGAATTTTAACCCCAATTCTATGCTATGCTTTTGGTTTTACTGAAGTCCTTGACATAGTCATAATCTTAATCATTTGTTTATTATGATTATGCCACGGTATAATACCATTTAATATCAGGATTGTTTGTTCGTTTTTGTGACAATAAGAACCATCCATTGACGAACGATTGGATACGATCCATTTTAGTATAACTTGCGTGTTTGTTTACTTTTCTGTAAATTAGAAGAAACAATAAAATAAATAACTATAAAAAAGGGTACCAAATGATCACAAAAATAATAATAATTTGTTTAATGTGACACAAAAATTTATTTTACATAATACGTTTGCCCTGACTCACAGACTGACTGTTTCATAATCGCAGACACTAAACTACTGAAGCTATTATAGAATTACCGTGAAGATTATTTGCATAATCCTTATAAACTATGCACATATTAAATAACATACATATTGAATAATATAGACAATCATACGAAACGGAAAATACTCTTAGATATGCCGTAAACGGTACGGAACTCTATCATTTTGTTTGTTTTGTTGTTAGAACTTTTAAAGATACCAGCAAGGAGCAATGATTTGCAGGGTTGAGTAAATTATGTGAGATTCTTGGCCACCAAAATGTTTCTGCATTGTTATTGTAGAAAGTATTCAGTTTACCGAAGAATGAGGTTAAAACCGTTAGAGTTACACTGCATAGGCATGGGGTCCTGCAACTCCTGAGACATTCATATTTCTAGTTTTAAATGAGAAAGATATAAAGTTGCTTTCGTCACGCTAATAGATGGATAGTAAAACTACTTCTGGTGACACTTACAGGAGGAGGTTTTTAAGCGACACCGTAAACGTAACTTTTGAAAAGTGTTAATTTTTGAACTTTGAATTTTAAGTTTTTAACGGGCTAATCTAACTGCCGAAATGTTTTATGCTGTCTAAAGCCGGGTTTCCACCGCGAAAGGGTAATGAGCGGGAAATGGTTAGGCGGGACGGACTCCTTTTAAATGAAATAGGTTTACATTTCCACCAACAAAGAGATTTGTCTGTTGATTTCCACTGCAAAAGGAAAATGAGAGAGAGGAATCAGCGGAGCGAGCTGAACGGAAAATGAGAAATGGAAAATGAACAATCAGTTTACACAGAGAGCGAGTTCAGTTGGGAGTTTTGAACTGGTTGCGTGCGTGTTTTGTTGCGAATTTGCGATGTTGTCGAGTGACACGGGATCAAGTGAAGACAGTGATTGAAAAAAACAATTTCAGTAGTGAAAGATATTGAAAAAATTACCATTATCATACTTGTAGAGCGTCTTACGACCTTTTTTTTCGCCCTCACCTATTAATTAAGATAATTAAGACATAGCCCCTATTTTCAATGTATTGGACGAATCTAGCCCTTTTTCAAACTCTGTTTAGCCCGAAAACCTGATACCGAGTTGGCAACACTGGAGCGAGTCCGTTTCAAACTAGTCGGCGAGACCTTGCCACAGCGGACTCGTTTCAATCACTTTTTACTCGTTCGATCCGCCCCGCTCAGCACTTTCTGTGTGGAAACGCTACTATGTAATTTGTCACTGCGAGTTGAACGGACTCCGTAATTACTCCGCTCCGCTCCCTAGAACTGAGCGAGTTCCTTTCAACTCTTTCTGCTCGCTCAGTCCTTTCCGCCCGACTATTTGTTGGTGGGAATACAAGTATGCAGTTTACTCTTGCGAGTTAGACCGAGTCCTTAATGGGTCCGTTCCGCTCGCGGTGGAAACCGAGCTTAAAGGCCTCGGGAACTGTGCCCGAAAAAAGGATGCGCTTATGAACCTATCCAACAGATGCTACGAACAGTTCATATACTGGTATACAATCCACTACCATTCAGTGTGATCGTCATACTGTATTCATTTTCTCACGACATTTTTTATACGTGGCGTTGAACTAAAACCTAATTACACATTTGGCGACGACCCTAATTTAAAAGTGATTATGCTGCAAATTGATTTATTAAATAATCAAACCATCGAAGTAATAAAATCAATCAAGCTTCGTGCTTCGTAAATCAATCAATCAGCATTAAAAGTTTATTAGCTTGAAGTTCTTTAATGATGCTTTATTTATTTACTGCTTTGGTGCCTTTTCAATCCATAACAACTAACTTTAACATTATTTTTAAATGGTGCATCTCTTTTGCATTTTATAACCAGGACATCTTTTAAATTTACCTATATTCATAATCCTACTGTGTGTAATGTAATATGAATGTTTGTAAAGATGCAGTTACTCTTTTCGCGCAAAAAGTTGTGAAAGAATTTTCATGAAAAGAACACAGATATAACATGATCTGGAATACATTATTATAGCGTACTTATATCCCTGAAATTACCCGCAGGAAAGATCCAAAGTTTGCCTTTAAGAAATAGAGTCCTAACTACTAGGTGTATCTGCTATCCGTACACCTATTATCATGAGATTGACCAACAAACATTTGAGTTAAGTAAGTTTCAGTGTTCGTTTATTTACGAAACTAATTTATGTTCCTACCTAATACATCTTACAGAGGCGTTTCTGATAGCTATCTGTATTCGCCTTAGCCGAGATTTTGTTAAGGTGTTACAGAGATTAGTTTACCTAAAACGATATTGTTACGAGAATTTAGGTTAGACATAGCGTGCTACGAGTAGTACTGTTACTTCAAAATAAATTCACAGCTGATACCAAGATTATCACAATGGTGTGAAATGTAATTAAAGCATCATTATTATGATTATTCATACGGATGAACCATTCGAGCCGTCGCATTGCCTGCAGCAAACATCACTCAAATGAATTGACGGCAATTCAACGAACGCTGCAAATTATACAATTACCAATTATTTTATCTTTTTTCGAATTCTGGAAGATTCTAAGTATGTAATATAACTGCACCAAAATTATTAAACGTTCGCTCTACCCTCTCTAATGCTAAGAAAAATAGTAACAACCCCTTTTCTACTTCGTTTGTCAATCAATTTTCTTAATTATAAACCATAGAAGGATTAACAGTCGGGACCCATTTAAATTTTACACGCTGCTTGGGAAAAAACCAACAAGATTTCATTGGTTGAAGAATATGAGCGAACTGTTAATCCTTCTATGGTGTAGTTGTTCAGTATTACTTTTAACAACATTCTTAACTATTGGGCCACTGATGTTTAAAAAAATATAGATACGTCATGCCCTTACAAATCAACCAAAAATCTGTTCCGAAAAGAGCTACAACACACACACGTTTATCTTTTGTTTCACTACACCAATCACACTAGATACAATAATACACGAAGGCATTTTAACATTGTATGTCAAATCTCAAGCACTTCTGACAACAAAAGCGTGCATATCGTCTTTTATTGACAGAGCGATTACGATCAGACAGAGGTCAATTAGCCGCTCTTACGATCTTCATATTCAGCGCGCTAGTGACATATCTTCCCCTTTTTTACTTATAATAGGTATCATTGTACTGGGCTTATTCTTTCCTTTTTAGTTTTTTACGCAGTTTTTTTTATTAATTTTGTTTGGTATCTATTAAAGATCTTCTGTGTTATCAATATTCAATAATAACAAAAATATTACAACACATTCATTTAATTTGTTTATATCTTAATAATGACGCTCGAATTTATAGACCACTAGGCGCTTGTACTACTAGCAATAACAAATGGCTAAATTAGTGTACCTACTGGACTCTGGTCATCATCGCATCGTCATTGCGTGTTCGTGTTTGAACACGAGGAGCTAACGGTGTTGAGTATGTCTCAGTTAAGTAATAAAAATGACATTCGGAAACTCAGGTTAATGGGTTAGCTAGTTAACGGTGTTAATGTTAACTTGCAGTTTAGAACTTCAATCTTTTGAGTGTTGGTACGATACGGGAATTCAAGTGTTTTTTACTGATGTGTAATTGGCGACAAATAATTTGCCGTTAAATGGACTGATTGTATATTCTTTTTGAGAATAGAAGATTATCGTTTTCAGTTTATGGCAGTTGCAGATACGATTGCAAACTTAAAATTTCATACATTTTACAATACTTATTGGTTTTAATTCTTTCAAGGCGTTAGGATGGTCTTTTTACATTGTTCTATCATAGAGGAGGGTAGGTGAATACTATCACATAGGTAGACTCGTAGAGACGGTTAATAGTCTTAAAAAAATGTTTACACAAATTTTCCACCCAATTATACACTCAATAATAAAGTCAGTATTATAATGCATTTTTATATGAGATTAAAAATAATATTTTAATTACTCAGCATTTGAACTTGGATTATAAAAACAGAACCGTTAAAAGCCTCAATAAAAACAAATAAATTTTTATAAACCGTAATATTAACAAATCATCACTTCACCATACTTTTCAAGACGTATACCGTTTTGAAAGTCTAAAAACACTTTAAACAATTTTATCGTCACTAAACACACATCACTACACACATTTTATTCGATGAATTTTTAAAACATTCGATTTTCAAATTTAAGAATTCGGTTAGAGTTTGTCGAAAGAAATCGATATCACAGAAGCGAGATACCGATTCGAAGTTACGATTCGCGTCGAAAATTTAAATTCGCGTATGTTATCTGTGCTCTGTATGGAATGTATAGTAGAGCACATAGTGGCTCAAGCGCACAAATTAAACTGAACGCCTTCTGTATACATTCGGCGAGATTCGCTTTCGTACCTTGTTCTGTACTGTGACGCCACAGAGCTGGGAAAATGTGGAAATGGCCTTCGATATTATACTGAGCTTTACCACGCGCCAGTTACCCATATTCATTATATTTCGGGGTCAGATTAAGATGATTATTGCACGTAGTTGTCTATACACGGTATTTCTAGGAATGTGTTAATTACAGTACTAATTAGAATATTTAAAAAACATCTTGCATATAATATTTTCCTGAGCATTACTTGTTTCTCCACAATATTAATGTGTGAATATAAGGTCAATTGTCATGTTTTTACCTGTGTCACGGGTGGCATGGACGACACATAATAACACATCACAATAACACCCATGACCTGAATACAAATATTTATCTGTCACATAAATATCTGCCCCAGCCGGGAATAGAACCCCTTGCTTATACTTTTGAATAAAATGCTAAAGACAGCGATGAAAGGGGCTTGTTTATAGATGACTGCCAATACCGTCTCATTAACAATCATTACATGTCAAAAAATATTTTCAACACCTTTGCTTAATTTTTTTTTTACTTTTTTATTCATCCATTCTAATATGTCAATAGTCTGTGGCAAGTAGTGCAGTACCGTCTGTCACACGCCGCTGCCTCGAGTAATGTGCTGTCGGTCCACTGACCAGCGGAAGGTCTAAAAACCATCACCACTACCATTCCACCGTTTGAATAAATCTTTCCATTAGCATTCACGTACCTATAACTTGAATACTTCACGAGTTCAATCGACGTAATGATACTTTGAAACGTATTTACGAGAATCATTTGGATTTTTGAAAGGATATAGTTTTGTTCGTGTGGATTAGGGATTAAACTATGTATGTATAGTCGAATCACAAATCCAATGGACCAAATTGACATTAACAGTTAATAGAATCCGATTCTGATGTGAATCATTGATACGCTATGACTTGAAACATGTATTTTAGGGAAAAATAAATCCTATTACTATTACGAGTACTACTGCAATATTATTTCACATTAGTTTCTGACAATTTGGTTCAGTGAATTAGTGATTTGACTATAGTGTAATACTAAATCTAATGTGAGCTACCTAGTCATCAACAGTTGTAAAAAAAGTTTTTTAAATTTAAATAGTTTAAGTAAAAGTTTTTTAATTTAAAAAAAGTTTTTTATAATTTAAGTTTTTTAAGTTAAATGCGTAGGAAGTTTTTTCGTGTTTTTGTACTGTGTGAAATACCTATTATTTTATTTTATATATATCTGTTTTAAAAGTGGGCGCAACTATATTAAATTTTAAGAATGACTGACTTTTTAAATTCAATGGAATGATGTATAACTTAACAAAAATATAAGTAGTGACAATAGTACTTCTGGGATAGCACAACTAGTTGTTCCATCAGGAAACCGCGATAACACATGACATTATTTGACTTTAAGAAGAAAAACCAATGATATTATATGTTTGAGAAAAACAAACAACGATTTTACCTCCTCTTACCCTTCAGGGGGTTTATTCTCAAGCCGTTTAATATGTGCTTGCGAATTTGTTTTCGAATGGACAGTTGTTAGCCCTTTCGGCCTTAACAGCTTCACGCGGTCAGATTTTCGAAGGTATCTACTATCTATTGTTAACAAGTGCGGCTATAGCGGTTTCTGCTGTAGTCCTACATATTTGGTCCGTTGCTTTACTCACTAGATAAGCAGCCAGTAATGTTCCAAGTCTATTGTCTGTTTGTTTCACAATGTTCGTCTGTTGTTCGTATGTTTTGTAGATAGCAATCAAAGGTGATGGCGAAATGGAGTACAATAAAACTATCTGAGTAACAGGAGATCTATATTATTAGACTAAGCTACGTTAGTAGACTACGTTTATGAAGCGAACGGTTTGATTACAATCTTGTTAAATGACCTATCATAGTGTTTTCTTTTGGTAAATCTGCAAGCCCTATTTATTACCGTAATTTTACTGCAATAAGAAAATGTAAAGTATCACAATTTTTAATATTTAGTACCTGCGTCGCGAGTTGTAGGCAATTTTAGGGTTCCGAACGAAAAAAACAAAAAACGGAACCCTTATAGGATCATTCGTGCGTCTAAGCAACCGCCCTTCACAGCCAATTTTCTCCGAAACTACTGGACCAAATCAGTTGTTTGGTACTCGTGTGTTATTTTGTGATTCAAAGACGAAGGTATAAAGAAAAAAAAAGAATTTTGAAAAAAGAAAAATTGTATGTAATATTTTGTAAGTAATAACTTAGTGATTAATTTTAAGGCAATTAAAACTTTTCCATTAACGTAATATAAGGTATTTTTCAGGTAACGTTAGCTTACATAAGTGTGGTTTGTGAGGAGCTAGCAAATTTCCTCATTATCAAAGATTGGTTGCAAAAACTCGCACGCTCCACATTGTACTGCTAGATATAAGTTACGGCTTTGACTCAATAATAATAGTCTTCTATTAGCTTATCCATCATTTTACAATTAGCCTGGACAGTCCTAGCTTAACTAGTGATAAAGCTAATTGAAGCTATAAAATTTGTTGGTTGTTGGCAGAGAGCCAAGCTTCTAACTCTACAAGCTCTAACTCTACAAGCCCTATGTTGACAAACTACACCTTAGTCAAAATGTGGATTGGCCGTTTCGCTACTGTCAGGTGAACAATTTGTTCACTGTTCATTACCTTTCTGTTATAAAATATTCTTGTTGTAACGAAACGGACAAGCTACAATATTTTGACCAAGATGTAGAGTTTATGAAGATAATAAATAGGGCTTGTAGAGTTATAGGGCGTGTAGAGATAGAAGCTTGGCTCTAAATGAGATGTGTGAACTTTTTTATTTATTTATTTATTTAGACCCATAAATGGTCTCGACTTGGCAACATTTTACATGAAAATGTTTTTGGTAGGATATATATTACAAAATATGTAAAAGCAACTAACACAATTTATTATCTTGTGACTTTGATTGCAAGGAAATTTCATAATTTTCGATATTAATAATAAAAAATAATGCTATACACACATATCCCCACATCAGGATTCCCAGTATCTTTGGTGCCACGTACAACACACCAAGATAAAACACACGCACCCAGATTGAGAACAGTTTAAACTCAAATATCTGCGTCTGAAAATCAAACTCATTCGAACGGCGATTCAGCATGGTAACAATTACGCCACATAATTAATTCTAAATCTGTGGCTGATCTGCTTTTATTTGTATTGTACATCGCCTGTATAAATCATGGACCCCCTATCGAGGCGAAGAAGCCCGCCACGCGTCGCCAAGCATGACGTGGCGTAATGCGGCGTGTGTGAAGTAACCCTCTTATGTGTGCTGTGTGCTCTCGTACTTACGATGCTTCCACCCTTTTTATACGCCATCGATGACCAAGGTGCAGGCACCGGCGACTGCACACGGGGCAAATATGGGGGAACAGAGCGCTGTAACTTAGACACTTAAAGAGATTTGATTTTGATTTGGAGCGGGTAACATAGGTCTTTGAATATTTATAATCAATCTGTACTATATATGTACATAGTTTGCAGCGGTATTTCAGCGTTAAAAAATAAAATCCAATTAGATTTTTTTTGAGTTAGTTGGTTGGTATGTCTACCAAATGTCTTCATAATGGTACTAACACAGCTCTTTTTCTTTACGCATATCTCAACATAGATTTTCCATGAAGCGTTTTCACGAAGTCATCTTCGTCTTCGTCGCTCCTTTTCAAAAATAATATTTTTTAAGTTTGACAACGGATTACGCTACTGTCAAGTTAGTAAATTAAATATGAGTTACTACATATGTGTATTAGTGAAATTATTCCTATTTAAGATCTAAGACTAAAGACCAGCTTAAAGATTAAAATATACTAAATCATTTTGTAATTACTTATCATAGATGTACGTAATAAAATACTTAGGTACATCACAATAAAGTTTGAGCCGTAAATATAAAGAAACAGATTTGATTTTCCTTTGCCATATCTTTTCGAGCACTTGCCATGTAACTAGTAAATCACGAAGGATGCATCGTAATTCAATTACGATAATTAGTAAGTTTATAATCGCGAAAGTATAAACCGGCCAAGTGCGTGTCAGGCCATGCGCAATGTAGGGTTCCGAAGTAGTAAGTTTATCGACTATTACTCATTAACTACTTATGCGAACATAGCTATCTATGATAGTTTTCCTTGTAAATTCATCATAATATTTTCGAGAATTTATTCACTTGTCCAACTCCAACCGTTTAGCTAGTGGGGACGTGTGACACTTGACTTTAACCATAATTAGCACATTAAAGCTGAATGTTTCGCAAAAGGACTCCTAAATCTTAAAATGGTCTTAAAATACCCATAATATTTTTAGAAGACATTTTCGATGATCCCCCATACTATAGGGTACGCGTCGAATAAAAAATCATCCTCACGTTACCTGTAGGAGGTAAAAATAATATTTTTCAATATTTTACTTTACGATTTTAGTTTTCATAAATACATAATGTCCATGCCAAATTACACCTTTCTAGCACTATGGCGCACTATGGCATTTTATGGCGCTATGCTTCGGATAGACGGACGAAGGAACAGACATGACGAAACTAAGGGTTCCGATTCTACTTCGGAACCCTAAAAACGGATTATGTTGCTATGCGTCGCTGGCTCTGGAACTAATCGGTTTTGTTGATGTAACACATTGTGTATAATAAAATACGTGCCGAGAAAACTTTAGTACCATTTTAGGGTTCCGTAATCAAAATAGAACCCTTACAGTTTCGTCATGTCTATCCGTCATTGCGCAGTAAAGCGTAGAGATGCTAAAGCTGGCCATATATTATTATATGAAGTACTCGTATGCATCGGATTTGACGCGGCATCCAGTAAACTTGACGGTATAAGGCCGTGGTAAGGCTATCTGGCTATATAGGTATCTCATGCAAACTGGATGCCGCATCAAGTCAAACTGCAAATTTGCAGGTAGACTTGAACGTGTATGACCAGCTTTAGTGTTGAAAGCTGTAATTTGGCATAGATATACATATTTTTAAAAGGTAGTTAGCTTGCTTTATTTATTTGTTTATTTGGGTCAAATCTTGCAAGCTAATTAGACCTATTTCCACTTATCCTAAGGAGTTGAAATTTACATGTCGCTTTAGTTCTGATGACAATGCATTTTATTATTCAGATAAAGCCTTATAATTTATGCCACAACTAAGTATCTTATATATAAAATTATCGTGTCACAATGTTAGTTACCATACTCCTCCGAAACGGCTAGACCGATTTTTATGAAATTTTACACGCTTATTCAGTAGATCTGAGAATCGGCTACTATCTATTTTTCATACCCCTAAGCGATAAAGGTTGTCCACCCCTAACATTTTATTTTTATTTTTTAGACAAAATTTTACTTTTTTATTTTTTTATAATGTGAAATTAAAAAATACATACTACCCTAAATTTGAACTCTTCTATCACCAACCCCTATTTTTTAATAGTCATTTTAGTAATTTAATTATTTTTCATCCCGCTCGATTGATCAATTGTTAGGAGACACGAAGTTCGCCCGGTCAGCTAGTATTATTATAAAAATTCTCTAGCTGATTACTAAATAATTATGTAATTATAGAATCAACCTGTCACTTACATTCGAAAGTTGCTTTAAAAATCAAGTGTTAGTGAAATTAAAAACTGAGTTCTAATCGGAATTTTTCAAGTAGGCGTAAGTACAGAAGATATTATTATAAATTAATTGTGCAGGTGCTGCAACATCTGCGATGCTAAACATAAGTTTAGAGAAAGGTTGTTGCAATTGTAGCTGATTGTACTTTCGATTTAGGCAAAAATAATAACGGACATGTGCGTGCCATGCCGCCTACACACAGTAAAAGGTTATGGTTCGAAATTAGTACTTTTTCATGCTTAAATGCGCTCATAGCCCAGCGGCTTGCGTCGATCCCAAGTGATCGACAAAGTTAAGCAACAGCGGGCGCGGTCGGTAGTTGGATGGGTGACCGCTATTGGCAAAAAATTCTTGAGCGTTTCCGTGCTTCGGAGAGCACGTAAAGCCGTCGGTCCCGGTTGTTATCATTAGATAACAGTCGTTAAGCCATGTTGGAGGCCTTCGGGCAGTTTGAAAACTTCCGACATTCGGGTTGGCCAGTAACCCCTCCACCAATCCGCACTGGAGCAGCGTGGTGGAGTATGCTCTAGGCCTACTCAAGAGGAGAGACCCGTGCCCAGTAGTGGGCCATTAATGGGTTAAAGCCACCCATACTTAAATAATAACTTTATCACATAAATAAATTAATACTTCTTTTTAATTTAAAAAAAATAGAGTAGTAGGTATTCGCCGGTTCTAACTCAGGAGTTAGAACCGGCAAAATTGGGCAAATTGCTAAGTTGACGACCGTCGCTGCCTACAAGAAAAAAAAGTCGAGTTTGGTGTCAAATTGTATGTTTTCGACCATGCCCGATCGATTGCACTGGTCCATTTTTTGCTAACTAGCGTAGAAACAAAGATAGCTTCAGCGTTGTATTAGCCCTACTTCGTTATCTAATGCCCTCATTAGGTCGTTAACTTGACCATTCAATAATTACAATGGGCTTATCACTTCCTCGTATCCGCTTCGTACTCGACTTAACTATGACGCAGTGATTAAGACTAACGAGGGGCACTGTTTTCATTATAAAACCACGGGATTTATTGTTCATCGTATTTATTATTCGATATTAAAAATTGAATCAAATAAATTACTTAAAATTACATCATTACAAATAGTGTTGTCATCAAAAAGGTTCAGGAAATCATACATCGATTTACCATAATACTTATAATATATGTACATGATGCAATATTCTCCACAAACAGTAGTAAAATCATGTTGGATTCGATTAGTGTTATAATTCCACATCCTAGAATTGTTTTCTAAGTAAGTCCTATGATATCCTCGTGGTGGTCGACCATATGAGTCGAAGTACTGACCAAAGCCATTCCCATCTATATGCATGGCTATCCAGTGTGATCCGGGTTTGCTGTCTGTATCTAAATTACTTATGACGTACATAGGCGTATGAACGTATATTGGTAAGCGGTTAGCTGCATAGACATTACATGCAATGCTTTCATCAATTTTACTTAAGTATTGTTTTATTTGTATGGTATCCATGTTTTAAGCTGTTAACACATCTTTTCAGTACCCCAGACTTGTTAACAATGTGGAACTGATTATGGGTACTATATTTTTAAATACATGAAGGTTGGATAAGATGTAAGGAAAGAAAACAAAAAATATTTTGGACAGTTTTATTTATTGAATATCAAAAAATACATCTTAGCTACTATAGTCTACTGATATATTACGATGCTTATCTATTTCTATCACATTATCAAATTCCGCATAAACAATACAGTTAATAGTTTGCGTGAGAGCTGACTCAAAACGTACTTCTAGTCTTACACTACCATGTTTTATAAGATTCCAGTGACTCGATGAATTCGCTGATAAGTCAGGGGTTAAATCAAATGCGAGCAAACAATAACCATCGGCATATTCGTCTCTAGATATCCCATTACCTTCATTAAGAAAATGTATACCTGTTCCTGAGAACAATGTATGATATGCACTAGCAAACACATTATTATCAAACGATGGCTGTAATGATTTCGAGGGGATTTGGTTTCCATCGATATATAAACAAAATGTATTGATACCATAATTTTCAAAATTGAATGGATTCTTATTGAGAGTTCCGTTGAATGCAGCATTATTAACAAATCCGACTATACACCTTTTCGGTACTTGTCCTAGGAATATATTATCAAGGGTTTTTCCTTGAACACCTGATGGAATTGTTAAAACTTTAACTTCAGCTCGCGTAATGGGATATTTAGCTGTGGTAGATGCTAAAACTTTTTGGTGTGCAAGTAATACGCTTGGATTGATCCGTGCTCTACGAACAATCAAAGTTGCATCTGTAATACATACTTTAAATTTTAAATCTACTGACCCTGCCATTAGGTTGAAATTTTCTCTTGATCGAACTAACTTAACACACATGTCAACACCATTAATTAAAAATTTTTCTTGATTAAATAAATCGCCATGAAGATGCCCAATCATTTCAATTTCTTTACTCTCTCGTGCCATGAACTCCCTCTTAACAAAACCCTCATTTTTTACGTCAGTCTCATTCATTTTTCCTGCTGTATCTCCATACCAAAGACCACAAGTTAGATAAGATGACAAATTTTTGGTGATTAATACATAAGAATGCTACTGACACAACAATATTAACGAGAAAATAATGACATTCCATTACTGATTACATTTTACTTATCGATCACTAATGCCCCCGTCGCTTAGACTTTGGAATGCTGAACTCGTACCATTATGTTTAATGAGTAAACTAGATACGTTATCAAGGTTTCAAGATTTCTCATCGTATATAAGTACGAGTACCATTTACCAAAACTCATAGTCGTCCTCTCTTCTTTATTGTGTCTAAACTGTTTCGTGTGTAGTGTTCTGTGTGCAGTGTTCTACGTTACAATGGAGGTGAGTTTGTTAATAATTATTTAAGTGGTAGAATATTATTGCATTTCAATTATTTGTTATTTCACTTCATCGTTGTATTTGTTGTAATTTTTACTTATACATTATTTTCTTGTTTCTACAGAACTCGTGTAGTATTCTTGAAGAAAATACATTCAAAAATTATTATTATGACTATTCAAACGAAGAAGAAGACACTAGAGATTTGATCATAACATCCTCACCAAATCTGAAAAGAACTAAAAGCATTGATAATTTAGATAGTTTTTTTCAACCATCTAAAATAAAGAGAAGAAAACAATTATCTTCAACAGTATCACGAAACTGCAAAAATTCCGGCAATACAATATGTATATCAACAAATGCCGACGATGGAAACCAAAAGACTCATCTTATAAAAATAGATATTTACGATATGAAAACGATATCAAAAATATCACCACAAGACCAATGGAAGCATGCAGCATACCGAGTCAAATATTACTCGAACGATAATCATAAAAATTTCGTTAACATAAAAAAAATCATATGCAACATTACTAAAGAAATTGCAGAAACTGAAAATTCGAGGAAGTTTCATTTTGACAATAAAAATTGATGTTACCTCCCAATATTTTTTTTAAACATATTTTTAACAATAATTAAGGAGCATTGTTTGTAATTATTATTACCATCATGCAGAGGATGGAAACATAAAGACTCATCTTATAAAAATAGATATTTACGATATGAAAACGATATCAAAAAATATTATCACAAGATCAATGGAAAACATACAGAATACCGTGTCCAATGTTATTTAAACGATGAATCATAAAAATCGTTAAGGTAAAAAAAATACATGCAATGTTACGAAGACTTAAAAACTTCCAAGTTTTATCTAACCAGAATGGTAACGAAGAAACTTTATCTAATGATGGCGATTAAGGACTATTGTTTCTAAATTATGTTGGGTTAATGAACCATTATAAAGGTATATAAAGGTTTACCAACGTTTTTCAACACGTCATACACCCCCAAAACTTGAAACAGTATAAATCAAAGGATGGAGACATACTTGAATGGAATCAACATTGATGAAGAGCTGTGTAAAGTTTGTGAAGAGATAGAGACAAGTATGGTGTTTGACGATAGATATGATGAAGAACTTTTAAATGTATTTAACCAGATGGAGTTTAACCAAAACGTCACGTAAGTTAAATTACTTTTTTTATTCAGTTTTGATATTGTTCAAAAAAAAAAAACATATTTTTAATAATTACTGTTTCTTATTGCAGCCAGCAAGTTGGTGGATCTCGAAAGAGAATTGCGGAGTTTAAACATAACTCCAACAGTGCGAAGAGACCAAAAGCGGGGCCAGCTTCTTCATCATCTAAACCCAACAATGCGTTAGATAAAGTTAATTGTGAAACTTGTAACATTTTGGTAAGTAAGAAGTACTTCACAAATCACCTTCAGAGTAATCGTCATAAAAATAATGTTTCCAAAACACATGAATCTTTACAAAACGTATGCGTTATCGAGTCTGCTTTTGGACAAAGAATCATATCATATAAAATTAAAAATAAAAGTAACGAAACTATTTTTGAAGCTCCTGAATTATTTTTACAGTCAATTCAAACTGATTTACTTCAATTAATTAAAGATTCAATACGCAAATATACAGTTTTTAAAGTTAATTTTGTGCTACATGCTGATTTCACTCAACAAACAAAAAGTATTTCAAACTCTTTTGATTTTCAAACATGCAACTATATTATATTTGAAGGTGATGACCTAAATATATTTTTTTCATCTTTACGTGACACTTTTGTTAATAAAATTAACACATTTGAAAAAAAAGACAGCGGTTGGGCTCTAACTTTTATTAAGTCGTTAGACATGAATATTAACAAATTTAATCCTTTACGCGGCTCTTCATATATAGAATTACCTAGGGACATTATTACAAAAAGGGCTATCATAAATGTTAGGAATGCCGATGTTTTATTTTTAAAATGGGCTTTACTTTCTGCTTTATACCCAGTAAATAAAAATCCAGATCGTGTTTCATCTTACAGCATGCATTCCAATAAATTAAAATTTGACGGCATTTCTTTTCCCGTCAAGTTAACCGATATCTCAAAAGTTGAAAAGTTAAATAATATCAGTATCAACGTTTTCGGTTTAGAATTTAATAAAATTAATAAAAATCATAGTATCGTAGGTCCTTTGTATTTTACTAAATGTCGTAAGAATATTCATATTAATTTATTATTACTTTCAAGTGGAACAAATAATCACTATTGTTATATAAAAAATATGTCGCGTTTAGTTAGTAACCAAATTTCAAGTCATGATCATGCCATTTATATTTGTGATGGGTGTTTAATACATTTTCCTAGTCGAATAAAGTTGACAGAACATCAACAGAATGACTGCTTTCATATTAAAACAGAACTTCCTAATTCTCAAAAGTCATCAAAAAATTGGTTTGGACAGGCAGTTGCTAATGATAAGTTAAAATTTGATAAGTTCAATAAAAAACTTAAAATACCATTTGTTGTATATGCAGATTTTGAAGCTTTTTTAACACCAATTAAATCGTGTTCTAACGATCCATTAAAATCTCACACGCATAATATTCAAAAACATGAAGTATATAGTTTTGGATATTACATAAAATGTTCATATGATGAAAATTTATCAAAATATGAAACATATAGTGGTCCAAACACTGCACAAGAATTTATGTCTCGTTTGTATGCAGACTTAAAATTGATATGCACCAAAAATAGTACTGAGGTAGCACCTAAATCATTAACACACGATGATTATATTAGAATTTCAAAATCGGAGACTTGTTTTGTATGTGAAACAGGTTTAAATGGTGAAAGTGACATTAATTACGATCCACAAACTGGTAATTTTCGAGGCGTTGTGCACAAAATATGTAATACTAAGTTTATTATTCCTAATTACGTTCCAGTCATATTACATAATCTTAGTCATTATGACGCACATTTTATAGTTCACGCTCTTAATTTTGTTGATGGGGATGTTGAAGTTATACCTCAAACGAAGGAAAAATATATTTCATTTTCAAAAAAAGTAAAAGTAAATAATAAAATAATTCAATTAAGGTTTATAGATTCCATAAAATTTTTATCGTGTAGTCTTAGTCAATTGGCGAATAATTTAGTCGATGAAGAATTTGTTTCTTTAAAACTTAACTTTCCCAATAAAGACGATTTCAATCTTATGAGGAAAAAGGGAATTTATCCTTATGAATTTATGACATCTTTTGACTGTTTAAATCTAACATCTCTTCCTGACAAAGATAAATTTTACAGTTCACTCACAGATTCTCATATTTCAGATACCGATTACAATCATGCTAAAAATGTTTGGCAAAATTTTAACTGCAAAAATATGTCCGATTATTCCAATTTATATCTTAAAACTGATGTATTACTACTAACTGACATATTTGAGAACTTCAGAAATTTATGTTTAGAAACTTATGGTTTAGATCCAACTCACTATTACACTGCTCCAGGATTAAGTTGGGATGCAATGCTTAAAATGACTAAAGTTGAACTAGAATTGCTTACTGATATAGAAAAAATAGCATTCATTACAATGGGTATAAGGGGAGGGATATCTCAATGTAGCAAACGGTATGCAAAGGCTAATAATCCATATATGCAAGATTATGATAAAACTAAAGCTACTTCATATCTCATGTACTTTGATGCGAATAATCTTTACGGGTGGGCAATGTCACAATTTTTACCTTCAGGGGGGTTTGAGTGGGTTAGTATAGAAACAGATTACAATACATCAAATAATACGGAATATGGGTATATTCTAGAAGTAGATTTAGAGTATCCCACAGAAATTCACGACTTACATTCTGACTTGCCCTTATGTCCTGAAAAAATTTCTGTAGGAAATTCCAAAGATATTAAACTCGTCCCAAATTTGTATAATAAAACTAAGTATATCATTCATTACAAAAATTTACAGCAATGTATTAAACTAGGTATGAAGTTAAAAAAGATTCATAGAATATTGAAATTCAAACAGAGTTTATGGTTAAAGCAATACATAGATTTGAATACAAATTTACGAATGCAAGCTAAAACAGATTTTGAAAAAGATTTTTATAAATTAATGAATAATTCTGTATTTGGAAAAACAATGGAGAATGTAGAAAAACGTGTAAATGTAAAATTGTTGACCCACTGGGAAAATCGAGGTAAAAGTCTTGGTGCTCAGGATTTTATTGCAAAACCAGAGTTTCATAGTTTATCAGAAAACTTAGTAGCAATTCAACTAAAAAGAACAAAAGCCCTTCATAACAAGCCCATATACTTAGGTTTTTGTATATTAGATATTTCTAAAACCCTTATGTATGATTTTCATTATAACTACATGCTAAGTAAGTTCCCGAACAAAATTAAGTTACTTTACACTGATACTGACAGTTTAGTTTATGAAATTTTTACTAACAACTTTTATGAAGACATTAAGCCCGATTTACCGGAACGATTTGATACATCCGATTACCCAATAAATAATGTATATGAATATCAAAATTTAAATAAAAAAAAATTAGGAGTCTTTAAAGATGAAAATGCTGGTAAAATATTAAGAGAATTTGTAGGATTGCGATCTAAAATGTATGCTTTGGACATTGAAAATAATTTTTTAGCAAAAGCTAAAGGTGTTAATAAAAGTGTCACGAAAAGTTTTAAGATGGAAGATTATAAGTCTTGTCTGTTTAATCAAAATGTTGAATATCGTAGTATGTTAAGGTTTAGATCTATCAAACATAATATTTTTACACAGCAAATTAATAAAAAGTGTCTTTCCCACAACGATACCAAACGATATATAGCACCTAATAATATTGATACATTCGCCTGGGGTCACTTCAAAATATGTAACGACTCATCTGACTGAGTAAACTGGTCTTTAAGTACCTATTAAGGAATAAATTGTAAGATTTTGTAATGTAAGAATATTGTATTTTTTTATATTTTAAGCAAATATTGTAAATGATATGTCAAAAAATTATCATTGTGTAATAATATTTATTTGTAATTAGAATTATAAGTTAAATTATGTCAGTGGTATGCAAAAATGTTATAAATTATGGTTAAGATTTCGTTTTTACTTTTTCTTCATATTATTTTGTAAATATTTAAATTTGAAATATATTTTTATCATTCTAACAAAATGTTTTAGTCTTTTCCTAAACCTTATACCAAACACACGTCAAGTTACAATGATTCATTTAACACATCCATTTACTGCAATAGTCGCCGGTCCGAGTGGATGCGGTAAATCTATTTTTGTTACAAATTTCATTAAATATGCAAAAGAAATATGTGATACACATTTTAATCACATAACTTGGTGCTATGATGAAATGCAACCTTTGTATAATTTAAAAAGCGTTAACTACTATCAAGGAATACCAGATCTTAGTATGTTTGATGGAAAAGATCCTCATCTTATAATTATTGATGATTTAATGAGAGAATCAGATGGACGCGTTGTTGATATCTTTACGAAAGGTAGCCATCATAGAAATTTAAGTGTATTTTATATAACACAAAATTTATTTCATCAAGGAAAAGGGCAAAGAGATATATCTTTGAATTCATCTTATATAATATATTTCAAAAATCCACGAGATAAGACACAAATAAAATATTTAGCACGACAAGTGTCACCAGAAAATCCAAAGTTCATAGAAGATTCATACAAAGATGCAACAAATGAACCACATGGATATTTATTGATAGACTTGAAACAGGACACAAATGATATGTGTCGTTTTAAAACTAAAATATTTCCGTCTGATGGATACTGCATAGTTTACATTCCGATGAAGGGCTTTAAGTATGCTAGAAATCAACAAATTACTGTCATTCATAAATGATGCATCGACGACTAAAGACGCATAAAGATCTACTAACTGCTTTACATGCACTTAAGCCGAAATATCAAAGAGCTCTTTTGAAATCGTGTAATGAAAAAGAAATTAACTGTATTTGCGAATGTATCCATAACGTTCTCCAAGGCAAAATTACGTTGAAGGAGAAAGAAAAAAATAAATTGAGTAAATACAAAAATATACTTCGGAAATTGGTGCGAAAGGGCGCCACAAATTTGTTTCGGAAAAATCTTATAATACAAAAAGGTTGTGGTTTTCTACCTATTATATTAGGTTCAGTTCTTAGTGGATTAGTAAGTTCCATTATTAAAAATGCAGAATAGTAAAAAAATGTTGCTCGTTGAACCAGATATGATAGAAAAACTAAAACAGGCAAGTGCGAGTGATACTCCCTTGTCTCGACTAGATACTGATATGAATAATATTTTAAAAAGCAATATTGATGATCGTGAAAAGTGTATTTTATATTTACAAACACTCCGAAGATATCTTAACATAACCAAGGAAGACCGTCAACCTTTCCATATACCAATTATTTCCGACAATACGAATACATTTGATGATTTAATAATGAGTTACAAAAACAAAAACTTGGACAATAAAA
The DNA here is from genome assembly GCA_963932265.1 of Thymelicus lineola. Taxonomy (NCBI): domain Eukaryota; kingdom Metazoa; phylum Arthropoda; class Insecta; order Lepidoptera; family Hesperiidae; genus Thymelicus; species Thymelicus lineola. The sequence goes on from OZ010695.1 coordinate 16,568,044, forward strand.
GTGCAGTATCAATTGATACATCAGACAAAGAACTACTTCTTGATCAAGATAATACTTCTGAAAAAAATCTGTATACAACCACTCAAATTCTCGATCTTATCCCGAAAACATATGCAAAAAAGGCCATCTTGTTAATGAAATTGTTGTCTTCCAATGAAAATAAAATTAAGTGGGATACTGATGGTACTGTGATTATAGATGATAAAAAAATTGATGGAAGTAACATTTTAGATTTGGTAAATGATTCATTGAGACCTTTAAAAAAAAGTGATCCAGTTGGATGGGAATCTTTTGCTAAAGCTTTAAAAGATATTCGAGTTCCTTTAACATATATTGGCAATCCGAAACGATGTGAGTTTATTAGTAGCATGCAATCACCATCAGATATTTCAACACCCAATGAAGATTTCTCCACACCAACGGGTGACACAAAGTATAAAAGGAAGTTGAAGAATAAACTGGAATGGGAAAAATGGGAACCTTACTAGAAATACATAACCTATATTATGATCCATCACACCCTGCAAGTTATAGTAGTATCGACAAACTGGCAAAAGCTATGAAAGGAAAAATGAGCAGAGAAGAGGTAAAGAAATGGTTACAAGCACAAGAAACTTACACTGTACACAAACCGGTACAGAGAAAATTTCCTAGAAATAAATATATATTATCAAATCTCAATGAATTATGGCAAGCTGACTTGAGTGATATGAGAACCTACTCAAAATACAATGATGGTTATAATTATATATTGTGTGTTATTGATGTATTCAGCAAATATGCCTATGTTAGACCTATGAAAAGGAAAAATTCAGCAACTGTTAAGGATTGTCTTGAAAGTATATTTCTTGAATCCAAGGTAACCCCAACGCACATACAATCTGACAAAGGCACAGAATTCATATCAAAGGAAGTACAAAAATACATTAAATCTAAAAATATTAATTATTATACGACAAATAATCCAGATATTAAAGCAAGTATTGTTGAAAGATTTCAAAGAACACTTAAGATGAAAATGTGGCGTTACTTTACTCATAAAAATACATACAAATATATAGATGTTTTACAAGATTTAGTTTATTCTTATAACCACAGTTTTCACTCAAGCATTAAGATGTGTCCTTGTGATGTTAATTCAAATAATATTATGACAGTATGGAGAAATTTGTATGACACTAAAAATAATGGGCTTTCAGCAAGTATCATTCTACCGAAGTTGCATGTTGGTGATTACGTTAGGATTACTAAAAGCAAACATATTTTTCAAAAAGGATACGAATCTAACTGGAGTGATGAAATATTTATAGTATCTTCCATAATTGATAGAAGCCCTTGGCCTGTGTACACCCTTAAAGATTTAAAAGGTGAAAACATAGAAGGTACGTTTTATGAAAAAGAATTACAGAAAGTATATTATGACCCCACTCTTCATTATAAAATAGATAAAATAATACGTTCTCGCAATACTGGTAACAGAAAGGAAGTGTTAGTGAAGTGGAAAGGTTATCCTAATAAATTTAATAGTTGGGTTCCATCTTCTTATTTGAAAGAAATATGAATAAAGAAAGTTTTTATTTAACTCTACTTAGTAATAGTTCAATGGAATACTTCCCTGATAACAAGACTACAATTTTTTCAACTAAATTACCTAAACCTATAGTTTTGGAAGGAGAATGGTCAGTTGGAGTGGTCGAATTTCAATATCCCTGCACCATGTTTACTGTTCAAGAACATGAAAATGTTGTTTATATTACAAAATGGATGCAAATGCCTGGTGAACCAAAACCATCACTTACTTATTACAAGACACATATCCCTGCAACTAACTATGACAATATCAATCATATTTTGAAGGCTTTAAACAATATCAAAGAAAAAGTTAGATTTCGTTACGATGAAATTTCAAAGTTTGTGTCAGTTTCAGTATTAGATGAGACGATCAAATCAATAACATTGTCACCTAAGTTATGTTTGCAGTTGGGCTTTGAGCCCAATAGAAATCTCAGAGAAAGGAATATTGGAAAATGTCCTGCTAATCTGCATTTAGGTTTACCTTCGCAACTATTCGTTTATTCCGATATTGTAGAACCACAAATTGTAGGAGATGTCATGACCCCTCTTCTGAGAATCATACCATTAGATCCTTCAAAATATATATATGGAGCAAATAAAATGCATGTTTTCTCTCCACCCCATTATATATCTGTAATGCGAAGGGAATTTGATACTATTGAAATAGATATAAGAACAAGCACTGGTCAAAAGATACCATTTCAGTTCGGAACAGTGTGCATAAAACTACACTTCAAAAAAATATATAATGTATTTGAAACATAATTATAATATGAAATGTCCATACGAAGATTATTATTCTCATCAAGCTGGATCCGGTATTGGAGTAATTTACAAAGGGACACCGTATCAAAGAGGACATGGAATTGGGAGTTTTCTAGGAGGGTTGTTCCGATCTGTTTTACCATTACTTTCTAGTGGTGCAAGAGCTATCGGTAAAAAAGCCTTGAGTACTGGAGTAGGAGTTTTGTCGGATATGTTTAATGCACAACCCATAGATGATTCAATTAAAACACGTTTGAAGGAAGCTACTACTAACTTAAAACGAAAAGTAGATAGTAGAATAGATAGAATCAACATGTCTGGCTCGGGGTATAAAATGAAGCGAAAACGTTTATCTTCTACCATTCCAGCGGTAACCACGAAAGTGAATACTCCAACAAAAACAAAAAATAAGAACAGGAATATTAACGACATATTTTCTAATTAATTGATTATGTCTTTTTTACATAATCATTCTTGTGAATGTATTAAATCAGAGTTAGATTTGTTTGCACTACCATCCACACAGACGAGCATAGAAAATGGCGTATGGATTCATTACAAACCTATTTCATCACTAGCTGATGATGGACCATTAGAATTTCAAGTTCCTGGCGCCGGAGATGACTACATAGATTTATCCCATACTCTGATTCATATAAAAGCGAAAATACTGAATCAAGACAACACAAAATTAGCAGCTGCTACAGTCGTGGCTCCGGTTAATAATTGGTTACATTCAATATTCAGTCAACTTGATGTTTACTTGAATCAGAAACTAGTGTCACCACCAAATAACACATACGCATATCGCGCGTATATCGAAAACTTGTTGAACTATGGTCCAGCAGCCAAAAAATCTCATCTAACTTGTGGTCTTTGGTATGGAGATACAGCAGGAAAAATGAATGAGACTGACGTAAAAAATGAGGGTTTTGTTAAGAGGGAGTTCATGGCACGAGAGAGTAAAGAAATTGAAATGATTGGGCATCTTCATGGCGATTTATTTAATCAAGAAAAATTTTTAATTAATGGTGTTGACATGTGTGTTAAGTTAGTTCGATCAAGAGAAAATTTCAACCTAATGGCAGGGTCAGTAGATTTAAAATTTAAAGTATGTATTACAGATGCAACTTTGATTGTTCGTAGAGCACGGATCAATCCAAGCGTATTACTTGCACACCAAAAAGTTTTAGCATCTACCACAGCTAAATATCCCATTACGCGAGCTGAAGTTAAAGTTTTAACAATTCCATCAGGTGTTCAAGGAAAAACCCTTGATAATATATTCCTAGGACAAGTACCGAAAAGGTGTATAGTCGGATTTGTTAATAATGCTGCATTCAACGGAACTCTCAATAAGAATCCATTCAATTTTGAAAATTATGGTATCAATACATTTTGTTTATATATCGATGGAAACCAAATCCCCTCGAAATCATTACAGCCATCGTTTGATAATAATGTGTTTGCTAGTGCATATCATACATTGTTCTCAGGAACAGGTATACATTTTCTTAATGAAGGTAATGGGATATCTAGAGACGAATATGCCGATGGTTATTGTTTGCTCGCATTTGATTTAACCCCTGACTTATCAGCGAATTCATCGAGTCACTGGAATCTTATAAAACATGGTAGTGTAAGACTAGAAGTACGTTTTGAGTCAGCTCTCACGCAAACTATTAACTGTATTGTTTATGCGGAATTTGATAATGTGATAGAAATAGATAAGCATCGTAATATATCAGTAGACTATAGTAGCTAAGATGTATTTTTTGATATTCAATAAATAAAACTGTCCAAAATATTTTTTGTTTTCTTTCCTTACATCTTATCCAACCTTCATGTATTTAAAAATATAGTACCCATAATCAGTTCCACATTGTTAACAAGTCTGGGGTACTGAAAAGATGTGTTAACAGCTTAAAACATGGATACCATACAAATAAAACAATACTTAAGTAAAATTGATGAAAGCATTGCATGTAATGTCTATGCAGCTAACCGCTTACCAATATACGTTCATACGCCTATGTACGTCATAAGTAATTTAGATACAGACAGCAAACCCGGATCACACTGGATAGCCATGCATATAGATGGGAATGGCTTTGGTCAGTACTTCGACTCATATGGTCGACCACCACGAGGATATCATAGGACTTACTTAGAAAACAATTCTAGGATGTGGAATTATAACACTAATCGAATCCAACATGATTTTACTACTGTTTGTGGAGAATATTGCATCATGTACATATATTATAAGTATTATGGTAAATCGATGTATGATTTCCTGAACCTTTTTGATGACAACACTATTTGTAATGATGTAATTTTAAGTAATTTATTTGATTCAATTTTTAATATCGAATAATAAATACGATGAACAATAAATCCCGTGGTTTTATAATGAAAACAGTGCCCCTCGTTAGTCTTAATCACTGCGTCATAGTTAAGTCGAGTACGAAGCGGATACGAGGAAGTGATAAGCCCATTGTAATTATTGAATGGTCAAGTTAACGACCTAATGAGGGCATTAGATAACGAAGTAGGGCTAATACAACGCTGAAGCATCTTTGTTTCTACGCTAGTTAGCAAAAAATGGACCAGTGCAATCGATCGGGCATGGTCGAAAACATACAATTTGACACCAAACTCGACTTTTTTTTCTTGTAGGCAGCGACGGTCGTCAACTTAGCAATTTGCCCAATTTTGCCGGTTCTAACTCCTGAGTTAGAACCGGCGAATACCTACTACTAAATAGGGAATTGTTGTGGTAAACTCAATGGTAATAAACGATTAAAAGATAAGATCTCAAAAATTATGAAGCAAGTGACGTATAATATAATTTTAGCAACTATTAAAACGCTCTAAGTTACTCCAAGAATGGTTTTAGATGTTTCTTTGTATATTCATAGACCCACAAAGGTTGCACATTGTGTACTTTTTGCACAATTGTGTCAGCACAATAGAATAATGGAAGAGTTCGTATGTTGTCCAATTGTCGCAAAATGCGAATTCTTAAATTGAATTCTCATAGTAGCGTTGAGACACGCAAGATAAATATTTCGTAAAACGTTCGTGTGTTTTGTATTTATTTTACGCAATAACAATTTTAGCAGTACTTAGTCCTTATTCTATTACCATTACAATTTGATACCTGCCTTATCAATTTTGTTCGGCTCTATGGATTTACACACGGATTTTGTATATATTGTAGATGATGTTTTACATATTCGATTGTATGAAAAGAATATACGCTCTAGCTAATCTCTAAGAATCTAATTATTTTGGGTTCGATTTCAGGTCCGACATTAACTGATCAGTAGGACTGATCAGTATTAAATATTGAAAAATAGGATGATAATTGGTCATATTTATTTTTTGACCGTCTACAATTTTTTCCGTCCAATTTTTTCTTCTGTCCATTATACTTTACCAAAAGATATAATATAATACTTGCAACTAACTTCTAGTTTAACTTTCGGTCTGTTAGTAAGATCCAGGAGCGTTTCAAAACAAATTAAAATTTTTCGCCTGTAATCAATATTCAGAACAATAGAAAGTACAGTTGGTCGTATAAATAAATGGGTAGAACGTTCCTTCGTGTAAGCTGCTCTTTGTTACACGTTGCCCGCACCTGCCGCGGGGGTTGTAAATACCAAGGCCGGGGATGCACCTGTGTTTAAGGGGCTATTTCTCTGTGGCCATAGAAATAGCGGGCAGAGAATAATAGGTACCTATAGCTTATTGATGCGACAAAGGAGTGGTTGATCACGTGAGAAAGAATGTTAACTTTTTTTGTAATAAATATAATACCTATGTATTTTTATTTTGAAAAGATGTGCTGAGAAGTTTCTTTACGACTTTTCTTCTCCTCCATGACAAAGTACCTTTCCGAAAAGCCAAAAAATGACGTTCATAAGTGTATCAGAGATACATACCTATATGATTAAATTATTTTGAATTTCGAATTTTTAGGAGTTTCCTCGCCTAGATCCAAAACTGTGTGTAGTATTAGGTCCCGCTTAACACAAAAATGCATTGTGCATGCTTGCAAGATTTGACCCATACGAATAGGTTAAGCTGAGTAAGTTAATATCGTTTAAAAAATCATAGTTGGTTGAGAAAGATGGTAGGTAGACATATGCAAAATAGTAACAGGGTCACATAAACTAAGTCGAAAAAAAAGACGGTACATCAATACAATACAATCCTTACTGAATTTATAGAAGTCAATAATTAAACAAAGTCATTGCATTTGGTAAAATTAATGATCAAAGAAGCATTCATTTATAACATTAAACAAAAGACTCGTAGTTTTATCTACCTGAATTTATTGAATAATCGTACTTTAAAATGTCATTGTTATACAATCTTTAGTTTGGATCGCATAAATCCAGTTGGCTAGTTTTTTATGGATCTAGATCAAACAACGGAGGAATCTTGAGTCGTCCTTTTAATATTGATGGCGTTATCCTCTGTCAGTACATATTTCACGGCGATAAACTTGTGCTGCTTTGTTCCATTTTAATTTTAAGAATTCGTTTATAACGCATACAATGAATAATACTGAGGTTGTAATAAACTTAATTCAATTGTTTTTGTTTGCTTGTTTTTAATGGATAGTATGGATGATACTTTTGAATTTATCGGTTTGTACATAAGATGAAGAAATGCAGTATCCGTAGCAAGATGTAAGGAATGTAATGTTGTCTATCAATTTAAGAGACTGATTTACACACTCATTTGGATAGTTGTTGAATACAGTTTTAATCAATAAACACTTTTAAATAATAATCGAACGGTAAAATCACAAACTAAATGACTATAAAAAGTGAAAATTATAATAATTTAAGGTAAAGTCACTAATGCCAGACGGTGACCTAAAGGATGACACCTACGCAAAAATGTTCTTGTATTAAGAACAATTTTAGTAAAATGACTCTTATTACAATATCATAGGCCACCTAGCACCCTCTATGAATTGTTCTCAAAAACTCCCAACAGTTTCTAAACGAAATTTCAAAATGTCGTCAGTCGTTGTCAATCATGTAACGGAGTGAGCACGCGTTCCGCATTTTCTTATTTTTTATGTTAAGGACGCCGAAATTTGAAGGTGAGTTTTGAATCGATATTTATATTTAAAAATACTTCTTACTCATTTGTCAATGTATCAATGATAAGTTGGGATAGTGATAAACATGCTTTTCTTGTGTTTGCTAATATTTTTCTGACAAATTATGATATGTCTACTATTAGTTCCAAAAATAATGAATATCTAATAGATGACAGGCGTGTCATCCATTGGTGTTTCAAGATATTAAACTCTTATGTTAGGTTCGGTACGATTTTGAACTGTATTACTGTAGAGATATCAACAATTTTGGATGACTTTAACTAAAGGTAGACATGGTGTCTATTATTGGGGTATACATGATGTCAATTATTGGTTCTATTGTTCCAGACTGATAATTATGCCGCCAATAAAAGGACAGATGCTTCGTTACTCTGAAGCTGATATGGAAGCCACTATTCAAGAATGTCGTCTGCATTCTTCCGACGGAGTTCCGACGTCAACTGCGCCAAAAAAATTTGGGGTACCTAGGGTAACTCTGCTAAACAAAACTCAAAAGGAGGAAGGAAAGAAAAAGTGTCATCTGTTGTATCATCTTTGGAATGGCAAAGATACCATGAAAACAAAGAGAAGAAAAAGACTGAATTAAAGGATGAGAAAAAAAAGAGCTGAGGAAAGGAAAAAAAAGAAAGAAGAGACTGAAAAAGCACGAAAACTTGAGAGTGATAAGAAGTTATTAAAGAAAATTAAAAATATTATAAAAACAAACTTAAAAAGACTATAATAGCTCAACTACCGAAGAAGAATGGGTAGAATCTGGAGACAGCTTGAATGATATTTCTGATGAAGTCACTGATGATTAAAATAAAGAAGAAAGAAATGAGAAAGAGAGTAGAATTAAGCAAGGTGCCTATGTTATCTTTAAGTTTCCTGGCAAAAAGAGATATTACAAATATGTTTGTATTGTCCAAAAAGTAACTAAAACAGAAATTGAAGTTATGGCAATGGTAGCATGTGATGAGTCTAAAACAGTATTCAAAGAAAATGATAGGGATATCAGTGCTATAACTGATTCTCAAATAATTAAAGTCCTTGATGTACCAAATATGATTATAACTGGTGATAGAATTAAGTACAAATTTGATAGTGCATTAGAAGTTGATGGATAAGTAATTATTATCTAAGTTAATTAAGTATATCAAGCACTCTGATGCCCTTAAAACTCCAACTGCATTAATTAAATATTATGTCAACTATTAGTGCATTTGACTGTCTACTTAAGGTGATTTTCTTTTTTTGTGATGTTATCTATTAGTACTTAAGACAATATAAAAAAAAAATTAATAATAATTAAAAGTATGTTGATTATTGGAAATTTTATTACTTAAGATAATTTTCTAAGATACAGTGCATTCATATAAAAAAACTGTGATTGTTTTGTTTGATAAATATATAATTATTTTCATATAAACATAGTGTTTTCATTAAAGTGTCGAGCATTAGTGACTTTACCTTAATGAAAAACTGGACTTTTTATTTATTACTCAAAGTATTATTATTTAGTTACGCTATCTACTGAGATTTTTCACGTACGGAAAATGGACATATAAGTAGCAAAAGAACCGATGCATTTCCGGAATGAGGAAAGAAACATGGCTCATATCTATATTGTTACAATACTAGTCGTTGTTGAATTTCATCGTTCCAAAGTACCAAAAATACGTATCAAACGTAGGACGTACCAAAGTTGGCACAAAAAATTATCGTCTGGCAATGGGCATTTATTTTTTCTCTGTTGATAATTTAAACAAAAATCCATATATGTTTAACTCAATCTACGTTGACAATGTGTGATCGCTAATGCTTTGGCCATACGATTAGAGGCAAAAAAGACGGTCGGTTAGAGTTGAACGAACAGCTTGAACGTAAGTATAGTGAGTGAGTAACTGTTGATAATGTTCTATAATAACAGACGTAAAGTTTGGCATAAACAACGTTTCTAGACCAGTTTTAGTTTGGCGCGTGGCCTCCGTGGAGAACATCACACATGCCGATCACAAGTTGAGGAATTAAAATAATTGCTATCAACAGATAAAAAATAAATGTCCATTGTCAGACGATAATTCTAGACTCTTTAGTCTAATTTTAAATACATAACTAACATTGGCATTTATTTAATTGTATTTTCATTTTCATTAATATTATGTATAAGTATAAAAATAAGAAACAATATGAATATTGTGATATATTATAAACGTCATAAAAATATCTGTAGGAGCAGATAATTGAAGACAGGGGTCTAAGCTCCGAGTATGATTTTGTCCCATTCGGTGTCGAGACCCTTGGTCCGTGGGGTCCTAGCGCTATAAGTCTTTTTAAGGAAATAGCAAAAAGGTTAGTCGACATCACAGGAGACCGAAGAGCTGGCAGCTACCTTGGACAAAGAATTAGTCTAGCGATTTAAAGGGGGAACGCTGCCAGTATCTTCGGAACCTTGCCTAAAGGGACTCCTTTTAATAATATATTTTAGTTCTTATATTTTATTTTTTAAGGTTTTTAGTTTTAGTTTCATTGTTAGAGTAATTTTTTAAACAATAAATTGAAGATAACTAGGGGAATGTAGAGCTTTTCGTGCAACTTAAAAGAGTTTTTAAAATACAACACCATTAAGTAATATTAACAGGTGAATTATACTCAATTACATATTAAGTTTTCATATTAGTATATACAAAATACATAACAACTCGTCAATTTTATAATCATTAATACTCGTGATACGAGTATATCGCAAACATGTCGACTTTCGTTATCGATTGAATGTTTTAATTCAATTTCTACCTTGCTAGCAAAGTAATAAAGCTCTTTTTTATTCTTCAATAAAACTTTCTTCTTTTTATTTATTAAAATTCAGTCATAATCTGAATATTTTAATAACAACTCTTAATCGATGAACTTAAAGTATAAATCTGCTTGCGTTACACTAATTTAATAAGATCCTAAAGCCATACTGTTCATAAATAGAATAAAGATTTTATATAATTATGAAATTATTCACGTAACTTTCATTCCAATTTTTTACAATTGTATAATAAAGAATGGTGCAATCATAGTGCAATTTTTCATAATTTGTGACAAGTCTTCATTCGTTACACTTTATTATACAGCAGCTGTGTAACATCACGTTACATCTAAAGTAATGTGTTACTCACATAACTTTGGATTGGTGTAAGGAAATTGTATCTGCATAATATTTCCTACGGTAAGTACCAAAATTCACTGATGGATTGGAGTTACCCATTAAATCAGATGTCATCCGAGCGTCCGTGTTTTAATGTTATCACAGATACAACGACTTATTATAATAGTTTTGCATATCTTAACTATTTAGTTAGTGGTAGGATATCGTAGTTTACACCAATTGAAAAAATTCATGCGTCAATTTCCTCTTATAATATCATTTCTATTCAACCAGGGCTACAAGAGGAATTTGGTTTGATCCAGAAAGAAGTAAAAATTTAACCCTGAATACACGAAGACCCCACAGAACAATTGATAAGTTAACAAGATACATACAGTGTTAATCTTGTTGAGTGTTTTACCTGTCAACTATTAAAGAATCAAATTAGACTACCTTGTACGTAAGTGAGCGTGAGTTAACACGGTCTTATGAGGTCAACTATGAAATGAAATAAGTCTTAGAATGAATTTCGCGTACTTCAAGATACATATTTTAGGTTGAGTAATTGTTAGTTAATTAAGATATTGTTAAAGTTAGCAGGTGTTGCCCACATTCGCTACTCTTAATAACCCGCCCGACCAATCAACTTTTTATTATGCACTCAGAATAGATGATAAGGTCAGTTACTCTTAGCATTCTGACATAAATTATATCTTCAGGCGCCATGTACCACGAACACCCTACTTAGCAATGTAAAGCCTTAATCATACGTTTATCAAATTGTTAGTTTCACAAGATGGCCGTTAATAGACCAAGGACAAGAAAGGTGAGCTAGATAGATCAGTAGGTTACACTATAATTATTTCTTGAATTGTGTGCCATGTTTTGATATTGATATTATAATCGTGCTGAGCAACGGCTACCATAGCTATTATTTAGTATAATTGATGCAGACAGGGTTTCTATAAAACACGAATTGATGAATCGATTTAACTATAAGCATCCTATCCCGGTTGAAACTTCACACAAATATTCAATAAAAATAAATATCTATAGGGTAAAAGCCGGATAGTTCCCCCACTTTTCAAATAAGCTCTATTATATGAAAATATGCAATTACTAAGAATAATGCAACATGTATATCAAAACATAGGTCTTTTATCTTTTATATTAGCCTATTTTTGTAAACATAATTAATATTGGTTTTGAGTAAATCATGTTTTATTTGACCTCTCAAAAAGCGGATACTTGCCTACTGTGGCGGATACTAGCCTAACGCTAAAAATGCTTCGAGGGATACTTGCCTCGTGCAAGGACAGAGGCCTCAATATGATTTTTTTAGACAGAAACTATTAATTTAAGTACTTGGTCTTTTTTATTTACTGAGATTCTTTATTAAGTAAAAATTACAATATAATAGAACGTAAAAAATAGTGTTGTTTTCTCATTTTAAACTATAAAAATAAAACAAAAATAGCTTGGCAACTTAAAAGTTAGGTAAGTTATTAGTAAAATTACTATTATTTATCACAAAGAGAATAATATGGCAATCTTTGGCAGTAGCATTATTTGACACCAGATGTTAGGCTTTTCACTTTTCAACATTTCGGATGTTGCAATAATGTTGGAATAAAATGTTCAGTCAGCCATTTATAAAAAACATCTGAAGAAATATATGCCGATTTCTTTTGCATTTAAACCTTGGAACAAGGCGGAAGACCCTCAGAACTGGTTCGTTGATTCCTTTTTGTTTTTTAATTCTTCGAACGCTAGTGCTAAGCTATCTTCTGACCAGGTAATATGGCGCAGCATCACGCCTGATTTACACTTATACTTGCGAGGCATTTTGGTTAGATACCTTGAATAAACGCATGAAAAACTTACCTAAGTAGGTATTTATTAAAATAGGTTACAATAATAATAAATGCTAGGATTAGAATAGGAAGATAGGTGGGCATACACAGTAGACATAACAAATAACGTCGGCCCCGAATGGGATTCGCACTCTGGACCCCTCATTCGACAGGTACACTATGTACCTGCAGTAGCGCTGGGCGAGAGAGCCAATAAGTTGGAGACAACATCAAAAGAAAATATTTGACTAGCTTGTTAAAGAATTTATAGTTATATTATTACTTTTGCAGATAATTTTCCCAAAGGCGACTATCCGCAAAAGTAAATGGGGCGACTATCCTTTTTGATACGGATACTTGCCCTTTACATTTTCTAAGTAAATAGTAAGAAATTAACAGTAAAACGTATTAAATACTATAATTTAAACTATAATGCATCCATAGAAACAAGAAGTCGACTAAAACCCAATCAGTATTTAAAAATATTCAATAGAAATTACATACCAAAATAATTTTGTCGCCCGTCAAAGTTTCGTCTTGGAAGATATTTGCTCACACGGACAAAACGAATGCTTATACTCTCACGGCTTACATGGCACTGAAGCCTGCGGGAGGGGCACTTCTTATTGTACTAAAGTGTTAATGTCAGCAACATCCCTAACATAGTGTATTCGAAACCGAGGCAAGTATCCCACTGAGGCAAGTATCCGGCTTTTACCCTATATAAGCAAGTGCAGATACTTGGTAGGTAGGGACCTTGACTGCGGAGAGGTCCTGGGTTCGAATCCTGGGCTGGCAAGATATATAAGTGAAAGAAATGTTAGTTTTCGGGTTCAATTAGCACACCAATCCGCATTGGAGAAGCGTAGAGAAGTATGCACTACGCCTCCTCGTGAGGAGAGACTCGTGGTCAGTAGTGGGTTGGAGCCAACGATCTAGCCATTGACAGAAAGGTCGCAGTACACTTTATTTCACTATCTATCATGTAAAAACCCATAAATTTCCATAGTGATCAACAAAACAAGGTAACGTCAGCCGTGGGTGGACAGCTCGCTTGTAAATCTTGTAACTCAATGGTTTGATTAATGCTGATAATCGTTACACCGAATTTGGACCATTTCCTGACAGCGGTCTCTTTGAAATGTTTTTTATTTTATCACTAGCTGTTTGGACATATATTACATGTTGTTGTGACTAAAATTTTAAGATTTTCTACACAGAACTTGGATTTAGATCTCAATTCGTTTTTTTGAACTTGGCTCTGAAATGAAATGAAATAAGTTTTATTCGAAGTAGGTTTGTTACAAACACTTTTCGAAAGTCACTCAACGCCATCGCTTCAACAAATCCCTACCGTGAGTGGTCCCGGGAGAAGAAGCGGCAAGAAACTCCTGGGATTATTTTTTTCCTACTCACAGTTACAGACAACACTTAATACTACTTATTGCAATATTTGATATAAAAAAAACTCATGTCCAAGCAGACTTGTCATTTAAATACTCATCAACTTTGTAATATGCTTTCTTCATGAGAATACCTTTTACATAAGTTTTAAATTTACAGTATGGCATTTCTGTTAATTCTAACGGGATTTTATTATAGATTTTCACACATCTATCCATGAACGAGCCTCTCTCATTTCACATTTATGTTTTTGATGAGATATGATGTCGACTTTGACTGGTCTAGGCTTGGCAGCCTTAGGCGACGTATTAGGACAGATTATGTAACTAAATACCCTAAATATTTTCATCATTTCACTACAGCGAGGGCATTAGAGGGATTTTATCATAGTCCACTCTTTCGTCATCAGAGTCACCAAAAATCGACAGCTAAGTGATTAACACTAAGCCTATTTCATGTATAACACTACTCACAAATACCGGTTTAATTACAAATACCTTGAATACGTACCAACTTAAATCGATTTTTCTATTGATATACATATCAAAATCAAGTTGTTACACTAATCGAACGACGCCCACGTGGAACGAGTAAGGTTAAGCTTCAAGTGAGTATCAACATATCAATTTGTAATAGGTTGAGAGATAAGAACGTTTTTAAGTAATAAAAATATTTTTAATGTAAATTACAATTTGTAAGTACAGTCAGCAATGAGCATCATGGTAAGTGACCATTATTGTGCCGTCGCCTATGGACATCAGAGTAATGCCAAAGGCACCATCCATGCGTTTCCAGCCAGAAAGGAAGAGAGAAGGAACAAATTGGTGAAAAATTGCATTTTCTACAGTTTACGAAATTTCACACGTTATCCGATAGATGAATAGGCTGATGTAGACTATGAAGTAGGTGACCTTAGTAGTGACGTGAGGTACCTACCTAAACAAGATAAAAAAATAATCAGCAGAAAAAATACTCACAGTTAAAAACTAACCAATGTTATGAGAACGAACTTTGCTATTGTTTACGCAAAATTCCACTTCCCTGTACTTCACTACCTTTGATAATAAAGTTATCCATAAAGTAATCTTTATGCTAAAGGTTACAAAAACTTCTCACATAGGTACCTACTCGGTCATGGAGCAACTAAAATTAATGGTGTTTGGGTTACAAAAAAAATCACAATGCATTATTTTACGTTGCGTCGCCGCTCCTTGTCTATAATCAATGAAGGGTCCAGGAATTCGAAACAATCATAATTATGGAATTGAAAACCGTATAAATATAGGGTTGTTTATGATTTAACCCATACGTATTATATTCTTGTATGCTGCGCTAAAGTTATTAAGTTATTCTAATTTTATTTGCTAAGTTATTTAAATTATATAGATTGACATGATTGAATAGACGCCTTCAATACAATACATATATTTATTATTGTATCCAACTAAAATGGTTTGTAAATTGGTCTCCGGCATAAGAGAATCTGGTTCGAGACTTACAAGGAAGTACGATTTACCTTTACTACTAACTTATGTACGGTTTTAGGGAAAAAATACCATATTAAGGCATATATGTCATTGGTGTCGTCTCTGCCTTGATTTTATGAGTTCATTCATCCCATAAAGATCACTCTTATCATTATTTTTGGCCCTTTTACCTGACTGCCAGGAAAGGTTATGTTTTTCGCGCGTATCTTGTATGCATGTATGTACATATGTGTGTTTGTATGCATGCATGTAATATTCTTTATTACCTCATATCTTCTAAACCACTGAACGTATTTATATAATTAAGATATCGTTAGATTCGTCTTGATAACCCAAGTGTTCTTAGATAAGTGAAATTAAAAAAAATGATGGCTGTAACATGCCATTGTTTGAACAAAAAATAAAAATTAATCGAATATCGCAATATGGGTATCAAATTACAGAACTCACCATTAGGATTTCAAAAAGGTCATGATAGCTTTTTTGATAGCGGGCGGGTTTTTTTTAATTTTTTAATTTATACTACTTTGCCTGTTAAGTAATAACATATTAGATGTTGGGCTTGCCTAATTACCGGTTCATACATACGAGGCGTTCCAATTTGAGTTGCTTACTAATCTTCGTGTAATTACCTAAAAGCAAAAGCAAAGCAAAGCAACAACCCATAATTGTCCCACTGCTGGGCTCGGGGTCTCCTCTCACAATGTGAGGGGTACAGGCCATAGTCTACCACGCTGGCCAAGTGCGGATTGGTAGACTTCACACACCTTTGAGAACATTATGGAGAACTCTCAGGTGTGCAGGTTTCCTCACGATGTTTTCCTTCACCGAAGCAAGTGATAATTAACTTGTAATACGCACATAATATTTGAAAATTAGAGGTGCGTGCCAGGATTTGAACTCGGGCCCCCGCGTTCAGGAGACCAACGTTCTAACCACTAGGCTATCACTGCTACATGTGTAATTACCTACTTGGTCTTATTTCCTTGTAACGTTTAATGCTGGTTTTATGAGCAGGTTTATAATGTGAACTATATGACCATTTGATACTTCGACATAAAAAAAAACACAGGACACCAAATAAGGGACTACAAGAGTCGTGGGTGTTTTAGCGAATGTGATATAATTTGTTGCCACTTCAAATTGTTCGCCCACGCTTTGTTGGTTGTGAATACTTGCGTAAATATCATTGGTTTTTACAAATACTGTAACAGTATAGCTAAGGTAATAAAGATTACGAAATACATTGGATGAGTAAACTGACCCAAATGCACATGACTAAAAGTTTCGAGCAAACAAAACCGAATTAAAAATATTTAAAGATTCCCTCAGCGACTTATAATATATGCGACGAATGTAATTAAAAGTTTTCAAATAAATATCAAAGCATTCATCAGGTTCACAATTTAGAAATAATATTTCTTAATATCAATGCATAAATTATTATTTTATCTAACTATACCAATATTATAAAGAGGAAAGATTTGATTGTTTGTTTGCATTGAATAGGCTCCGAAACTACCCAACCGATTTGAAAAATTCTTTCACTGTTGGGAAGCTACACTATATCCGGGTGACATAGGCTATATAATATTTTTTTTATACTATTTTTCCAGAATCGAAGCGAGGATAATTTCCTAGTATTTAAAAAAAATCACAATTATTTACAGGATACTCATACATTGAATATGTAATTAAATAAACGCACCAAATTCCCATCTTACTAATACGAAGTGAAAAACCCTAGTAACATGATAATGTCTCTTCACGCAGTCCCTCAGTAGCTAGTATTCCGAAGCCAGTAATTTGACCACACGGTAAAGAAGACAGATAGCCAATTTGCTTTTTACGATATTGATGTTACTTAATTTTATGATCAAAAGTGATCTTTCTGAGCGCAGGGTTGTCTACTAGTCTTAATTTTAGTTATAAAGTTAATATTTTTACTTCGTGTGCGTGTGGGGAAAACCAAATTTATGGGTTAATATTTGAGAAGAGTATGAATAGGTAAACTGTAGAGTTAACGAAGTGATAAATAATTTAATCGGTTTGATGGGTTGATACAGTTAAAGTAACAATAGTTCATAAACTAATAGGTACGTAAAGAAATTAAAATAAAATTTTCTACAATAACTTTTTTCAAATGAAATGAGTTCTACATAAATATGCGGATTCCAGTATAACTACAATTTATCTAATTTAACTAATTTTGTATATCTATGCTGTTTCTTCCTCAATATTGGTTATGGGAATAATGACCAGTGCAAAATAGCGCGATAAACAAGAAAACAACAAAAGCAAATGTTATTAGTTACGAATGAATTTGACAATATAGTTTTTAACTTCTTGTCATATTTATACATAACCATTGAGATGTAATTACTTAACTTAACACCAGGTGTAGACATTCCAGTTTTTAACCGACTTCAAAAAAGGAGGAGGTTTTCAATTCATCAGTATTTTTTTATATTTGTTATCTGTTATGTTATACAGTTTTTGTGTTTATTATTGTGAACCTATTTTGATGAACCGTTTTTTAATTAAAAACAGCATCAGTTTTTAATTAAAAAAAGAATCACGTGGTCCCACTTAAATTTGAGCGTGTTCTGACGAGTAGTCGGTTATTTTTTGTCAAGAATTATTTATCAACAAATCTGATACAATTATATTTGCAATTGCAACCTGGAATCTGTAGATACATAGCCTGACTTCCTCTGTACCAGATGCGCAATCTCACCTGTTTCCGTCGATAAATGAACGAACCACTTCTGAATCCTGATGTGAAAGGATATGAGAGATCGCATCGAAATTGGATCGTATAAGTGCAATAAAAGTACGAAGCCATCGAAATGATTAATCGGAATCAATAACTTGAAGCTAGAAGGTTGTTGTTCATTTGAAAATGTCATTTTTAATTTTATTGTTCGTAATATATTTTGAATGTATGTCGTTTGTGTTGGTGATCTGAGAACCATGTTACAAGCAGATTGCTTGTTTTCTTCGAAGTCGGCAACGCGTCCGTTACGCCCATGTTCAAACGTGAATAGAAGGAGGGTCAATCAATAATTATGTATCCAATATTTTGCCAGTTACCTATTAATGTTAAATATACATTTTAATTTTTTTAAAGATTTATTAAGAAATTTTACTTTTGTAATAAAAAATTGCATTTGTGTTTAACACAAATCGTAATAAAACCATCTATCCATCCATCCATCCATCACTCCTTGAAGGTCCACTGCTGGACATAGGCCTCCCCTAACTTACACCACTCTGACCGGTCCTGAGCCTTCTGAATCTAGCGGATGCCCGCTGTCTTCTTCAGGTCGTCAGTCCACCTGGTCGGGAGACGTCCTATGCTCCGTTTTCCGAGACATGGACTTCGAACTATGTGGCCAGCCCAGTGCCACTTCAGCTGGCTTATTCTTTTGGCTATGTGAGTTATCCTAGTTCGACTATGGATTTCATCATTTCTGACGCGAACTCGTAGAGAAATACCAAGCATAGTCCTCTTCATAGCTCGCTGTGTGACTTTGAGCTTGTGCATAAGGCCGACAGTAAAGCACCACGTCTCGGAGCCGTATGTAATACGTGTAATACGTGTTCAAGTTTTGGCTGGTCATTGTATAATATTTCATAATCCTACTAATATTATAAATGTGATAGTTTGTGTGGATGTCAGGGGCGGCTGTACTTTAAGTGCACTCGTGCGCCGAACTGCCCGATTTTAATACATACAAACGTTTATGAACGTTTAGAAAAATAAAACAAAAAATGTTTAGTAAATTATTTGATTAACGATCTATCCAATATTAACGAAATTATGATAAAATAATTTAAGCTCTTTGCTAAAGCATTTAGACTCAATTTCGCGGGACTCAATATTCCCGGTGCGCTAGCTCCAAGCGCACGGCGAGTGTTCATACAACTTCTATGAAATGCAACCGAAAACGCCTGGCGCGTGAGACAGAGCTAGTTCGATAGTAAATGTACGGCGAAATATGACCGCTTTCGAGCGCCGCACGAGCGCACCGAAAATTACCGAGAGTGGGACGAAGTTTTGACGAAATTCGCGCGCGCTACGCCCCGGCTAGCTCGAAGGAGTTTTTGTGTTTGATAATCAATGATCTTCTATATTGTTAATTGTTTACATTCTGCAAGGATTTTCAATATTATATTATATAGTTACTAAGTTGTGGGACATTGTGCGTGAGTAAATAGATGTAAAAATGAGTACTAATTTTAACATTGACTTTATTAAGAGTAACAACAAAACATTTGAACAAAAATTAGAAATAAAATCGGCAGGACCGCCCAGGCCATTTCTTAATTTGAAACAAGAGTGTAAATCGAAAAATATTATTTTTCTTTCTTGGCAGTCGTTAAAAATACGCTTACACAGTGCACCACCACTTCTAGGATCCACCAGCCGCCACTGGTGGATGTTTATTACTATTTCGCGCAAAATATATTTAATGGATTTTCATGAAATTCAGGCCACAGGTGGCCTACCTGATCTGTTGATCTGGAATAGGATATAAGGTACATATTATCTCGAAAAACGCAAGAAAAGCCGCGGGCAGAGGGCTAGTAGAGTATTATAAAATGACCAAGAGAAATTAATAACATAAGCACACTGTCCAAATTTTAGATATCGCCAACCCTACAGATAACAGAATATCGAAAGGGTTTACACGCGAGGTCGATATCACTTAGCATCACGCGAGCTGTTTAATTATATTATTAGCCGCTGTTTTTTTTATTTTTTAGATTCCAAAAACGTATGGGAACATGTTGTAATTTATCCCTTACAAATTTGTTAGCCGTCCATTCGAATGCGTTCGAGTTTGTACGGAAAGGAACCAGGTCTGTCCATTTAAAATAGTTGTTTCTTTTGGACTACGAGTAGTACCTATCTTTAACAGATATTCGATTGTTTTTTTATGACTTACGAGTATGATATTGTAAGTTACATGTATAAAAGTAATTAAAAAAGAAAAGTACAGTTCTTGGAACCCATACGTGTTTGTTTTTCAAAGTTTATTGCTTTGTTTAAAATTGAAAAAACTAAACTTGTTGCTTTTATAAAATGAATTTTTGGTTCTATAAAAATCCGACCCATTGTAGATAATAGAGCTTGCGCAACTATTGGTGCTTACATAGGCAATATTGATCCTTTAGTGGTCATTTTTAATGATTTTCCTTCATATTTGTTCTTAAGGTATTGTAACAAAAAAATTTAGATTTTTCATTTGGGAATATAAAGAACATTTTTTTTTTAATTAAAATAAGTTAATGCTTGACCACAATCCCACCTGATGGTAAGTGAAGATGTGGTCCAGGGTGGTGAGCGCACTAACTTAATAGAAGCCTATTCACTCTTTTTCTTTAGATAAAAGTAAAAATAATAGGCTAGATATTAATAATATAATAGACCTTCACAGTGTGATCGTTTTATGCGTTACAAAACAGAAGGTGATAAAACTGTCATAAACAATGCAACTGATTAGATCAGGCAAGAATTAATTCAACAAATAAAACAATAGAGGTATGAAGTCCTCTACAATGTGGTCGCTACGACGACGCGTTGAAATCTTTTATTGCGCTGACAGAGTGGCTACGATTATTCTATACATATTTTTAATGTATTTTTTATTGCGTTATAATATTTATATAACACGTTTGTATATTTCTACCTAAAGTAATAAAATGAATAAAAATTGTCAGAAAATGTTATCGTTTTTATGACGTAAAATTGCGCATATTAATTAGCTTGTAATCCGCAATATTATGCCCTCCCTCATTAGGAAATAGAATTTAGATAACAACTTCTTGAACCATTAACACGTTAAGTGCGAAGCGAGGCCTAAATCACCCCTGATGCAACTTCCCTGTGGTGCGGCAAGCAAAAAAGTGAATTTCTCTGTCGTGCGAATGGCATAGCTTTGGTTTGGTCCAGTGTAGGAAAGAGATAATTATATATTTGAGATCACTAATGGTTCCGGACTCGGTGGTGTACCTACCTTGGTACCGGATGTCTTAGGCCTCGTGCCGCACTGAATTAATATAATTTTAATGCAGTGCGGAACGAGGCTAAAACGTCCCATATCCCCCCTGATCTCGTACCGCACTCAACGCGAGCTTCCCGCGACCAGTGTTGTGCATCACGTCGATTGGAGAGCACGTCCTTTTACAGCGCCGAACATGTCTAAACGATGTCGGAAGAAGTTAATTTTAAAAAACCCAGAAACAGAGCCAATTAATTCAAGTTCTAATAATTGTATTTTTAAAGCCCGAGGCAGAATAAATAGGACAGTTTCTTTTCTACTTCTGGTTGCCTTTTTTTTCTTTTCTGTGAACCGCATTAAGATTTTCATATACAAATAGAAAGATAAACCTTATGCATAAACCGTAATCCATTATTTTCCAATAATAAGTCTGTAATAGGTGCCTCTTAATGGTATAGAATGGAACGCTTCGTGCGCGAGTCCGATTCGCACTTGGCCGGCTTTTTTTTCTTTATGGCGCCTTCAAGCACAATTTAGATTATTTAAAAAAAAATGTATCCTTTGATAGCTTTGTGTTGTTTTGCCAGGTTTTGCCCTTAAAACGATCTAATGAGATATAATTGATCAAAATCGGTCAAGTCGTTGCGTAGTTAAGACAGTTTAAAAACGTCGATATTATTTTTCCCATCACTAGTCGCAGCGAAAATTTGCCCTATTTCAGTGCGTTACGAGGTGTATAAGATCCCATATTTTGTTTTGCTAATAATTCCTAAACTAGCCATCAGATCCCGGGGCGACGGTGGATTAGGGTTCATCAATTCACTGTCTATATCAATAAAGACCAAAATTCTCATTTATCTTTGATTTCGCGCCAGAAAATGGATTTTAGTCTGTAAAAGGAGGTGGGGTCTAATAGACCGCGTGTCGCCCTAACGTCTGGTCACGGTACGGGCCGATTATACCTCGTGCCGCAGGAACGGAAAGTATGCAAAAATTGGTGCCGCAGCTAACGTGTTAAATATTCTGATTACACAGATAAAAATTAATTTTAATAAAATACTATAATAATTTCAACAAAATGCTGAGTTTATGAACATTTTATAATTTTACTTTTCAAGTATAATATTTTTATAATATATTAAATACTCTGTATACGTCTAATGCCATCTATATGCTAGTAAAGACATTACACTGTGTAAGTAGGCGGGAACGCATTATGTATCTGTTTCTCTAGTATTTCGAGGTTAGGAGTAAACAGAACGTATTTCGAATGGTTACTTGTTACTTTATTAGCAAAAACTCACCATAAAAATTACTGGGAGAACCCAAAATGCCTCTTCGTCTTGGATCCAGCTTGGAAACAAATAAACAAACACAGAAACACCAAAATTACGCGCGAAAACTGCACTTTCACTCACTACAGATTAAAAATTGAAAAACAATTAAAAGCTCACGTTTTGAATTTGTTATGCCTAATTTATCAAATCTACAAAGATGTAGTTATTTAAGATTAAGTTTGTTTCAACGAATTCTTTGTTGTAGGCTGCTTTGATTGGAGCGAGATTTTGATCTGTTTGGCTTTCGGATCACGCATCGCAGGTGTCTTTCCAGCGGTGTGTGTGTAATCCGTGTGTTGTCGTGTGACTCACACATACGCAGCCCGCGAGGAGGTGCGGGTTCAATGAAACATCCTGGTTATCTCTAGCTATTTAGTTATTGAAATTCTTTAATGAAATTCATGCGGTTATTAAGTTTTATTACAAACGTTGGTTGTGTAATACGAGCATCATAATATTTAGCTTCTTTGGATTTTTTACTTATTCTTTGCAGTATTTTCAAAGGTGCTTTTAGGATTTATCTATCTAAAGGTGTTATATTTGTTTAGGAAATTGAGCCTCAGGAGTCATCTTGGGAATAAACCATTAATGGCCTACTACAGTGTACAGGTCTCTATTAGGCATTAGAGCTTAATGTACCTACTATATTCCATCATTTCCACGCTGCTCCAGTCTAGAATCTAGATCCTCCACAGCAGGATCTTCTTGTGGTTGGTAACTGATATATGGGTTGACAGATATTTTGCTTACAAATAGAAGATGTAAGCGAGTATCTTAACAACTTTTTATTGAGAGATACATATTATCTTCATAACAATAGTGTAAGCAAACTCATATAGGCCCAAGATGTAATAAAAAAGACAAACGAAATTGTTTAGATATGAGACGGCGACAGATTTGGAAGCAGTTGGAAGAAATTGGAGTAGTTAGTTCTTACTCTACTGAAGCACTAACTAACATAA
This sequence comes from Thymelicus lineola, assembly GCA_963932265.1. Lineage (NCBI taxonomy): Eukaryota > Metazoa > Arthropoda > Insecta > Lepidoptera > Hesperiidae > Thymelicus > Thymelicus lineola. The sequence goes on from OZ010695.1 coordinate 16,591,693, forward strand.
AAATAAAATGAGAAATATTTTATAACATAAAAGTCAGAGACTTTCGATGATAACTGCTTTCAGTAATAATTTAGTGTAGGCACATAGCCTAATTCTACACAAAGTACCTACATAACATAGGTTTTCACTAAGACTAATTATTACAAGTAGGTAGTTACAATCACTCAACGAGCGTGTTATAAAAGACCTCGTAGACGTAGTCGGAAAAGCGCATTTCCGCAGCAATCTCCCGTCTCACTTGCACCTAAATAAATGTTAACATTCTTTGTTTACAACGCCAGATTTAAGTTTTCAATACAATTTAAAACACTATGCTGTCTCATTAAAATCATTTGAATAAGATTATTGTTCCGATGATCATGGCTGTGACGTATTGCCAGTGATGTCTCTCTGTGACACTGTCTGTCAAGCGAGACGTATGTCACTGGTAACACGGAGATCGTCTCTGCATGTTAACTTGTAAACTGAGTGTTATTATTTAAATAGAATCCTTAGTTTAGCAATATATATAATATCTAAACGCCACAATGGCATTTGCTTGTGCATGCACCATAAACCTTGTTATCCAATCTTTTGTCTTCTATGGAGTAAGTTATTAAGTTTCCTTATATTTTCTTTAAATCAGCGCTTATTTTGTTACCAAAGGGCTTAGGAATTTTTTTTTTACTACCAGCACCAGCGTAATGCATGAACTTAATTTTTTTTAATTGAATTTAAAATTTCTGCAACTTTTTCACATTCAAATGATATGCAAAGAGAATTTTATCAAACATCCTTTGTTTGAATAAAATCGGCACCTTTTTACAATTTAATCGCTTATTCAAAAACACTGTCATGTTAAAAGTGGACTTTAGTTCCTAGTAATAAGGTTGTAAATAAACTGAAAGCTTTATATAGATTTTATCTATAACTGTCCGGTGTGGTACAGTTCCAGTACCAAACTACCAACGTTTCAAAGAAGCGGCCACGTGAGAAATATCCGGGCGTGCTCATTTGAATATTATTCAATTTTCATATTGCATACTGACCGTGATACGTGGAACCGATGGGTGCAGCCGTGACTTGATTGGAGAACGCATCTTGGGTCGCTGACACATCGCCCGACAGATGGCCATCTTGGCGACACATTTTCTGCGAAAACGGTGCATTTCATTATAAGTAATTCGATACAAATGCAAGAAAATTGCACGTAATGTAATCAGCGCCATCTGTTATTAGTATGTGGAACTAGTTTTGCTGTTTGGTAGTATCTATGAACGAGTGATATCAGCAATATCTAAGAGATGGCGCTGTTAAAATGTAGAGCTGTGATGTAGAGACTATAAAATTAATTTACTTGGTTGGCTCATGATGGGTTAGCTGAGTGTCTGAAAAAAGCATTTCCAATAGATTATATAACAAAATTTAATAAGATTATGCGCCGAAAAGGTTCAACCGAATACAAATATTCAGCCGAATGTTGAATCAAAAATCAGAACCGAATATTCTGCCGAATTATTCGTTTAATTATTCGCAATAAATAATTGTATAAGCGACTCGAAAGAACATCAAAAGTCAATACTAACATAATTAACATTTCTCTCGTTATAACTGAGGACCCTTCGTAAACCTTGAAAACGTTCCCTCAAGTTGTTTTCAGAGGGAAAGTGATTGAAAAGGCAAAATTTGCAATAAGTTCTCGAATGTTGTTTTTATATTAAATTGGGGCTGGTGATCGAGATGTTATGAATAGAATTCTGCAATAACAGCTCATAAATCTCCAAGTTTTACTTATTGTAGGTAGGTAGGTATGTATCCCAAGGATATGACGAAATCCCTTAGGGATTTTCTCAAATCCCGTAGTGCTTTAATATAATCATGCAATCTTGTTTTTGAGCTGGCAATCGATTCACAGTCTGTTTTGTTTATACTAGTAACGTCATACATCATCCCATCTTAAACGGTTTTCCGTTTTTTCCGAGTGAATAAAATTTGCGACGAACTAACCTAACTGAAACATCTTTAGACTTGGGTTTTGTATGTACATTTTGTTTTCTTTCTTTTTTTATGGAAATAACCGGCAAACGAGCTGACGATCCACATGATGGTAAGTGGCTATCGTCACCCATCGACATCAGCAACACCAAAGGCCAAGAAAGAGAGAAGAAAAAGAAAGAAAGAAAGAACTGGCTCTCAAACCCCAGCCGGAACATGACGAGTCGTTTGGCGGCTCACTCATGCTCGAGGGTGGTAGCTATCTAGGCGAACCTCATGGAGAAATTATAATGATAATTATATTTAACAATTATAATCAACATTACCAATATAATCCCTCGAAGGGCCCTACCACCAGTGAGCTGGATTTAGTCGCCTCTTACGACACCCATCCGTCGTGGGATTGGGGTTAGTATTCTAAGCCGCCCAATAAGGCTATTCTTTTTCTCTCTTCTTACCTGGCTGACAATATACTGATGCCTTCAGTATTACTGATGTCTATGGGCGACGGTGACCACTTACCATCAGATGACTCATCTGTTTGTTGGCTATTTACCGTATTATGTACATCTAGCGGTGCCGTCGACTTTATTCACCTGAGTTAATTCACCCAGGTGTCTTAAGTCTACTTTTAGTGTACTTTATTCACCTATGCACCCAGGTGATTTAAATCTACTTATCGAGGTGAATTAAGTATACTAAATCGGTAGATCTAAATTCACCTAGGTGATTAAGGCAAGTTATCGGTCAAACAATGTACAAAAAGCAAAAGAGTACAATAAAAACTAAAATGTGTGCGTAATGCGAAGAGTTTATCACGTACCTGTAGATCACAACTTTCTCTATTCCGCTGGTCCTGGCTCAAGTTAATGTTTTTAGTTTGCATCGTAGTCCGTAGACCTGGCGATACCTGTAACAATGGCAAACTTCATTTAATATTATGTTGGCTGCAGCGAGTAGGGACTTTGTTTAAATTAGTGATAATCTATCCTTAATATTATAAAGCTGAAGAGTTTGATTGAACGCGCTAATCTCAGGAACTAATGGTTCGAATTGAAAAATTATTTTTGTGTTTGATAGTCCATTTACCGAGAAAGGCTATAGGCTATATAACAACAAGTTTAGTAGTTAGTTTTTTCTACAAATTAACGCGAGTGAAACCGTGAGGCACAGCTAGTCAAACAATAAACATAATAAACGCTTACACACTCATATCCCCGCAGTAGCTTTTGTTTTTACCTGTATTGCGGGCGGCATGGACGACCCAGTCATGTATTATAACCACAGACATAGATAATAAATATGTATATGATTATAACACATCACAATAGCACCCATGACCCGAGTACAAATATTTATCTGTCATATAAATATCTGCCGATAATTGAACCCGGGACCCCTCGCTTCGCAAGCAGGGTCGCTACCAACTAGACTACAGGGTCGTCGATTGAAATTCATCAATTGAATCTAAACGAAATTGTGTCAAAATTGATACAACTAGTGCAAATAAATTATCGCGATACAATTCACAAGTATTACTTGATACTGTACAGGATGTATAAATTAAATATAATAATAATAGTACAGACATTTCAATTCAATCAAAAACTACATGGATTATGTTAATTAATTTACGACAGAAACTCAGCATGAAACGAGAGATATGGCTGGCTTACACGGTTCTAGTTATCATCAAAACTGTTTAATTACTGACTCTTCTCAAATAATAAGTTAGTAGAGAACATTATAAAAATATACCTACATCCAACTTTACTAAAAAGTATTAGAGCGCACTGGAATGTTAAATTTGGTTGATTGTGATTAACAACACAACACTAGTCTTTTCAATCAATCAATCAATCAATCAAAATTCTTTATTTGCAGGATAAGGTATACATAGTTTTTACACGGTAGTTATTCCAGAGCTCCTATCCTAGCCGATTAGGCGTGCAAAGTCAAACATGCGTATTGCGTTGTGTAATAACAAGAAAAATTAAAATCATCATTAAATCATCATTAAATATTAGTCACTGAACATGATGCAATAAACAACAATAAATTCTAAAGAATATAAAATAAAATAAAATTATGCGATTAAATGAAATTGTCAAATTAATGTAATTATAATGTCAAATTAATATTAAGTTATTATTTTTTATGTCTTATCAGCAAGGAATTCATTAATATGATAATAGCATTTTTCTATTAAATATTCATTTACATTTTTCTTAAATATACGGGGGTCTTCGATGTTGCGTATTGCCTTTGGAAGTTTATTATATAGTACCGGAGCTTTACAGAAAAAACTTTGTTTGAGTATGAGTTTTTTACTTGGCACCATTTTTAATTGGTCTTGATGGCGCACTCCCTCACGGAATTGAAATAATTCTGGATTTCTTTTTATAAATACTGTACATTCCAGTATATATAGACATGGCACTGTTAATATATTTAGCCTTTTGAATGACGGTCTACAGGATTCAATTGGCTTTAATTTACAGATCGCCCTGATGCATCTTTTTTGTGCCTTTAATACCTCTTCCCTTTGGGATGAGTTACCCCAAAATATAATGCCATATCGTATCGTTGAAGCAATGTATCCGTGATAAGCCGTCATTAGCGTTTCCTCGTTTACGACATTATGTAGTTTGCGAAGCAGATAAGATAATTTATTTAATTGTTTACATATGTAGTCCGTGTGTGATGTCCAATTCATTTTTTTATCTATATATAAACCTAAGAATTTAATCGTGTCTACGTCTTCAATGTCAGTACCCAGATAATTAACGTTAATTGTGGAAGATATGTCCCTTTTATGTTTAAATGTCATAACTTTCGTTTTGTTTAAGTTTATTAGTAAATTATGATTTTCCAGCCATTGGATTATGTCTTGTAATGTTTTGTTAATATTTGTCTCTAATTCTGTATTATTGTTCCCCGTGAACAGAACTGTACTGTCATCGGCAAACAAAGTCATTTGGTGGTTGGTGATTTTCGGCAACTCGTTTATATATATTAAAAATAGTAATGGCGCTAGGATACTCCCTTGTGGTACTCCATACATAACATGTCTACATTTTGAAGCATAGGTAACTTCTTTTTTGGTTTTAGTGCAAATGCTTGTTATTACTGTTTGTTGCTGCCTATCCTGAAGGTACGATTTTAACAAGTCGTAAATGTTACCTCGTATACCGTAGTTATAAATTTTTTCAAGCAACGTATTTTGTTCTACGTGGTCAAATGCTTTTGAGATGTCCATATATAAAGCAGCAACAGGTATGCTTTTATCCATGTTCTGAATAATAGTCGAGAGAGTTCCTAATATTGCTTTATCTATAGATTTGTGTTTCCTAAAGCCAAATTGTTGTTGAGTAAGGATCTTGTTTTGTTCTAGGAAATTGTACAAGGGTGTGTAAATTGCTTTTTCAAATATTTTTGAGAAAACTGAGAGGAGTGCTACTGGTCTATAGTTATTTACATCAGTTATGTTTCCTTTTTTAAGCAGTGGTTTAATTATGGACGTTTTTAGTATGTTTGGAAATGCTCCACGTTCTATACAAAGGTTGAGTATATGAGACAGAATGGGTGCAATAACACAAGCGCAGCTTTTAACTATTTTTGTTGAGATACCGTCAAAACCTACACTGTTTGTATTTTTCAGCCCTTGAATTATTTTATATATGTCTTGAGGAATTGTTGGAGGCATGAAAAAGGAATTTAGTACGGTATCACTTACATTGACAATATTTTTGTTCTTTTTGATAGGGCATTTTTTAACTATGTCTATAAAAAAGTTATTAAATTTTGTCGCAATTTCCTCAGGATTAGTTATTGTTATGTCATTATCAATTAATTCATTTATACTTTGTTTAGGGGCTTTGTTTTTGGCATTGTTAATTACTGTCCACGATGCTTTACATTTATTTTTTGCGTTTTTAATAAAATAATTATTCTGCGACTTCTGAGTTAGGTTTATAATTTTCTTAAGCCGTTTACTGTAAGACTTGAATTCATATTTATTTGTGTCATTCGGTTGGTGCCTCCATTTCCATAGTAATTTTTGTTTGCGTTTGCTGCATATTCTAATCCCACGGGATATCCATCTAGGTTTTGTATCCGTCATAATTTTAAATGCTCTAGTTGGAAAACAAAGATCGTACAGTAATTTAAACATCTCGTGAAAGTAGTTGAATGCCTTTAATTTTTTTTCCTTAATAAAAATTTCCTAAAAATTTTAATTCCAAAAATAAAGTTTTTTGTTTTTGTTTAAATAAAGTCACATTGTGAAGATGATAAATAAAGTCACATTGTGAAGATGATAGGTATTAAAAAGGAATTGGTATGTATTTTTCACTTAGGTACAACATTGAAGTGGCGATCGTTCTACCCCATGAATTTAAATCCTGCGCACATAAGCAACATGACAACTGAATAAATGGAGAAAGTACTTTAAAAGTGACTCAACGACTAGAACCAAAAATATTTAATTACAATAATTAAGTTAATTAAATGCATCATAATGTGCAAACAGCAAAACAGTTGTAGGTATGTCTTCAGATACCCTCAGGAACGACAACCTCGTTCATCATCCATCACTAAATGGAGTTTATAACACCTCAAAAGTATTGCTGCATTTTACATTAGACTCCAGATGAACTATCATCTGCTATGAATTGCATTATATGTCACTTTGACCTGCTCTTATTTGCTATCTTCTACCTCTTCTCGTCATTCCTAAAAATTATAATCCTTTCTAATCTATTCTATCGCAATCTTACTCTATCCTTCCCTCTCTTCGCATTATGTTAGTTTCGCAGACCTCATGAACATCATACTTGTGTTAGTTGTGCTTGTACACCTCTACCAGCAATTTATTTGTCTACTTAGTTAAGTTTTCCACTTTGGGTTATTTGGAAGAGATCGCTTTTTAGTGATAAGATCGCCTATTGTATACTATCCATTGCAGTTGTTATGGATATGTACATTTTATTCTGGTGTGCAATAAAGAGTTTTGTTTTGTATTGTATTGTATCTATAGTGACGAGGATAGTCACTTGCACCGTTTAAACACGGCATCACAATCTTACAGAATGAGTCGTGAAAGCTTTGATATCAAAATGAATTCATTAAGTTTATTATGAGCGACTTTAATTTGTTGATTATAATTGAGTTTATGCGTTATATAAACGTTGTAATGATTTTATGAAAATAAAAGAAAAACGAAGAATACATGAAAGAAGAGAAGAAACAAAGAACACCATGTATGTCCCAATGCATTGGCGCCACGTGGCTTCAATCTTCAATGGATTTGTTGGATTTTGAAAGGAGAACGGGGGCTCAATTTTGAAATTCGAACCTCCCGGGCGGGACACACATTTTGTTCGAGATGTCTGTTCTATGACATCATCTTCAATGGTCATTGCTGACGACTTCGGTCTACGATAACCATTTATCATCTGGTGGATCATCAGCTCGTGTTTCGGCTTTAAGACGATAAGCTTTACATTATATCTTTCCGCAAATGAAGAGATTTAATATCGCATGCAAAATTGTTTATAACAAAACAAAACACACAATATAGATTATTCTTATAATGTTTCATTTTAATTTATTCCGGTATTCCATCATGGTGGCTTTCAAGTTCGCATTTCAAATGGGCTCAGTGTGTACTTCAGAATATATATTTTACAAGGACAAAACAGCTTTGAGTGACAAATTTTATTACACATCGTTACAATATCTGAAATAAGTAAATTTGAAAAATAAAATACAATGTTACTTAATGGTTACATACGGTGATAACATACGTTGTACTTAATTTGGGCGGTATAGCGAATTTATACTGGACGAAGTGTCAGGCACAGCTATTGTGGAGAACTTTTCATTTCACATAATATTTCCTCACGATGTATTCCTTACCAAGTTTCATATGTTTCTAATCCGCACATAACATTGGGAATTAGGGGAACGTAAAGGATTCAAACTCAGACCTATGCGGAAGAAACGTTAAAACACCTGAACATCAGATTGGCCGTTGTCAATTACACACCAAAAATGAGCTGCCACCGGATAATTATGAGAAATTATAGATCATAATTTCTCATGAATATTCTCAAATTATTCTCATAATTATGATCTAAAATTTCTCATAATTATTCTCATAATTATGATCTATAATTTCTTATAATTATTCAGTGGCAGATCCAGGGTTTATTCCTTCACTAATATTAGTACAATAATAAAAGTCCCGCAGCAGCGAATCGATCAGGAGTCAATAACCTGTCCGTCTGTCCTGCCTGTCCTGTCCTGTCTGTCTGTCCGTTGTCTGTTGTCCTTTAAAAAGAGTGTTGCTTCCCACTTTCTTAGCCAGTATCTGGAAAGTTAGACAGTTGTTATGTTTATGCATATATTCTTAGCTATTATATATTTATAGTTCGTTGTTTTCCCTCAGATTATATTTAGTTTAAATAGTCTGCTTTATTTCTATCGTATATTTTATTGTAGTATCTAAATATATAAATATATATAAAAAGTATAACTATAAAAGTATCTCTTTAAATTTCTACACACATATTTATTTACATATATATATTTATATAGCTCATAATTATGTACTTACCATTTAATACCGCCATCGCTGTTTTCCGTTTCGCCCAAAGGTTGGCTGGTAGAGAATGCTCTTAGCATTAAGCTCGCCTTTTATACCATCATTTTTAGGTATAATAAAGATTAAATAAATAAATAAATAAATAAATAACTCGACATCCGCTCGCCACCGCAGAGACCACAACTCCCCCTGGCCAGTGGTGCCAGAAGGCAGTACACCTAATGACTGCTCCTAATGGATTCGCGTAAAATAATAATGATAAGTATATCACATTTATTTATTTTTATGGAAATAGCCGGCAAACGAACTGACAATCCACTTGGTGTAAGTGGCTATCGTCGCCCATGGACATCAGCGACACGAAAGGCATACTGATGCGTTGCCACCCAAGAAAGAGAGAGGAAAGATTAAGAAAAATATGGCTCTCAATTCCCCGGCTTGAACTCAAACCCCAGCCGGAATAAGATGAGTCGTTTGGCGGCTTCAAGCGACCTCAAGCAAGCAAACATACAAAATTAAATGTAATATTACATTACATACCTGACTAATCTGTAATCTCAATATTATAGAAACCGGGTATAATATAGTCTATCGGTATAATATAGTATAGTATATCTATGATAGAAACACCGACACCAAGCAAACCAAACCGTAAGCACCATACCAACACGATACCAACAGTTCCTTGTCTGTCGTTGCCTTATACAGGTGACTCATATTTATTATTCGATCAATTACTATGTACCTTACTGGGAAACGGCCGTTTTGGCTTGTAAACTAATTTCATGGTAATTTAATTACGTAATGACTGGATTTCCGTAACTTTTACCAATCCGACTCACCTATTCTGTCATGTAACAATTAATGTCTTATAAGTATTTGGGATCCGGTCGATAGGATGTATGTTGCCGGTTACGCATAAACAAGATACGACCATCTGATTCTGTCCCCAGGTCACCCATCTGTGACCAACTTAAAGTAGGAAAACTAACGATTACTAACAGGAGGCTTACTAATATCTAATACCTTTAAACGAGCAATTCTTGTATATATATATGTATATATAATTGGAATCTCGGAATCGGCTCTAACGATTTTCATGAAATTTAGTATAGGGGGTTTCGGGGGCGATAAATCGATCTAGCTAGGATTCATTTTTAGAAAATGTCGTTTTATCGGTGTTTTCAGGCAATTATAAACTTCTACAATATACTCTTCCTGACGTCTATTGGCAAGTAGCAATACTAAAGCTACTTCAGTAAATGGCGTTGTTAAGCAACACTAAACCGAGCAAAGCTCGGTCATCCGGATATTATTTTATAACATAGCAGTCCTAACTTCCACAGTTTTCTTTCTAAGAAAAATTAACTAACTAATTTTCCATTAACACCTAATCCTAACAGGACCGTAACTGAATATAATCCTATAATCGTATTTGAGGTTTGTCAGAAATGTCAATGGGTGGCAGGAGACAGTGGTACTGTAATTACGTTTGCTATCCTCAGTAAATAAAAAAAGTCAATTTGTTTGATTATTGCCATTAATTTAAACGAGAAATTATTGTTTAACTATATCCTCGGAGTCTCGGAAACGGCTCCAACGATTTTCATGGTATCCAGGGGGCTTCGGGGGCGATAAATCGGTCTAGCTAGGATTCATTTTTAGCAAATGTCGTTTTATTCGTGTTTTCAGGCAATGAAGAACTGTTACAATAGACTCTTCCTGACATCTGTTGGCGAGTAGCAACACTAAAGCTGCTTCAGTAGATGGCGTTGTTAAGCAACATTAAACCGGGCAAAGCTCGGTCTTCCGGATACTACTCTCTATCACTATAAAACAACAGCTTAGCTCGCTGCTGCGAGGTTGTACTATTGTACATTATAATACAGTATTGACCATTATAAAGAGCATAGGTGTTTGTTGAAGCACGGAAAGACCTATGGCGAAGAAACTTTAAATGGAGTTAGTGAAGTCCTTTAATCTCTATTATCCATTCTACGGTAGAACCATATTTCTATTTATATAGATCAGTTTCCTAGCAACTGTCAAAATATTACTTTGCTTCCTAATTTATCCAGAGAATGCGAATAGATAGATTATTGAAGTACGGCCTTCAATAAAATCTATCTATTCGTATTCTCTGGGTAAATTAATAAGTCATTTACAATTATTATAAACATAAAGCTTTGAACGCTACTGTATAATTATACACTCTAAGTTTGAACAGTTCAAAGTATAAAATAAACCGATATGCAATATTATACTATCATAATTATATCGCACCCCCAGTGGAAAAAAGCATAAGTCGTGTTACTTTGAATTTTAGTTATTAATATGAATGGAAATAGGGACAAAAGCTGCATATGTTAAATTTTTTTCAAATTTTTATCATTAATCTTGACGGTTTTGTACAAGAAATCTTGATGTAAATTCCTTTGACTACTTACTGATATTTTAACAGTTTTTTTGCTGTCCTGTAGAATTGCAATTTTCATCTTATGCCCTTTTTTCACTAAGGATACGATATAGCTAAATGAGATGCGAGTAATAATTAACAGTTTTATTATGAAAGAAGCAAGTTAAAAAGTTGGTACTCATAGTAGTAACATTTCTCATAATGAAACGGTATTATTAAAATTATTCGAGAAGTTGCCTACTTCAGCCGGAGACAGTTCTTTTAAACTTTTTCTCGTGTCATTAATGAGCTGAGCAAATTAATGTCTTAATTAATAAAATCGTCAGTAAGATACTGGCGATGCGACTGCTGAGAAACATGCATGTACAGTGACACACAAAATTAAAAGAAAAATAATCATATTAAAAATTTGTATAGCTTTTGAGCTATGGAAGATAATCTTTTTAGAAGAATAGCTTCCTTTTATAGAAATGGTTTTATTATTTTTAATATGTTAATTTATCACATCTTTTTTTAATAAAATAAATGTTTAATATTTTTTTTTCAGTAATTTATCAATTTAATAAACAATTATTAATAAAGAAGTTATCAAATTAGAAGTTGGCAATAACTATTCATTTGGCACTGAAATGTGTGAACATCTACGAGTATAATCTAAATTTAAATTGGCCAATATTTTTAAGTCCTTCTCAGTTTTTGAACAAAAAATTGAAATCGTTCAATGACCGTTTTTTAAATTAAATAACAAATATTTGTTATATATTTTGTAACCGAGTGTACTTGTAGAAAGTTCGAGGGAATTCATACCGAACGGAAAGAAACGGTAAAGGCGCGTCCACATTAGGCATGGTTCTCAGAGGACACGATTGTGTAACGTACACAATGGTTCATTGGACGGGAGAAATGTAAATGAGGACTGATTGTATCTTTGCAATGTGAATTCTATTAGCATTGATTATAATTGATTAAGTTTTCAAAATATCTTCAACCTGGGAATAGACTTTACAATTGGAAGTTGAAACGTAGACCAACTGAACAAGTAGTGGAATAAGTCGCTAGTTGTTTACGTATAATGTGAATATCAATATTGATATTAATCAATAAAAATAAATGCATCAACAAAAAACTTCGCTGATTTATCTGCTGTCGACATCCTCCCACATAATATGTCATTATCACAACACCACATCTTGGCACCTTGCTATCTAACTCACACAGCGTTGCTACGCATACTCGTACATCTACAGACATCTTCACAGCATCGTTACACATCTTCACACCGCAGAATCATTCACACATTTTCACAGCATAGTTACCATTCTCGCACATCTGGTGGAATCTCAGCCTTAGAAATTACCAGAGAACCAGATTATTAATACAGTTCTCGTACGCCAAAATTTATTCCAAACAAGCACTTCCCACGCTCTCCATTCCATAATTAACTGTGTCGAATGTAATTAAATGATAATCGTACAATTCAATCTGCGTACGTGACATCACTAGCCGGTAATTGATTAATGTACCGTAATTTTGTCCGTTAAAATCAAATTGTCAATTTTCGAAGTTGTCTGATTTGATGACTGTTTCCTCTCCAAACTATAACAATGCACTTAACCTACTATCGACTCGATGAGTGTTTTTGTCTCAAACGAGTGCTATAGAAGCATTGAAGTATAATGACACAGAACAGACATCTCGAACAAAATGTGTGACCCGCCCGGGAGGTTCGATTTACAAAATTGAGCCCCCGTTCTCTTTTCAAAATCGAACGAATCCATTGAAGATTGAAGCCACGTGGCGCCAATGCATTGGGACATACATGGTGTTCGCGGTGTCGGTTCTATACGCTAGTAATAATACTTCAATGAATATAGTTATATTGTGTTTGTTTGTTTTTGTCCGGAAGCTTCATTCAAGGTCTCAAGACAGTCAAAACCAATGACACGCTTATAAGCTCGTTGCAAAGTGTTATCTACAAAGCAGTTATATTGTAGATAACTTTATTTACTTTACACTCGTGTAATATTAGCGTGACCCGTCTCAATTGTTTTATCTACTCACCTCGTCCGTGTTGTGAAATACAAAAAAGTTAATTAATATTACATTTATAATAAAAACTTTAAATTGCATAATTATGATTACCTACCGCAGTAGGTATAACATTTATTGATCTATTTTAATGTAAAATTATTTAGCTAATTATCTAGGCAGAATTCCAATGATTGTGTTGGTTCAATTAAATCTGTGAGGCATTTCTTTTCTTTAGAGAATAATTCCATAAAACACCATTATCATAGTAAAAAACCGCCCAAGTGCGTGTCAGGCCACGCGCAATATAGGGTTCCGAAGTAGTAAGTTTATCGACTATTACTCATTAACTACTTAAGCTAATATAGCTATCTATGATAGTTTTCCTTGTAAATTCATTACATAACCTATTTTTGTGAATTTTTTCACTACTGCATCTCTAACCGTTTAGCTAGAGGGGTACACTTGACTCTAAGCAAAATTGGCATTTAAAAGCCGAATATTTCGCAAGAAAGTCCCTGAATTGATAAACGGTTTGCGCAAACCCATAATATTTTTGAAAGACTTTATATATCCCAAACTATGGGGTACGCGACGAAAATAATTCATCCCCATGGTACCTGTAGTGAACCTGAAAAACATATTTTTCAATATTTTATTCTATGATTTTGGAGTTTTAATAAATATGAATATTCATGCCAAATTACAGCTTTCTAGAACTAAGGGTCTAATCGATGTGCTTCGGATAGGTAGACAAACGGACGGATGGATGGACGGACATGACGAAACTATACGGGTTCCGTTTTCTTTCGGAACCCTATAACACCACAATAACCTAATATTACGCTAGTCCAATTCAAGTGAATCATATCTCAATATCTACACCTAACACCGACTACATCCGCTCTTAGCAACAAGGGAACAATTATCGCCCTCAAAGGGTTCAGCTTAACAGCCTGCGGGGCAATTACGAGCCATTCCGTTCCATTCACAAAACTGCCTGAGATTAGCTCCATTGCCTCTACTACTCCTGCACTCGCAGGTTTTTATCCTTTTGTTCATATTACAGACTACTACAGATGAAATAATATACGTAGGGAATATGTAGGGAGGTACCCTAAACTAATTATGATTTTATTTTACTATTTTGTCGGCGTGATAAATATTTATATGTATATACCCAATAATAGCCATGCTAAATTACAGTTTTACACTTATTGCTAGTTTTAACGTGATAACGTTTATAAAGACGATGAGCCTGGGAGGCATTCACGAAAACCGAGTAACGTCACGGAAGCGCGCGCAGCATTAGAGAGAGAGGCACGCTAGACCGGCCGTCTCTCTCCCACTCAAGCGTAATCGGTCCGCTTGGAAGGTCACGAGCCACAACGCGCGCAAAGTATCGAGAAAGAGATACGCTGAATAATAATAAAACGAAATATATATCTGTAATTTAATATGTAAAATTGTAATTTTTATTTTATTTTACAATCTTTTGAAAAGAAATGATTTCTCGTAGCTCGTACGTATTATTATTATATGAAAACGAAAATCTACAATAGCGTCATCTCTGTTTATAGGTATGAACTACTTGAAAGAACTTTGCACAGTACATCGACTCGGACTTTAGTTGTAGTCAAGAAAATCACAGATGTCGCGCAGCTCCTGATATTTAAAACGATTTAAACCAAATTTTCAACTCAAATATGTTTAAAATCGTATAGTTAGTATGAAATTTAGTATTATAATCTAGCTAGATACGCGGGTGGCGGTGGCGCGTCAAGCCATGTTCAAGCTGACACAACTGGCGAGTAGCACCGCGGCTCCGTGCGTAGGGCTTCCATTACGTTCTTACATTACATTATTTATATCATAAATTATTCTTCTACGAAATAGACGTTATCACGTAAAACCATTGTCCGTAAACCGACTTTACAGACAACCAATTTTTTACTACAGTCTAAGTCGTGGATGGAAGACGGACGAATGGACGGACGGAAGGATATGGCAAAATTGTAAGGGTTCTTAGTTTACTATGCAAACTTAAAAAGTGAAAATGATACTCTCAGAGATGTCGTACGAAGTCTGTTCGTATGCACTGATGTGCTCCCTAGGGAACCACTTTTCGTCAGACATGATATCTCAGCAGTAGGAATATTGGAATTGTAGGTGGTAATTACTTATTCAGACCACAATGTAAGAAAGGTTGAGGATAAGATAATGAAACAATAATAAAATTTAATTTAGAAAAATATCGGTGAACGTTTAAAGGGTTACTGTAGCTAACTGGAGAGTATAATAGGCCCCGGGGCAATTACGGTCATTTCATTCACAGAATCACGGGCGGCGGGCGGGTTAGATTGGGTACGTGTGTTTAGGGTCCTTGTACAATGACTGAGGATTTATGTAGGTCGGTTCTTAATTGCTGTGAAGATTTTTTTGTGAGTGATTTTTATCTCCTTTTCAATGCAGCATAGAATTATAGAAAATTTTATAAGGGAGAGAAAAATTAATTAGAATGGATGCACGAAGGAGTATAAGATATGGTATAAGTTAGAGTTACTCGGAAAACGCAGGAAGCTTAATAAGACAATTTGTCATATTGTTTTTAATTTAAAAGAAAAATGGCTTTATGAAAGATATGGTGGTAAATTCAATAAATATGATTTCAATAGTTAATTCCGAATTAAATTTTCATTGAAACTATTTTTCGTTATTCCATATATTGTACGCCCATAATGGGCAGGACGTAGCGATGGAAATTTCAAAAACTGTACCACACCTGTTTACCTACTGTCCACAATAAAATGATTTAATTGATTGAGTGATTGATTGGTTGATATAACATATAAAAAAATACATATTTTTTCTGCATTAACATACAGTCTTTCCGATGTCGAACAAAACGCATGACATGACATCATACTCATAGTTGGTTGTATTATATGTATTAATAAGTTTAAATAAAATTGTTACAAAATATTCACCATATGTACAAGGTCCCTATGAAATCTTTAGCAATGGATCGCGTTTAATCGCCTATCGTCCGTGGAGCTCATATTAATTTAACAACCACTGGGGTAATTGAACCAGTTTTGAACCACGTGTATCGATACACACTGACTGGCTAGCTGTGCTTTATGGTCCCAGTTGATAGCTTGGTGCATCCCTAACGTCTTATTGGTACTTTAAAATATGTATTACGATAAAAGAAAATTTTATGTCATCTAATGCTGTTAAACGAGCAATTCTTGTATATATTTTTTGAATCTCGGAAACGGCTTCAACGATTTTCATGAAATTTAGTGTGCAGGGGGTTTCAGGGGCGATAAATCGATCTAGCTAGGATTAATTTTTAGAAAATGTCGTTTTATTCGTGTTTTCAGGAAATAAAAAACTGCTACAATAGACTCTTCCTGACATCTATTGGCGAGTAGCAACACTAAAGCTACTTCAGTAGATGGTGTTGTTAAGCAACACTAAACCAAACAAAGCTCGGTCATCCGGATACTATGTATATGTATATCTTACATAATATAACATAATGTTTCATCACTTATTATCTAGTAAATAGAAAACCCCAAAATGTTCACACCCTCGTAGTATAATTAACTTTTATCTTTTTTTATATAAATTGTACGTCAATAACCTTGTCTACAACCTTCTAGTTGTAAGTGGCAATGTAGTTTTGGGCGGTAAGACGCTGTAACTTAATAAAAGCTCTTATCTTGAAGAAACGCGATTAAAATAGGTACCAATGCCTTAGCGTACCCTCTACAGTACGGATATGTTCAAGAAGTAGCGGTCATCCATCCAACTACTAACGGCTGGATGTTTTTAAGGTTTTAAACGCAACGGCCGAATAGGGTTCCGAAGTTGAATCGGAACCCTTATATATTAGTTTCGTCATGTTCGTCCGTCTGTCCGTCCGTTTGTCCAAAGCACAGCGCCGAGACCCTTATAGCCTTAGTGCTAGAAAGCTATAATTTGGCACGGATATACATACATATTTATTATACATACATGGATATCCAGAATCGTAGAATAAAATATTGAAAAGCATTTTTTTGGGATACATGTAGGGTAGGTACCCCTACAGGTAACGTGAGGATGAGGTGAGAATTTTGGTATACCTTTGTATTTCGACGCGCTGATAATGAATATCATAGGCTAAATACCAGCATATTTGTTCATTTTCAAGGTCACCTTGAAACCCCCTCTGCTGGCTAAACGGTTGGAGTTGGACAAGTGAAAATATTCTCAAAAATAGGTTAACTATATGATGAATTTATAAGAAAAACTACCACGGCTATGTTAGCATAAGTAGTTAATGAGTAATAGTCGATAAACTTACTACTTCGGAACCATACATTGCGCGTGGCATGACACGCAATTGCCCGATTTTATTGTATTGTAGAGCTATAAATATGCAGAAGCGTAACCGAAATAGCTTCGTTGGTAAATAGCCTTCGATCACGCAAGTACCGTATCATGGAAAAGGTAATTTTAAAAAATTATTCGCTGTTTCTCATACATTAAATTTTAGATATGGTTTAATCATGGTAGAAAGGTCTTACTAACATGATGTCATTTATTAAGTTTTATGTAACGAGCGTAGAGCACAGGTCAACCCCCCGATCAGGTGAACTAACGACCTGAAGAAAACAGCGGAAAATAGTTCTAAAGCTTAGAAACATTTCTTGGCCTATAAGAAGAATAGCTACTTAAAGAGGAAGAGAACCACTATCACAATATTCAGGATAGAACTGGGCGGTAAAGGGCCTAATCACGATTGACATGAGAGACCTCTTGCCATAGCAGATACTCCACGATATCCGGGATTAGGGATAGACGGAGCTCTTTACTCCTCTTAAGGCTGAAAAATACATGTCGGACTTATGCTTTAAACAAAATGAGCTGCGGTGAATACATAACTTTATCACACAGCTATTCATCAACTTTCTTTGATATTAAAAACTTATACAGTAATTCCTATCCGGGATTCTTCGAGTAATGCTTAAGTAGGTACCTCGGCTTCTAGGACGAAGTTCTTGAATGGAATCTGAGGAGCTTTACAATGGCTTCCGCTTGAAGTTAATTTCTCCGCGAGAGCCTGCCAGGCTGCCATTAGTATAGCAAACGACTTAAAATGAAATAAGATACAAAAAACCTCATTTCGTTGCTTTCAATTTCAATTGAGATCGTAAGTAAGGCACTTGTTTGATCGCTTGATCGAGGTTGCTCAATTATAGTGCTTACTGCGTGCGTTTTGAGTGTCATGTTGATTCATAAAGCTAATGTATTCTGTGGCTTAGGTCAATATAATGTCAGGTTGCATTGTAAGTATCTGAAAAATCGAAGTAAGATATTTAAGGTAAGTACCTATATGTAAATTCACATTTATCTATAAGACTGGCATCAAATGGAAAGATATTGTTTCTAAAATATTATTTTATTTGGCCTTATAAATTAATTACAAACGCTGAGATTTGAAGCGAGACTTGTACAAGTTAGGTTCAACTTTATAATCATATTTATGTTTAAATTGCAATTATAAATTCTATTATCATCTTTAGATCTTCTCTGTCTCAACGAGATTATGATGCGGATCTTTGTTCTTGTAATACAATATTTAACGCAAAAATATAATTGTCATCAGATTTCACACTGAATAAAAATAATTCTGAAAGCTTATTCATGTCCGATACTTTTCATTAAGAGAATAAGGATAAATTATTCTGAAACAAAAGAAGTTTTTATTACGAATTATTAAGATTATTTTATTAAGATTGAGTTCTCCGAGAACTCAAGGCCATTTTACCAGGTTTTCTCTGTTGAAAGCTGCTCTCTACTGCAATGTATGACTCAGACAATTATTCATGCGTAAGCCTAGCTCTAACCTAACCATGCCTCGAAACCCTTCGAGATGAATAGTCGTTACATTTACAGAGTATAACCGCACTAGAATATTTTTTATTTTGTTATTTTATTCATCTTTATGTGAATTTTCCTACTTTACGTTTTTCATCTCTAAATCTAATAAATATTTATATATTGTTATAACAACCAAATAAAATATAATTAAATCGTTAACAGATCATATCCAAAAAACAGACACCAAAATTGAATAGGAGTGCACAGATTTAGATTAGATAAAGTATAGTTTGCTATGTTAATTTTAACTTAAATAATTATAATCTCATCAATTACGTATAGCATGTAAACTCCCCGTACACATCACCCAACCACTATACTTACGTCAATGGTATTCTAGCATTCACCGAACGTATAAAGGTACGTCTCCACCACAGTAACAGAGTAAATATCGTGACGATTTTGAGGATAATGTAATAGACCAGTGCCGATAATTTTTGAAAACAAAAAAAAATAGTAGGATGAAACCCATTGCAAAAGGAAGAGAATATAACAAAAATTAAAGGAAAAATAATTTACGGGTGATCTGAGGTCGGGAAGTTGGAGGGAGGGGGGGTTTAAGAGTAAAAAACGGTTTATCTCAATTTCCAGCAAAACTAAAAGTTCAATGGAAAAAAATTAAAAGGCAAAGTTGTAGGTACGTCTCCACCACAGTAACAGAGTAAATATCGTGACGATTTTGAGGATAATGTAAATGATAAATTATCACACCAAAAGTCTCGTATGCACGTGGGATGACACACAGTTAAAGCTTAGGAAAACAAATAAGATTATTTTTATCGGCAGCAATAATAAATATGTATATTGTGGCAATGGAAGAATTAATTTTACTTTTAAAGTAAATCTCAAATACTACGCATTAACTTTAATAATTTTATTATAACCAACTTATTATTAGGGTGCATTATTCGCTGATGTTCCAACCAATCATTCGCCGCAATCGCTCCAGTGTAATCGATACCTTATTTTCGAAACGATAAAAAAATCGGTTCACAGCGGCAAGTAGTTATTACATACAAATAGATTGTCTTCAAGATTTCTTCCCAACAATGTGTGGTAATTAGGGCGTGGTGGCGATCATTCGTGGTAGCGGTGGAGAATGATCCGTTGTTGAGAATCTTCAATATTTGTTGTTTTTGTCTACCGGTTGTGTGTGTGAAAGAGTCATACACCCATACATACATATATGTAATGTCATGTTATTTTTGTAAAAACTGTCTTTCACAGTTGGCAAGTGCCAAAGAGACTTGCAAATACATATTCTCTCTCAGTCGGCAACGCGTTGGAGATGGTTTGGTGTTCATGAAAAATTGATCATAGACTTCTGTCTAACAAATGAGGGAACAGAGACCTGTTCCCTTATCAAGTGTTCATTTATCAAGTATTTAACGATATCATTTCAAAATTTACTTTAAGTAAAAATAAACACTTTCGCCTTAAATCCTGATGGTAAAAGAGGGGTTTTGTAAGTGACACTTATATTTTTTATTTTTCATATTCTCCTTAAATTTTCCTGAATTTATGGTCGAGTTTTGAGTTTCTATCATTCGGTGAACACTCGATAAATATTGATATGGCGTACACAAATATCGAGGGTATAGTGTTAAAACCCAATAAGTGCCGAAAAATTAAAAATTGTTTTATTAGTAGATCTTAATGCATTTTTGACGCTCTTTCCAGTGGTATAATCAAATAAGTGGAATTCGCAGTAGAAAAGAAATTACTTGAGGTAATAACCCAATAAAGTGACCACGTTTACTCAAAACTTAAAAACTAGAACCTTATGAAATGTGTTAACTTGAAATATAATATTTTTATTTTTCGCCTATTCCAAATAAAGCTATTTATTGGTATTATGTGTTCAATGATTTCAACGAAAATTACCCAATGGCTTAAAGGCAGTTATCACTATTTGTATTTATCGGGTTTTAGCTTTACATACGTATATAAGAAGACAAACAGAACCAAAAGCTAAATCAAAACAAATGTTTTTGTCGGGTTTTATTGTTCGATTATATTTCAAAAGTAACAAGTTATGTTTAGTTATATGGTATTCGCTCACTTCGTGAAATAACTTTCTTCAAACTTTGTTTGGAGAAAAACCCAATAAATCAATTTGAACTATCAACTTTATGCGCTACTTTGGATATAATCGAAGAAAAATTCTTAGAGAGTGGTCACACTCATATGGATGTGGATTCTATGCACGCTGCTATTGAATCAGCGTCTAAAAATAAAACAATAAGCAGCGTAAGTGAGTGGAAAAACGTTTTTACAGCAGCTAGAAAGAAGAGGGCAAAAACTATTACGAAAGAGGATGTAAAGGAAACAATAGAGATTGATAATTATAAAGTGAAAGAATTTAAAGGAGAAACCCAATTTTCGGCCTCGAACTATATGTAATCTGTGCTAGAACATCGGACTAGACAAAAGTAAACTATATACCAAAAAATTCGTCTTATTTATAAGATAAACATATTTAAATCTTAGCTTCAGCTGCTGTTGCCAAATGAACAAAATAATGTAAAAAAGTTTTCACAGTATTTACCTCATTACATACGATTTTATAATCGATTGAATAGATTGATAATGATCGATTGATGAAACATAATAATATATTTTATGTATTATTTATGGATTATAATTATAATACTAATTTATTTTTTACATATTTTCGTATTCCATATAAATCAAAACTATGTATAATATATTATAATTATTACCATTACATTTATTACATTTCGAATATTTTGACATCGATTAATCGACTGACAACAAAGATGATGTAATCCCTAATAATGTCATTTTGGTAACCATAGTATTTATAAATAACAGCACTGTATTGTCATATTTGTCATCGATCTTTCATCTTTCTACGCGTGTTCTTGTATTTTTTACTATCAAATATTTTCAGCGTATTTGGAGTCCTATTTACTATTGAAACTCATCGACACGCACACAGTGATTTTAATTTTCTATTGTATTCACTTTCGTACTTGTGTTTTGGTGAATGTGTTTCGTACTTGTGTTCTGAATATGGACTCCTTAGTCGCCTGTTTTGTGACTGACAAAGGTTCAGAATAAGTCCTGAACACTGGATAACGTACCCTATACATCTTTAGAAGATCAGGAAGTCGCTGTGACCATACTTACAATGAGTATATTATGGTGTCTTGATTGGGCAAGGTACCAACGAAATATAGCGCCTCCTGCACAACTAGACGTAATATTAATATATTATAATGATAACTAATAAAATCTCTTGAAATATGCAATAGCTTTTATTATACAACCTTTTTATGACATTCGTTTTGGGTGAAAACCATTAAAATAGTAGATAGTATAATAGACACCCGCCAACTTAGTTTTAACCATTAAACTCGTAGTTAAAGTGTTAGTATTTTTGAGAAACTTTCATTTTTATTACGTTTGTAATGATTACTCGTAGGTGTTTGGTTCATAGTAAGTGTAACATACATATTAAATAGCACTGTGACACGAGTAGAAGCAGTGATAGTCTAGTGGTTAGAACTTTGGTCTCCCGAACGTGGGGGCCCGGGTTCAAATCCTGGCACGCACCTCTAATTTTCAAATATTATGTGCGTATTACAAGTTAATTTATCACTTGCTTCCGTGAAGGAAAACATCGTGAAGAAACCTGCACACCTGAGAGTTCTCCATAATGTTCTCAAAGGTGTGTGAAGTCTACCAATCCGCACTTAGCCAGCGTGGTATACTATGGCCTGTACACCCCTCACATTGTGAGAGGAGACCCCGAGCCCAGCAGTGGGACAATTTGGGTTGTTGCTTTGCTTTTTTTTTGCTTTGCTTTTGTGACACGAGTATGACATAATCATAACCTATAATTAAGGTGATTCATTCTAGAATTTCCTTAGTTGGCCATTGCTGGCAGCCGTGAAAATTGGAGAAATTAAACCTTTTGTAATGATATAATTGACAGCCAATTTCCAGTCTTGTCTACCTGGGCCTGAGTTTCTATGGAAGCTGGGGTTCTCCTTTAATGAGATGTTAGACTTGAAAAACCTTAGCGCTGCATTAATTAGAAACAAAAATAACGACAGCATGAAAGAAACAGTTAACTAGCTTAAAATAAAAAGGATTAAATATGTTAAAGGAGACATAAAAATATATTTTAATTACGACATGTCCGAGAACTTTCGTAGCATAGATGTCTGTAAAATGTCCGTTAATACACCTAAAACTCGAGCTAAAAGAAATTCAAACCCGCCTTCAGTTAATATTCAATTACCAGATGAAATAGAGCACCTATATTCCAGTCAATTACCGATAAGCCTTGCTAAAAAGAAGGATCTCCTAAATATGTGCGAAAAACTAATTATACCAGAGGAACTCCATGCATGGATACGTGGTATGAAGACGTACACCAAACCAACAGCCTTTGAAAGTGACGAAGAATGATTTAACTTGTTTATTTTTGTAATTCGTATAATAAACCTTTACTTTTACCTTTACCTTTACTTCAATAAAGTACATAATTGTTTAATTTCTCTAGATCTAAAACCCAATAAGTCGGTACCCTTTGTAACTTATTTTCTTTTTATGATAAAATGGATCAAATCAGAAAATTAAAAATACTGTTTTACACTAATTAAATGTATACACTTTTACCACAAATACTCACTATAACGATATTATTTTAATAACATAGGTATTTTTGACCTTAAAACTTAAATATTGAATATCTCGGAAGTCACAATTTCGTACTTATTGGGTTTCAGCACTATACCCTCGATATTCCTTTTGTATAGTTTGTTGGATAAATTTGACGACATGTAAAATTTTGATAAACTCTTAAAAATCAGATAGGGTTACAAACATAACTGTAAATTCTGTAATAGAGTAAAGGGGAGCACAAAATGACATAAACATTTGCAGTACTATTTGTCTTTCCTAACATATTTTGACTCTATTTGACCTACTTTGCCTACTTACCCTACTTCAGGTAATCAGAGTATCCTATTGGAGTTTAAAAAAAATAACAAAAAAAGAACCGACTTCAAATGAAGTACATCCAAAAAAAAAAGAATAATTGAAATCGGGCGTGATATTGAGTTATTCGTCATTGATCGCGCATGTATACTTAATGCAAATTTAAGACTTATATGCTTTTGACATGGATGCCATTGTCAGATCTCGCTCAAATTTAAGGGGGATTACACGACAAGCATCAGCTTTCGATTAAAAAAAGAAACATCAGAATCGGTTCACCCAGTCGAAAGTTCTGAGGTAACAAACATTAAAAAAATACAGTCGAATTGAGAACCTCCTCCTTTTTTTGAAGTCGGTTAAAAATTGACATTGTATTCATATTTATCCGACGCACGATATCCTTACAATAGCGTCACCAAATAGAGCTATTACGCAGTTTCTCTGACACGGAGTCACATGTGCGTGACATTGTCACGTCGGTGCAGTGTGGATCCAGACCGTGACACGGTCGCTGTACAGTGACATGTCTGTCTTCCTTGCATGAGGTGACGCTTTCCTGTGCATTTTAATTAGCAGTATCTCTTGATCTCTTATGTAGATAAGTTGTGAGTGACTATGAATAACAATTGATTGATTTTATTAGAGTTTGCCTAAAGAACTGTATGAATGAATGACTATGAGTAAGAATAGATGAATAAGGAGCTTTTTAATGTTACTTTGAAAGCTTTTTAACCCCCAACGCGAAAAGAGACATGTTTAAATTATAATCAAATAGTTTGACGTGTCGGTGTTGTTTTTTTTGTGTTAGAAGCTGATCAATTCAAATTAAGCTCACATTAGCGTTGTACTTGTAGCGACTCTGTACATTATTGTAAATACGTTAAGTACCCTATTTTGTTACCATAGCATTTATAAATAACACCATTGTCATTCAATCACATTTCTCACGTTTTTTATAATATCGTTATTAAATTCTCTAATCTTATTTGGAGTCCTGTTTATACACGTCGACAACTCTTACACACTCAAATGATGTAAAATCCAGTATAATAATAGATTTACGGACCATCGTGTGCGTTTCACTTAATTTCACACATTTTAAATTAATATATCCTAAATTTCCACTTTATTTCAAAAGTAATCCATGGTTCAATAAACCGAATCATAAGGACAAAGCTAATTACTTACTTATTGTCTCCTAAATCCAATAAGGTGTACCCAACCCATAGAATAATACACATAAATCACACACGTTACACAAAACAATTTTTATGTAGGTAAAAACATTGCTTATAAAACAACACTAGCAAAGTCGATGACAATCGATACTTCGGAGGTTCCGATCAAACTTACCTCAGCTCCCCAAAATCCGAGCATAGAACAATACGCATAAATCACACACACATATTCACACAAAACAATATAATTCGCACACTTCAAAAAACTACAGCACTAGCAAAGTCGATGATTCAATCAATACCTCCGACAAAACTTACCTCAGGTTCCCAAAATCCGACAAAGCAACACCTAGTCACACACACACACGCACTCCGATCAGTTTTCGTATCACGGCCGTGCGCGTTGAGTTCGCAGAAGGCGTGCGGTCTGTGCGCGCGCGCTTGCCACTGTGTCGTAGAAGACGTATGGTCGACGCGCAACGGCGAATCACTGGTACTGTTCCCGGAATTGAGATTATTTTTGTACTTTGATTTGTTTTTGTGTAATATTTAATGACATTATTATAATATTTAGATTTGTCTAAAAAACTGACTTAAAAGATAAATACATATCAAAATTGCCACAAGTATTCCATGAACAATTAATTTAAGTTCCCTCAATTCTTGATGGATAATCATCAGAAATGAATTTTGATGAATGTCTATGCAACCAATTTGGAAGCATAATTTCAAGTTTAACGAGTAAAACATCCAAATTGGTTCATTATATAATGACGAAGTTATGATGTAACAAGCACTGAAAAATAAAATACAACTTGAGAACCTTTTTGAGAAAGGCTTTGTATGGTTTGATCTTCATGGGTTTGGAAGTGTTACACAAGTAACTAAAGTAACTTTTAAATAGAGACCGACCGAACTTTCGGTTTCGGTTTCGGTTTCGGTTGAAAAACCAGTCTGACTCTACTTTTAAACTTCCTTACGGGAGGTGTGTCACGCTCAAGCAATTGCAACATCAGGAAAAAGGGAAAAGTGAGAGAGGATATCTTTATATTACTATCTTATGGTCTCCTCAGAAGTTTATCTCGATTAGTAGGTTCTATATGCAAGAGGTTTGGGAAAATAAAGATTTTGGGGTAATGTATGCTTACAACGTATGTTGCGCAGGAACCTGCGGAGTGTCCATGTTTCTATAATATCTTCATCGAAATGGTAAGAATAGCGCAGAAATATAATAATTATAATATAAAAATCTATTTTGTTGCCCTATAAAATTACATAATTACACTCAGACATAAAAATTAATAAAAATTAAATCGCTGGGGTCACGTGTAGCGCTGGTTTTCAGCCACGCCTTCCTCTCTATGTTGTGCGGGAGTTGAACATAACTTGAACAATTACCTTCTCCAAATGATAATAGATTGCAAAAAAGGAGGTTCTTGAATTAAGTCTACGCCTATCAGAAGATACTTTATGACAGGAAAAGTCCTAGAAAGTTCGTTTCCAATGAGTGACTTTGTACCGGTAATTAGGTACACTCGCGAGTCCTCATCCTTCCGGCTAAATAACTTATGCAGCGAGGCAAAACGGAATCACTATACGGAAATGTGTTAACAGATAAAATATCAAGTTTTTCTTTCCTTGAGCTTTCTTATACATTCACTGTACGATAGAACTATGCAATATCAAAAAGTATCTTGATGAGGGAAAGACAAAAAAAAAGCAAAGCAAAGCAACAACCCATAATTGTCCCACTGCTGGGCTCGGGGTCTCCTCTCACAATGTGAGGGTGTTTCGTATTGGTTTCGCATTAAAAGAAGAAAATTAGTTGTAACGCATATAATTTGTGTTCGCATAGTTCGTAGACGTATAGATATTTTTTTTTTTGACAATGACATTTCAAAAAACAAAAGTACTTAAATATTTTATGTACAAATATAAAATTCAGGCCAGTATGTCGCGGCGTGAACATGCCCCCGGCCTTGGAAGCTGTAGCTTTCAATGGTCTTCGTCTGTTCGAACAGGGAGCGGGCATATCCTCAAAAAAGCCCTTCTCACAATGCCTGATGCAGTCTGGATGTCAGCAACTCTCGAAATGCCATCACGTTCAGGGAAAACGGCTATAATTCTGCCAAGGTTCCATTTTAGTGGTGGCAAATGAATGTCTTTGATGACGACTAGAGCGCCAATTTGCAGGTTGGAGTTATTAGACTTCCACTTCGTTCTGGTCTGCAGCTCGGATACGTATTCAATTGACCAGCGCCTCCAAAATTGTTGACGTATATGCTCTATTTGCTGGTAACGCGTTAAAGTGTGCATGGGTTTCTCCGCCAGGTCATCGCAAACCGGTGCAGTTAATGGTCGACCAACCAGGAAATGACCAGGAGTAAGAGGTGATAGGTCGTTAGGATCAGAGGAAATAGATGTCTAAGGTCGAGACATTAGAACGGCCTCAACCTGTGATAGTACCGTGCTAAATTCTTCGAAAGTTAAATGCGCATTACCTACCACTCGCCGGAGGTGGTACTCACAACTCTTCACTCTAGCTTCCCACAATCCACCAAAATGAGCCGCGTATGAACTTAAATGCATTGGCTAAACGCGTAATTTATTATATCATGTGAATAATTAGATATAGATGAAAATTTGTTCATGAGTCTAACAAAACATTTACCATTGTCTGAGAATATTTCAGAAGGCTTTGAACGGCGAGAAATAAATATCTTTAGTGCTAATAGATAAGCGTCAATAGTGAGATCGCTGACCAGCTCTAAGTGTACAGCGCGAGTAGCGAAGCAGAGAAGCGAAGAAAGAAAATTTGAGAAACACTGGATAAAATGAAACGTTTCGTTATTTGTAAAGTATTTTTAAAAGTAGTATGATACAATAATTAATCACTAGTGTTGTTCCACCCTAAACCTAGTGTACGATAGTTAGTATGCTCACCTAATGACAGATCTTTTTGTATAGTTAACGAGTTCGTGTTACTAGATTGAACAGTATTCGCGTCAAAGTTATAAACCCATTTACGCAACGGTAAGAAACCAGAATCTAACACCTTTTTTGTTTTATCGCATAATTCCAAAATATGTCGCATAGAGTCAGATCCTGTTATCATGCCATCTACGTAAAAATCATCATTTATAATTTGCTTGACGTCTGGGTCTTGGCACTCGGCACTCAGTTGCTTGAGACATCGGACCATAAGAAACGGAGCCGAGGCAGTCCCATACGTAACCGTATTCAATCTATAAACGTGTAGCTTATCATTAGGATTGTCGCGCCATAAAATTAATTGTAAGTCGCGTTGCTTATTGTCGATTAAGCATTGCCTATACGCCTTTTCGATATCGGCGCAAGCTACGAATTTATACTGCCGGAATCTTAGAAGAATAGATATCAGATCACCTTGAATAGGCAGACCGACTAATTGCAGATCGTTTAAACAAAAGTTTCTAGTAGACTTTTGGCTTGCATTGAAAACTACGCGTAACTTAGTAGTGCTACTATGCTCGCGGAAAACGCCGTGATACGGTAAGAAATAATACGGCTTTCCATATGACTCGACTTTAGTCATACGTCCTAAAGAAACATATTCGTGAATGAAATCAGAATACATCTTTTTATAAATGGGTGATTGTTGTAATCGTTTTTCTAAGGCATGAAAACGACGCTCTGCGATGGAATATGTATCGCCCAAGAGATCTGGAGATTGTTTAAAAGGAATTTGAACAATAAATCTTCCATCATTTGAACGCTTAAAATTATTAATGAAATGATTTTCGCATGCAATCTCCTCGTCACTCATGGGATTGCTCTTTGACAATTCCTCGAGTTCCCAAAACATTTTCAACTGTGTGTCAATGGATTGAGTAAAATTACAATTAATAGAATTGTCGTTTTTTAAATTCGTATAAATAGGCCCGGATATAATCCAACCTAAATTAGTATTTTGTAAGAAGGGACCATTTCTTAATCGCATTCTCCCTTCAGCTAATAAGTCCCAAAACTTATCTGCGCCTATCAATATGTCGATTTGTTTACATTCATGAAAAGTGGGATCGGCTAGTTGTATGTTGTTAGGTATTTGAAATTGTTCTGTCTGTATTGCAGTGGGTGGCAAGGATGATGTAATCTCATGCAACACCACGCATTGGAAACGCATAAAGAAAGGGTTGGATCGCGCTTTGATATTAACTTCACATGTGTGTGACGAGTTTGTAATTGAATTTCCAACACCTTTTATTTGTAAAGTGGACTGTATCACATGTAAATCGAGTAGATCGCATAAACGTTTTGTAATGAAACTTCGTTCGCTGCCACAATCGAGTAAGGCGCGCGCGACGTGAAATTTGTTATCCCGACCGGCTATTTCCACAAGTGCAGTCGACAACAACACACGTACACCAGACGATCCGCTTTGTTTATGATTGTCTAAGTGTGAAGTATGCGTGTAAGAACTCTGTGCGATGCAGTCGTCGTTCGAGGTGTTACGAACGTTAAAAATCGGTTCGTTATTTGGGATCGAGACAAACGCGCCCGTAGTAGTGGTCAGCTGATCGTCGTGTATCAATGTGTTGTGTCTTAGATTGCATTTACGACAGGAACTGAATTTGCAATTTTCTAACGTATGCCCTGCATGTAAACAATTATAACATAGAGTTTTATCTTGAATGAATTTTAATTTATCGCGTAACGTAAATTTTAGAAATGTTTGGCAAGTGTATATAGGATGCATACAATTGCACACCAAACATGCGCGTTGATATTTATGATATGATTGTGAATTATGAATGTTATTTGTAACTGGTGACACATGACAGTGAACCTTTGAATTGGGTATTTGTTTGAAAGTGTTGTGAATGTTGCCGTGTGTAACCATTAATGTTTCTAACATGTCAGCCCTATCTTTGAGAAACTTAACAAGATGATCTACTTTTACTACCGGTGTCGCATCCTGGGAATCGCCACTGCACGTAGCTGTCGGTATCGAGCCCCTAAACTGTTCCCACTCGCGTTCTGTGGTGCTGTCCAATTTAGAAACGACCATATAAATAATGAGTGTGTCCCATGAATCGACCGGTTCGTTAAGTAGCTTTAATGCACGCATATTTTTTAAAAGAGTATCGATAAGTTTCCGAATATGTGATGGAGACTCCTTCACAAGATTTTGAATAGAAAAGAGAGCCTTGACATGGTTATGAACCAACAACCTAGTATTATTATACCTATTACATATTAATTCCCAAGCAACCGTGTAATTGTTTGAAGAAAATTCTAACGAATCGATAACTAATGCTGCTACACTTTTCAGCGAAGATTTTAAATAGTGAAATTTCTGAATAGGTGTAATATCTACATTATTGTGAACGAGAGAAATAAATGTATCCCTATACTCCAGCCAGTGCTCATATGACCCGTCAAACGTAGGCATAGCTATGGTTGGTAATTTTACAGCGTGTAAATTGGTATTCGTACTTGAGCTTGAAGCCATCTCACCAGACGAAAGCATACTTTTAGCTTGAGCAATGATCGCATAATATGAACTTTCAAAGCCTTCTCGTAATTCCAGCTGATGGAAAAGGTCATTGTTATCCACCGATAATTCTATTTCATTTTGAATCGCATTAAATTCGTTAAAAAATATAGAAGCTCCTTCAATACGCAATTTTAATTCTGCTCGTTTAGTTGGATTCGACGTTAGAAATTGAGCATCTAAACTATTTACGTATTTGGTAAAATACGTTAATCTACCTCTGATTACACCTCGCTTTTTATTTAAATCGGATAAAAACTCGTCGCTTTTATTTGAACTATGAGGAGATTTTTCTGGAATTAATGATTTGCTCGTGCTCATTTTGATGGACAATGGAAAAACTGTGAGTAAATGAAATTGTACTTACGTTTGCACATATCCAAACCTCGACTCGTAGAAGGTAATGCACAGAGTCCACAAAATGGCGGCAATGAAAATCTTAAATTGTACTGAAATTATGAAAAACACGGTATTAACACGGGTAAGTAGTTGGGAACGGGAAGGAAACTGGTTGATGTCTCACCGATTTGCACTGTTTGCATTGATGATCACTCCATCCATGCAATTCGTCTTAGGTATAACGTAGGGGCGATAGAGATTTTCTCGTTGAACGTCGATAGTACGTATAACATCCGTATTGTTCGCATCGAATGTGTAGTTAGTATAGTTCGCTTCGCTTGAAATATTCGGCTTCTGAAGGACCAGCTTATGTTTCGTATTGGTTTCGCATTAAAAGAAGAAAATTAGTTGTAACGCATATAATTTGTGTTCGCATAGTTCGTAGACGTATAGATATTTTTTTTTTTGACAATGACATTTCAAAAAACAAAAGTACTTAAATATTTTATGTACAAATATAAAATTCAGGCCAGTATGTCGCGGCGTGAACAGAGGGGTACAGGCCATAGTCTACCACGCTGGCCAAGTGCGGATTGGCAGACTTCACACACCTTTGAGAACATTATGGAGAACTCTCAGGTGTGCAGGTTTCCTCGCGATGTTTTCCTTCACCGAAGCAAGTGATAATTAACTTGTAATACGCACATAATATTTGAAAATTAGAGGTGCGTGCCAGGATTTGAACCCGGGCCCCCGCGTTCGGGAGACCAACGTTCTAACCACTAGGCTATCACTGCTTTTAGGGAAAGACAATCTCTACTCAAATATCGTAATTAGCTTTGTCCTATTGTATGTATTAATTGTCACTTTATAATTGTTCAGCGGTTTTTTTTACATAAATTAAGTTGATGCCTGGTAATAATCCCACCTGATAATCATTAGCAATGAAGTCCGTTCTTCTCTTGAAGACGCCCACATTATAATTGGGCGGGAGCAACGACGTGGGTTAGCTGTTCCTATTTTTTCTATGTGCATAACGAAACATGAGTTGAACCGCGTCGTAAGTATCCGCAGGAGGTTTATATAGGAGGGTATAAGCCGCGGAAACGAATCTAAAATAGCGAAAGTTATCATTCCTCTCACTCGCACGTTATTCCTGTCTTTAGCGTGCGAGTGAGGGGAATGATAATTTCCGCCATTTTAAAATATTAAATATAGGTTTTATCTCGAATTTTATGAAAGAATTAAGTAAACAACTTTGGTATCCGAACAATTTTCAGTACATTCAATAATTTTCCGTTTCATAAATATTTTCTTCACAAAATTCTTCACAAAATATCTATTTTATGCTCACCAAATAATTACGTGAGGTAAGTTAATAAATAAGAAACCTTGTTATCGTAAAAAAATACACAAAAATGTTTCGTGAAAAACAAAATTTGGTGAACATTTATGATTTTAGGCATGTCCTAATCTTTCAGTAATAACGCGAAACACGAATAATAATACGGGTCAAACGTTGAAATCCTTTTAAAAATACAGTTACCCAAAAAATAAAAATTAATTAATTTTATATTTTGTTCTTCTAATTCAAAGTAAGTCGATGTTCCACTATACAGTTGAGTAGAAACAGACAGTAAAAGAAAGTGTGGGCAGTGGCTTCCGCGTCAAAGCTCACGTTGAGATGGCGTTAGGACTGTGGAGATTTGTATCGATAATAATTATATTATAATGATATAATAAATTATTACATCATTATATGTATAATAAATTATTATATCATTATATTAATGATAATATATGAATGATATAATGTACTCTTTTTTTACTTAAAATAAGTTAATGCTTAGTACTCGTTTTTTTATAAAATACAGTTTTTTTACTCAAATCGATCACCGCACAATACTGTGTCAAAGTCAGGTTCCACTAATCTCACCTGGATACATGCTCTATACTTTTAATTATGAACGGTTTTATTTAGCTTGCCCTGTTTGTTTGTTTGGGCCAAATCTTGGTATAATTAAACCCTATAATAATTTCACGTATCCTAAGGAGTTGAAATTGTATATATTGCTTTAGTTGAAATTGTATATATTGCTTTAGTTATGATCTGATACTATAATAGGTTTGGCCCCAGAAGGTGAACAGAACCAGAACTCCTTAATGGTTCACAGCACAGTCTCAATACTTTAGCATCTAAATTGGTCCACTATAAAACCATGTATTTAGTTATCTAAACTATTAACTTGCTTTATTAATGCTTTACATGACTGCCAAACTGCGTAACCGTTTGTCGGTAGTTCTCGTGGATGACAAAATATATACGTACCTTACTTTTAACGTATTTGTCATGATTTTCAAAATTAATTGTATCTGATTTGACTTCCGACGACAATTGTCATTAAAAATGGCGGAAAATAAATACGAACGGAAACGGATGTTGGGTAGTGTTCAAAAAAGAATTAAAGAGTTCACGTGGTGTTGAGTTCTTTTAGTCTCGTCACTTAGATTCGAGCATTAGAACCGAGAGGTTGTCTCCCTCCTGGAACCATTATTGTGCAATAGTTGTGAGAGTTATACTTATGAGAATTATAATACCTAAGTGCGAATTATTGTGAGCAAGAAATATAAGTGTGAGTGTTAATCAAGGTGTTTCATTTTACTTCAGAAGTGGCAAGAACCATTAAAAGGTATGTTAATCTGAATTGTTTTAATATTACATCGAAATATTTAAGCTCTACGGCATTTTTGCTAACGTTGATCATGAGTTTAATTTGATACCTAAATTAAGCAATTGGAATGCATACGGATACTATAATTGGATTTAATAGCGCGGCCGCCATAAAGAAACATTTAAGTATGTGTGGCATAGGTGACGTGTAATGTATGCTTGAACACATGGCCGGGGCTACTCCCTGGTGGTGCCACAGCGTGCATTGATGTGCACCTCAACCATGCTTATCGAGTGTTTGGTCAGGGTTACTCTCTGATAGCACAAGATACGTATGGGTCAATTATTATTTCTTAGTGAAATATTATCGTATTCATATTGAATATTTGGTTTTCCTCTTAAAGTGTCCATAGGCTCCAGAAACATTGGTAAATAATAGACAAATCATGTACCCACACTATTTTGAGATGGATATGGAACTGAATAGTCAACTATTGGATAATAACTCGTATACGTATACAATATATATATTTTAAACGTGTTTATGAATACAAAATTGATGCCCCAAACCAAAATAATTATGGGTGAACTATGTTTGTTCACTGATTTAGTGAGAGGAGTCCGGTGTACTATGTTTGTACATCGGGTTGATGTAGGAGAACCGGGTAGCTATGTTTGTTAACCGGGCTAGTTTATGGAAGCCGGTGGACTATGCTTGTACACCGGATTAGGATAGAGAAGTTGGTGAGCTATGGTTGATCACCGGGTTAATGCAAGGAGACTGGTAGACTATGCTTGTCTACCGGACTCTTAATGGTACTGGGATATTTTCTGTTGACGTATGTTGATATTAATAAAAGAGTATGTTTCTCGCTCTATTTCTCGGATGCATGAGTAGTGACGGATTACTGTTAAAAATGATGCATGAATGTGAAGGATTACAAGATGAGTTTAATCTACTTGTTATTAGGCATATAGGAAAACATAAAATAAAACCCACAGTAAAATTAGAGAGCTGACATTTTATTAAGAATTACTTTTTACAAATTAGTTACTATTTATTAATTTCTCTTAGTCTGTTTATTCTGCATATGCTTTGCTAAAAGATTATGACAATGTATAATAGATATTTGCTCAAAAGAAGAACGGATTATGTCTCGATATTTCACATGTTTCAGTGAGGCGTGATGGCATCCAGTGATGAATCCTGTACTCCACCTGGTACACCTCCGAGGCGCTCGTCGAGGTCAAAAAGGGCCAGACGCTAGAGTTCCACTTCCAGCTCGGATGATGAAATTAACCCTCGGAAGATGCGTAAGCTTGTAAAAAAGTTTTCTACCAAGGATTTACTAAACCTATTCAAGCATATATCTAAGGACTCATCTAACAACTCATGGAACAACAGTAATTTCAACAATGTTATCCCGGAATTTGATCCATCGAATAGATCCCAAACTATTGAATGCTGGTTGAACAAAGTTAACGAGTGTGCCGTTATATATGGGTGGAACGAGAAACAGGTTGTTCATTTTTCGCTACAAAAATTATCCGGGTTAGCAAAGAAATGGTTTGAGGCCTTACCGACAGTTGTTTTCACGTGGGAGGAATGGCAGGTGAAGCTTAAAAGGGCCTTCCCTAGCGAAGAGAACTACGGACGTCTTTTGGAAGAGATGTTGGGTCGCACTTCGCGTGGAGAAGAAAGCCTTCGAGAATATTTTTATGATAAGTTAGGATTATTGAATCGTTGTGAAATTAGCGGGAAAAAAGCTGTAGACTGCATTATATATGGTATCAGTGACAGATCAATTAGAAATGGCGCTCAGGCTTTAAATAGTTCGGAACCTGACGATTTATTAAATTTCCTATCATCACAAAAGTCTCAGCAATCAACTAATATTAAATTGCGTGAGCGGTCAACCCAAAAGCCTAGTTCTAATAGTTCATTTACAAATGTAAATACCTTGAACAACAGCACGATTACGTGTTACAATTGTCAATCAAAGGGGCATCCCTATTTTAAGTGCCCAAAGCCACTTATAAAATGCCGACAGTGCAAACGAATCGGACACGATAGGGATGGATGCACGATGGAGCCTTTTGTTTCGAGGTCTAAGACTAACCATTTAGAAAATATAACTGAAAAGAAAGATACCCTATTGATTAACTTTTCAAGTGAGACCAATTCCAAGTATTTCAAGTCTGTAATAATCAATGATCAGATATTTAAGGCGTACATCGATTTTGGCAGCGAATGCACTCTTTTACGTAACTCTGAGGCAGAATCGTTAAAATTAGTTAAGATTACTGATAATATTCCTGTTGTTAGAGGTTTTGGTCAGTCAACAGTGGTACCCCATTATAAGTCACGTGTCTATGTGAACATTGACGAAATTGAGGCCGAAATCGATGTCCTCGTTGTTGATGATGTTTACATGCAGACAGCGTTAATAATTGGGCAAAATTTCACGGAATTACCAACCATTTTTGTTTTGAAGGATAGTTCCAAGCTCACGTTCTACAAAAGTCACAGTTTGACCCCATGTAAGGAACAAATTTGTGTACTAGAATTATATGTTACTGATCTGACAGAAATTTCTGGAACAAATAATGTCTCAGTCCACGCTAATGTAGATTTTACGGGAGATGTATTTATTGAGGGATATAACTCTGTCGAAACTGGTAGGGAATATTGTCTAAGTAAGGGTGCATATAGTATATCCAACGGCAAGGGCCATGTCATTGTCACAAATTTGTCACCTTACGTAATCAAGTTACAACCAAACGTTTTGATAGCTAGAGCCAGACCATTTACTGAACAAAAAATAAGTCAAGTGAATAGAATAATCAAGGACCTCTCTACCGTGGAACCCCTCAATAAAGATGACATTAAATGTGGACCCGGTTTGAGTGATGATCATTTAGATAGATTATATAGGTTACTACAAAACTATAGAGATTGTTTTGCAACAAGCCTTAGTGAAATTGGGTGTGCAGTTGATGTAGAGATGAAGATTGACTTGACCGATAATAAACCCATTGTTTATCGACCCTATCGGTTGTCACATTGCGAACGTGAAAAAGTCCAAGAAGCTATTCAAGATTTACTTCAGAATGATATTATTCAGGAGTCGAGGTCAGACTATGCTAGTCCGATTTTAATGGTTAAAAAGAAAACAGGAGAACAGCGACTTTGTGTCGACTTTCGAGCCTTGAATAATAAAACTATTAAAGATCGGTTCCCGCTTCCACTTATCGAAGACCAGATATCTAACCTTAGTGGCAACAGTCTCTTCACAACCCTCGACCTCGCTTCGGGGTATTATCAGATTCCTATGGCTAAAGAGAGTCAACACCTCACGGGTTTTGTCACTCCCGATGGCCATTTTGAGTTCAAGAGAATGCCCTTCGGCCTGGCAAATGCACCAGCCGTATTCCAGAGACTCGTTAATAAAATACTTGGAAATAGGCGGTTTGAATATGCTTTGGCTTATTTAGATGACGTTCTGATTCCATCGAAAAGTGTAGACGAGATGTTTCAACGTCTAGAAGATGTACTAATGCTTTTTAGACAATATGATTTGACTTTGAAACTGGCTAAATGTAGATTTTTTGATTGTTCTGTCAGCTATTTAGGATACGAGATCTCTTCACAAGGCATTCAGCCTAGTGAAGGTAAAATTATAGCGGTTAAAGAATTTCCAAAACCATGTAACATCCACGAAGTCCGCCAATTTCTCGGTTTAACTGGCTACTTTAGGAAGTTTATTCAGGGGTACGGGGAAATTGCTAGACCTTTAACGTCATTATTAAGAAAAGATGCCACATGGCGGTGGACTGATACAGAGAATCAGGCTTTTCAGATTTAAAAAAATAGGCTGATTGATAGACCTTTATTGGCCCTTTATGACCCCACTCTCGAAACGGAACTGCACACGGATGCTAGTTCACTAGGTGTAGGAGGCATACTTATGCAGTGGCAAAAAGGTTCGAGGGTCTTAAAGCCTGTCGCTTATTTCAGCCGACAGACTACCCCTGAAGAAAAGCATTTACACTCTTATGAACTAGAGACACTGGCTGTTGTATGTTCATTAAAAAAGTTTAGAGTGTATCTTTTGGGCATCCACTTTAAAGTCTATACCGATTGCGCTGCACTACGCACTACATTAACCAAGAGGGATCTGGTCCCGCGGATAGCAAGGTGGTGGCTGCAAATAAGCGAATTCACATTCGATATTGAATATAGACCCGGGGTCCAAATGTCGCATGTAGATGCATTAAGCAGGAACACTAAACTGCCTGCGGGGCCAGATAATAGTCTTTCCGTTAGCGTGTATACTATAGAACGCGAAAACTGGCTCCTTTCACTGCAGTTAGCAGATCCCGATATATCCCGTATATTTAAAATTCTAAAGCCCAAAGACGACGAAGAATGTAAAGAAATTCGTAAAAACTACGTCGTAAAAGACCATACAGTGTATAGAAGGGTAGATGACAGATTATGTTTAGTCGTGCCACGAAGTGCCCGTTGGCAAATATGCCGAGCCAATCACGACGACATAGGGCATTTAGGGTACGCAAAAACCTTAGAAAGGATACAGCAACTATATTGGTTCCCGAAGCATAGAAAATTCATAAAAAAGTATGTTGCTGCTTGTTTAGAGTGTGCCTACAATAAGGATAATACGTCAAAACAAAAATCAGGTCACTTGTATCCAATAGAAAAAGTACCGATACCCTTCCATACAGTTCACATAGACCACCTTGGGCCTTTTGTTAGGAGTAAAGATGGTAATACCTATATCCTTACTGTTGTCGATGCTTTCACCAAATATGTCTTCGTAAGAGCTGTAAAAGATCTCAAAACAAAGAACACTGTAAAATTATTAGAAAAGATATTTTATGATTTTGGTGTCCCTGCTAGAATCGTGTCCGATCGTGGCACTAGTTTTACGTCAACGGCTTTTCAGACCTTCTGTAATACACATGGTATAAAACATGTCCTTAACGCAATAGCTTGTCCCAGAGCTAACGGTTAAGCCGAAAGATTTAATCAGACCATTTTAAGTTCGTTAGCGATTCAAAACTCTTCTGGCCATGAGCGTGACTGGGACAAGTGTCTGGGTAAAATTCAATGGGGTATTAACAACACCGTTAATAGCTCAACGCATAAAGCCGCTACGGAAGCTATGTTTGGTATTAAGTTACGGGATAATATGTTCAATAAGCTCAATGTCGAAGATGTCTGTAATAATGTAGATTTAGAAGTAGTTAGGAAACAAATAAGTAGCAACATAGAAAAAGAACAAGCCAAACAGAAAGAAAGACATGACGCGAATCGCATTCCTGCGGTAAAATATAATGTTGGTGATTTGGTTAAAATTTCTCGGAATAATTTTGATAACAATAGGAAAAGTACTAAGCTTTTGTCTAAATTCATAGGTCCATACAAAGTCACAGAGATTCTAGGGAATGACCGCTATAGAATAACGGATGTACCAGGATTTTCAAAGAAAGGAAAATCCTATATAACTGTTATTGCAGCTGATAGAATGCGACCTTGGATTCACATAAAAGCTTTGGAACTACATAACTCCGATAAAAGCAGCTCTGACGATAGCAATTCTGAATAGCTAATGTATCTATTACGATATTACACTGTAACAGTAACTTAGTAAATATAATAATTGTTTAGAATATTTAAATGGATTGTTTGATTTTTTTTTTTTTTGTAAAGCAACAAGACTATAAAATTTTTAGTATATACAATATTCCTATCATAATAATAATGTCTTGTTTAGAATATTTAAATGGATTATTTGATTATTATTTTTTTTTTTTGTAAAGCAACAAAACTTTATACAATTTTTATTATTTACATTATACCTATCATAATAATAATGTCATGATTTTGTGGAATATATTTAATATACAGATTTAGAAGAAGTTGTAATTCTCGTGTATTAATCAAGAGTTATTAATTATAATGAAGTAAATTAAGTGATAATTTATTTTTGTTTTTACCTTTTCTAAGTCCAAATAATGTATAATACAAAAATTAAGTTTGTAGTGTGTGCCAGAAGGCAACACACTGTCGGATGGCCGAATGTCATGATTTTCAAAATTAATTGTATCTGATTTGACTTCCGACGACAATTGTCATTAAAAATGGCGGAAAATAAATACGAACGGAAACGGATGTTGGGTAGTGTTCAAAAAAGAATTAAAGAGTTCACGTGGTGTTGAGTTCTTTTAGTCTCGTCACTTAGATTCGAGCATTAGAACCGAGAGGTTGTCTCCCTCCTGGAACCATTATTGTGCAATAGTTGTGAGAGTTATACTTATGAGAATTATAATACCTAAGTGCGAATTATTGTGAGCAAGAAATATAAGTGTGAGTGTTAATCAAGGTGTTTCATTTTATATTATTATTATCAATTCGGTTTTCACATCATTTTCTACCTCGTATCTACATCGGTGTTCTGACATTGCTTAAACAAGGCCCTTCAAGAAGCAGTTTCATTGCTTCGGTCGTGGCTGGCAAAGCGTTACGCTCCCGGTATTGCTAATGTCCAAGAGCAACCATGATTGACCATCAGATGACCCTTATACAGTTATATGGTAAGTGAACTCCATCACCCATGGATTACGTCCATGGTTCATACGTATAGTAATACCAAAGGCATCACTGGCCGATTAAAAAAGGAGAGAGAGAAAGAAAGAAAGATGATGAATAAATTTTATGTTCCTAAATGGAATGATTGTTTTATGTGAATAGTTTGAGAATCGATGTTGCTTTATTTTTAATACATTATCGATACATTTTAAATCACGCGTTATCCCTAAATGGCGCCCGAAGCCCATTAATTATTTCAACAAAGCTAACCTTTTCTTTGTTACCGAGTAACAATGGGCTCTAGGGATGTTTACACTTCTGTCTGTAATCTGTTTATTTGTTTGGAAGAGGACAAAATTAAAATGCTTTGGACTTTTCATGATACAAAATCTACAATTTACATTATGTTGAATAAACATGTTTGAGCCGGGAAAAGATATTTGCGTTGGTTTACTCAATTGATTTATTTTATCATAATTTATAAATGTTCCTCTGCTGTGCTCAGCTTTTGTGTCATAATGAATGCAAGATGCTAGATTTGCAGGCCTCTTATACCTTGAATAATCTCACTTATTAGTTCCTGTGACTGAGGCTTGTGTCTGTAGTGGCCAGTAGGTGACGGCCATGGATTGCTTATATTCCATCAATAAAAGGAAACTCATGCTGTTTCTCTTCGTAGGTTAATAGATAGGTTAATCGTTAGATATACTCCATGCCTTTTATAGATACTCCATCCTCCACCGGTGAAAGGATTAGATAGATAGATAAATAGATCATACTTCATTGTTTGCACACCACATATTATACAATCGTACAGGAAAAACAGTTAAAATGGAAGTACAAAACAACAGACGGCCTTATCGCTACATAGCGATTTCTTCCAGGCGACCGCAAAGAAGGATAGGATTGCATATTCTTAAAACACAAAAAATACATGCTATTTATTATCCTCAATCCTTGTCGTTTATTTAGTAGGTAATTTAGTCTTAATTGATGTATCTACTCAATCAAAATAATGTTTACAGTAAGGACTGTGTGTCTAGGACACTGAACAAAGACGTGTAATTGTATTAATTAACTGTACTCAGCATCTCGAGCCACACGAAAGAGTTAGTTACACAGAATATATGTTGATAGAAGGGTAACTGAGCGTCTAAGAAGGACGAAATTTGGGAAACTCATTATAGCGTTGGGTAAATGTCGCTATACAAGTAAAGGTACCTAATTCCGAGGGGTTCTAAAATTGGCAACTAATTCCGAGGTATTTCGTAAAAGGATACCTTTCTATCATAAGTTAGTGATGCTAATTATCCTTCTCCACTTAACCGCACCCGTCACAACATTCAAAATTAAATTTGTATCCCGAAATTCCCGAACCACAGAACTTCTCCAGTACATGTATTCTGTGGGCAACAGCTCCCTTTGTTGTTATATCATTAAACAGACCTAATAATTACGTAAAGATGTAATTTGCTTCGTTTGCGAGTAATGGATATTCTTGAGTTTAGTTTCTAATTAGTTGGTAACGACACAAAGTATGATACCTATTTACATGTGATGTAATAAGTGAAGATTAATTAAAAGCGTTTTCACATTATGTAATGACAGTTTGTTGATAGA
Organism: Thymelicus lineola; assembly: GCA_963932265.1. Taxonomy (NCBI): domain Eukaryota; kingdom Metazoa; phylum Arthropoda; class Insecta; order Lepidoptera; family Hesperiidae; genus Thymelicus; species Thymelicus lineola. The sequence goes on from OZ010695.1 coordinate 16,633,577, forward strand.
AAGATGCGGAAAGAACTATAATGGCACATAAACCAGAGTGTCAGGCCACGTGCAATGTAGGGTTCCGCAGTAGTAAATTTATCTACTATATATTACTCATCATTAACTACTTATGCTAACACAGCCGTCATAGTTTTCCTTGTAAATTCATAATAATTATGTTTTTTTTTAATTTTTTAATATTTTTACAGAATACTTTTTGATTGTAATCACTTCCTCCGTTGATTGACGCATGTTTCATCACTGGCCGCCGAAACAAAGTTTTTTCAAAATGGCGGTACTTGTAGGTATGCCAATTAGGTTTAATGCCCTTTCGACCGACTACTTCAAAGTGAGATTGAATTTGGAAATCTGAAGATTAACTAATGGTTTAACCAATTTCTTTATTTAGTGTATAATGTCATAGACTACGCTCAAAATTTCCGAAATACAATGTGTTTTATATCGAGGCTTGTTTAGTAGAAAGAGATTATATCGCTTTGTTTATCCATTCCAACACGGACAAATTCTCTTCATTAATCCAAAGGCTAGGAACACCGATGAAAGTACTTTATTATCTAGACACGCGGCAGCGTGTCAAGCCAAGTTCAAGCAAAGGAACTGGCTAGCCAGCGCCGAGTGTAATATTACACGAACCACTTGGTGCCACTTTTGACCCTTCTATAACTCAAAACCTCTTTAACGTAAACACATAAAACTACGTGTGTTTGATTATATCCATAAGGACATGCAGAAGCCCAAATTTCATGAAGCTAGCTCAAACGGTTACAAAGATATGAAGGTCAAAAAGTCGTAAATTTTAGCACTGACTGACTGACATATAGTACCTAAATCTAACCTACTTCCAGATAACCTAGAAGGATGAAATTTGGAATCCAGCTCGGTAATTGTGTGTAAGCGTAGGAAAAAATCAAAAAAATAAAAAAAGTCGAAAAATAAGTGGTGTCCCCATACAAAGTTTGTATGGGACCAAAGCAGAGCCATCTAGCGGCAGTGAAAAAAAAAGCTTCGGTCCCATACAAATCTTAGCAAACTCGCATTTACATTGTGAGCCCGTTATGTCACGTAAAACTCGCACTTAGGCCTCTGTGCACGTGGGGCTCAATATGGCATACTTCAGCGCATGGAGTATTGAGGTAGAACGAGGGCCATCTCATATGAAGGAAAAATAGAAAAAGTTTCCAGCTGTTTACAGAAAATAGAGGTTCCAATAATGGCCATTTCTAAATGGCGCTAGTTTGTGACAAATAGATATATGAACATGGCTGTTGTAAACGGAGTGAAGTTTGCTGAGTTATGCCACCCAAATTAATGGCGCTAGTTTCCGCCAAATAGATATTCGAACATAGCTGTTGTAGACCGCACCGCAGCCCCACCCGTAATTTTACGCGTTTTACGGATACTTTTCCCTTTGCTGTCCCTCGCGGAAAGTCGTTGTAATGTACAACACATTCAACGCAACAAACCATGCGTGTTTTCCATAGAAGCTGATATACTTTGGTACACCATTAAAACAATGCACGGTGAGGCAGATCTACGCTGTGTGGCGGGGCGTGGAGCAGTGTGAGAATCGCCTGTTTGTCATATTTATCTAGATATTTAGTACTCGGCTAAATAGTATAAAATTAGCTGTATACCGAATATAACCATAATCAAATACTCGTTCTTCTAAGCAGAATAACTTTTGTATTCTGTTAGTCAGGGTAAATATATTATGAATATAATTATATATGATCATATGGTTGCTTAAACTTATTTTTATGCCAGTTTTAGGGACTCTTCAATAATCATACAAATATTCGACTCACCGTAAAAGCTAATGTTTTTCCGGTTCAATTTCCGGTTTATGGTCATCACTATTTAATTTACACCCGAAACTGGTGACCCATGAAACGTCAATTTAGTCTCTAAGATTTGTGGAAAGGGTATATTTTTCTTTACAAAAAGTAATGATATCCCACCAAAAACATAAATGTAAAAAAGGAGAGCCAAGTTCAATACAAAAAATATGCTTGGCTGTAGGCTTCGCCGCAAAAAGAATGGAAATCTAAATGAGTGCCAAGTTCTATGTAAAATCGAAATATGTATTTATAGGAACAAAACAACATTATGAACAACTGTTAAACTCTATTTCTTTGCTTTGTTGGATACCTATAACAACTGCTGTTATTTAAAAAAGTGAGATCTTAAAGTAGGTTAGATTTGACTTGGCCAGTTTTTATCAGAATTAAAATGTTGAATAACTTTATAAAATGACTGATGTAATGAAAACTGGCCAAGTCAAATCTAACCTACTTTAAGATCTCACTTTTTTAAATAACAGCAGTTGTTATAGGTATCCAACAAAGCAAAGAAATAGAGTTTAACAGTTGTTCATAATGTTGTTTTGTTCCTATAAATACATATTTCGATTTTACATAGAACTTGGCACTCATTTAGATTTCCATTCTTTTTGCGGCGAAGCCTACAGCCAAGCATATTTTTTGTATTGAACTTGGCTCTCCTTTTTTACATTTATGTTTTTGGTGGGATTTTTCTATAACGTATAGTACTATTGTCTGAAATATAGCATGATACTATAATATAATATTATTGTATACTAGCTGTTTGCATACGGAAATTATGTTTTAACGTATTCAAACTTTTATCCTGTTTTCCCGGGAAACCTTTTAATTTTCCGGGATGAAAAGTTATCTAAAATATGACCCAGGGTATCAGTAACAACTTTACCAATTTTCTTTGAAATCCGTTCAAGGGTTTTTATGTGATGCCCGGACTGTCTGACAGACACTTTGAGTTTTATTATAGTACAGATAATATAGTACGGGTGGCAACCCTTCTCACTACGTGCATATTCATAAATAGGGATACAAATTTTTAGCCCTACACATTATTTCATGTAATTAAAAAACGTTTTGCTGTAAACAGCCTAACCTGCTATGAATTTGACATGAATATAAAAATGAAATACGAGAGTCATCGCGAAGCGCGAGTTTAATTTCGAAATGCGTTGATGTACACAGGTGTACAATTTCCCGCCAGCTGGATTATTTTGAAATATTTTCTGAGAAAAATCAAAAGCAATCAAAAACCTTTTATCATGATTGTCAATTGTTCCTGTTTCCTTTAAAAGACCGTTGAAGTATATAGAAATTATTTTTAATGTCAGAAATGTTAATATTGTGTGAAATGTTGTGTATATCTGTCGTTTTTAACATTTGTTTTTGGAATGTCAAGCATCCTTGCTGTTAATAAAGTTCTACATCTCTAGTGTCACTGCGATGACAAACGACAAATATGCATTCTTAGTTCGTGGGGACTATAACTAATATAATTTATTTATTTTACTCTTTATTGTACACCAATAAAACACCAATAATACAATAACTGAAGTAGACAAGAATGTGAAGTAGGTACAAAAGGTAAGGCCGCCTTTTGTTCCACTTTTTTTTCCACCTTTCAACTTTTCATTTTCTGATATCTTAGCTCAGTTAATGATAATAAAATTATGAGATTTGTACTCCTCATTAATATCAACTAACTTTAAACATCCTGACTCCTGAAATTCCTATGTTTACGCATTAACTAATACCTTTAAATGAGCAATTCTTGTATATATATATATTTTCTGAATCTCGGAAACGGCTCCAACGATTTTCATGAAATTCAGTATGCAGGGGGTTTCAGGGGCAATAAATCGATCTAGCTAGGATTCATTTTTAAAAAATGTCGTTTTATCCGTGTTTTCAGGCAATGAAAAACGTGTACAATAGACTCTTCCTGACATGTATTGGCGAGTAGCTACACTAAAGCTAAAGCAGATGGCGTTGTTAAGCATTACTAAACCGAGCTAAGCTCGGTCATCCGGGTACTATTTATAAAGTGGTATAAAATGTTCTTCTCATACGAGTATCAGACGCATCGAGAAACATCCATTAAAATACTACTATAATAAAATATAATATATACTTTAGGCAGTTGTGAAGTCCAATTCATAAAACGATTAACCAAATAAAATGATAGCGCTACAAAGGGGAGACTCCTCAACGGAAGGCGTGAACGTATCATATATCTACCAAATAAAACCAATTCATCAACTACTCGGCTTCCAGAACCTTATACTCAAGTAATTAAGTTTAAATTTCAAGAACACCACGCTTACATACACCCATGGGATTACGAATATCTTGCCCAATTGTTTAAAGCAGTTTCAAGTCACGAAGGCTCGTAGCGTGATATTTATTTCTGAATGTTTAAAGTTGATTATCTATCAAATCCCGATTGGTGTTATGATGGAACAACTGCGTTTAATGATGGGTAGTAAAGCTGAAATTTGCATAATTTGAGTGGCAAGGCCCATGGAATACAAGGTCGTGGCATCCGTACCTTTCCTGTTTTTTGCTTCGTTTTGTTTCCCGTCAGAACAAACAAAGCTTCCAGTTCGCCCATATGTCTAAATTCTGTGTACAGACATAAAAAGTATGGTGTTATTTGGTTTCGCCTGTTCCGTATTTCAGAAAGTTAGTCTGCATAAGGGCCAATGGATTGAAACCGTCGATCTATAGTCCGTCTGGAACATAGGATAATTTCGAAGGACTGATAATAAATAATCGGTGGGGAAGATAAGTCTGAGAGACTACTTTAATTGGGAAAATGACCATAATATATGATTCCAATCGTCAGTCCCGTGGTCAAACCAGATGGAATGACGATCTAATGTAGAAAGAAGGCACTCGTTAGATATCGATGGCTCTGAACCGGTCAGGAAGTCCTTAATCCAGCCAAGGACGTCCAAACGCTGATGGATGGTTTGAAGGTGGTTGACGAGCAGACTGATCATTGATACTAAAATTTTCATGCTACATACTAACAGCATCAAGTGTGCGACAAATTATTTCACGTCTTGAGTTTTCCAAACTTCGCACGCATTTTCGAATATTTACCTGAAAAACAAATGCGCAATCATTTATTTATTATACTTACATTTTTTATCCCAATTCCTAAATTTTCTAATTGGATCAAGTTTGCATTGTATTCGCATACCTAGTTTATGTTTCCGTTAGCACAAGGTTTACTAAGTAAGATACTTATTTACAAATCAGATCCATCAGATGGAAGTACGGTAAGTATATTGGATCAGTGCCGTAAAAACAATATTAGGGACGGCCCTTGGAACCGAATTTAATAGGGATTGCGGTTCAGGAGACACCTGGCTGATGGCTGAGCCTCCCTAGCGAGAATAACGCTTCACTGCGTGTCGGTTTCCTTGCAAGAGGGAACTGGGAACTTATTTCAAGTTCGTATAAAGTCGCAGGGAGGGACGTAAATTATTTCTTTGAATTATTTTAAGCTATTCGCTTTTTATGTTAGTAGAAGATATTTTTTTTATAAGTTGCTTGTAGGTATTGTGTTTGGTTACGTTACTAGGATTCAGTAAATGCTATTCCTTCTATATAATATACCATGAGCTTTGAAATTAAATATATTGATTAAACATTAAATATGCATAAGTTTATCGGTGATACCTAACTACGATATCAGTGCTTTTTAAAATTTTACTTTTTAATTGCATGATATGTCATTGTGTTCTATCTTAGTCAGAATTAATAAAAACAATAGTATTTATTTTATTATTAACACAAATATTTTATTGATGCTAAATTAATAGGTAGCTTTAGTATATTAATTTATTATACACATACTAGTTGACCAGGTGAACTTCGTATCGCCTAACAATCAATGAATGTAGTGATACTTTTAACTAAGTTTTTATAGTCTTAGTTGGTTTAATCAGAAATCAGAGATAATTAAAACCGGTACATCCGTTCTTAGTCTCTCCTCCCTTTCCCTCTCCCTCTAACTCTCCCTCTCCCTAACATTAAGCTTAAGCTTACATATTATTTTCACATTTCTAAGTCTAGAGGAAAATAATTAAAGTACAAATCTTATTTCTAGGCAATCTAATGTTAATATATCCTATGTATTTTTTATCGTGACTATAGCCAAACAAGCAAACAGGATACCAGAAAGTGAATCCATTTCACCCGAAATCAAAACACGAAACCCTTCACGATTGATTCTAAGGGCTATTCACGCTAATAAGAAAACTACTACGAACGACGTTCAAAATGAAGATTTTGATTTTTTATTTATTAGCGTCCTAAAAACAATAAAATCAGGTCAACGATCCCGTTCCTGGCCGACGCGAGCGTTTGATTGACCGAAACACCTGGCCAACCGACCCTCCGTTCGACCATGAATAATAGACGATAGTGGCCCATGAGGGATAAACGGGTTTTTTACTCATCATCCTAATGGAGCGTTCGTTCGCAATTGATTTGACCTCTCTCGACATAACAGGCGTGTAAAATATAGTTGTAAAAATAAAACCGGGCGGGGATTGACTGGTTATCTTCTTGCTGGTTTGTATCTTTAACGACTGTAGTTAATGCTAGATGCTGTTAAATAAAAACAAGGTTTCTAATAACGTAAATAAGGTCAAGAATAACCAAGAAGAAATCTTTATATAACTACAATGAAAAAACTATAGCGAATAACAATAATAAAAAATAAATAATATAATCACAAGTAAATCAAGTGAGGTGGGTCGACACGCTATCTGATGCGTACAAGTTGGAATGTGGTGTGAGACAGGGGGGATTAACATCTCCAGTCCTGTTCAACTTATATATGGATGACTTGATTGCGGAACTCAGCAGTACCCATGTCGGATGTCACATTGACGGCGCGTGTGTCAACAACATCAGTTATGCAGATGACATGGTGTTGCTGGCTCCCTCAGTCAAAGCGCTTAGAAAACTTGTAAATGTGTGCGAAACCTACGCGCGGGAACACGGCCTCAGATACAACTCAAAAAAGAGTGAGGTACTCGTATTTAATACGGGGAAACATAAAATAGTAAACATGCCCCCGGTGGTACTTGAGGGTTGTACGTTAAACGTAGTGGACACGTTTAAGTATCTGGGCCACATTGTAACGTCTGACTTGAGGGATGATCCAGATGTAGAACGGGAACGCAGGGCGTTGGCGGTGAGGGGCAACATGCTGGCCCGTAGGTTTGCTCGTTGTAGTAAGGAAGTGAAAATCACTCTGTTTCGGGCTTACTGCCAGTCCTTCTACTCGAGCGGCCTGTGGGTCAGGTACACGCAGCGCGCCTACAACGTCCTGCGGGTCCAGTACAACAACGTCTTCAGGATGCTGTTGCGGTTACCGCCGCGCTGTAGCGCGTCGGGTATGTTTGCAGCGGCGAGGGTTGACGATTTTTACGCCGTGAGACGGAAAAAGATCACCTCCATACTCCGTAGGTTACAAGAGAGCTCCAACAGTATCCTGAAGATGGTGGCTTCTCGCCTGGATTGTCCCTTGCAACATTTCATGACGAAGGTTGCGACTGGATCGAATTGAAATATTATTGTAATTAAATTATTATTGTTATTATTAATTTATTATTAATTTTGAATGTAATTGCAATGAATTTTTGATTTTATTTTAACTTGGTAATTATTTAATTTGAATGTTAATTTTGATTATTTTGATTATTAAAAATTGCACTGATCTTATGTCTACTAACACTAGTTTGTAAGATATACCTACTAACAAAATACCTATGGATCAGTCTGAAATAAAGGATTTATTATTATTATTATTATTATAATATAAATAAAATAAAAATAGGACGTAACATTACCATATAAGCTTAAAATCATTCACAAACTCCACAGCAAATAAGTTTTTAAAATTAATTTTTAAGAAGCATTATTTCTCACTGGACCAACTTTCAAAAGGCATTTTTAATTTTTTTTATTTTACTTATTTGTCGTATCCTCTGTTTGGTGTTGCTCAAATTCATCGGTAAAGATGACTCATCATCGCATGGTCCGTTTGCTTTTTAACTGCTCTGCTATAAAAAAATCTTTAGCCCACATTAATGGTGCGGGCGCTCATGTGTCTATGACATCTGTCTTCTACCTCATTTCATAGAAAATTTATGGGAACGACGTGATTGAGCGCATTTATTTGGTCTCGTATGCCAAATGGCGCGACATTTGGGCGCCTTGACTTAACTAAATCTATGTCTTTAAGACGCCTTAGCTGTCCTATGTCACCGTCAGGCCTGTACTACCAAGGACGATTTATATGACCGATAGTGGCATGATTTCGTCAGCGCTTCCAGTCTTCCAAAACGATGTGATTTGATTTTACAAGTCAGACATTCAAACCTATCGTAGGCCTAAGAACTATAGTAAAGAATATCTATAATATAAACTATAGTAAGTAATATATCTCTCAAAAACTGTAAATAACTCCATCACTTCTCAAAAAAACAAGAAGGACATAAGAAGACTATAAGTGATACAATACATAGTACGCAAAAATGATTGTTAAACTTAAATGAACCTGTGAAGATTTTCCGTGATTTTCTAATTTGTATCAATGATCTGAGTGCTTTCCGAAGCATAAAGACTATTAGTGAAATGAAATGAAATGAAATGAAATAATCTTTATTCATGTAGGTATCACTGATACTCTTATGCACGTCATTTTTTTAATCTACCAGCTTTTCGGAAAGGTGCTTTGTCATGGAGGAGAAGAAAAGCCGTAAAGAAACTCCTCAGCACATCTTTTAAAAATAAAACTTATATCTATTACAAAAATAGGTATTCTCTAACCTGTGCAGAACTGGTTGCCTAGCTAGTCATTTCCAAGCATCCTTGTCATTTAAATATTCATTTATGCTATAGTAGCCCTTGCCTAAGAGTTGAGCCTTTACACGTTTCTTAAAAGATTCCACTGGTAAGTCACGTATTTGTTTTGGGACTTTATTATAAAATCCCAAAGTGGTAGTAGTGGTCATCCATGCAATGGCTGACCGCACCTGAACCTTACGAGTGTCGTATACGAAACGAACGAAGTCGTCTAGGACAACGTCAATTTACATAATCTGACGTAATGACAATATTATACAATACGCATAAGACTATTGTCATTCGCGATGTATTCTAATTATATCTGCTAAAATTCCAATCACATCGTCTTTTTTGCATTTAATAAAGTGGTTTATCTCTTCCCGGTGTGGGTAAGGAATGTTTCAATGTTGACAACTAGCTCGTCGGCCCCAATATCATAAAAGCAACTTCACTACGATATTATAGAGGCCATACACGATCAAGTGTACTTGTCAAGTTTGCAGTTTGACTTGTCAAATTTGCACTTTGGCTTGACGCGGCATCCAGTGTGTATGAGATAGCTATATGTCCAGATAGCTATACCGTGGCCATACACAATCAAGTTTACTAGTTGCCGCGTCAGTTCAAACTGTTAACTTGATAAGTTCACTTGATTGTGTATGGCCTCCATTATGATTACCGAATGTTTATTGGTAAAAACCTGTGAAAGAGTATATTAGTTCATTGGTAAAAACACATTTATAAAACAAGTTAACTATAATAATTAGTAACAGCATACAGTATACGAGTTTTAACACAAGAATTTTTTCCGGAACCGAAACGAGTATAATAAATGGAAGGGATCGTGATTAGACAAAAAATATTATTTCATAATAAAAATCTGAAAATACATTAAAGAAATAAATGTCGTGTAATAACGGGAAACCCTATAGAAAAATCATACGACCTCAAATTAATATATTCCGAAGAGGGGTTTTTGAATTTTTTCCCGGATACGTTACAATAGGGAACCTCATCACACGGGAATCCGGATTTGACCGGTTTTTTATTTGGATTTATGTGAACCATTTATATCATCACGACCTTTTATTGTAACTATGGCTTACATGTCTCTTTTGAATGTTGCTTTCTACTCAATAGATAATGAATCCATGACAATAATTTGGCGGAGGGTAACTAGGTGAATGAGTAAGCCTTGATTTAATATTACGCTTGGGATTTGTTTTTGAAATCATATTTTTCGGTCAATGGGCAACAAAAACTGCTGAACTGTAACTAAGTGGTAATGCTGCTTATGAGTTGAGAACCTCCTCTTTTTTTGAGGTTGGCTTAAAAACCTAAGAGGAATATACGGTATTGTTTTCCGATTAACGTCACCATTTCGAAAATTTGCGAGACGCACGTGGCAAAATTACCGAATCGCCGTAATGACGCTATTAAGAAGATTTGTTTATATTACGACTGCATTAGGTTGTGTGAAGCGACGTAACCCGTAAATATTCAGTGAGGATGCGCGAGTTAAAACTGTCTAAAGAAACAGTTAAATCGAGGAGTTTATGCTTTGTGTGACAATAACATGTTGCGAAGACGAATGCGTCGGTCTCGTCAACGTCAAATAATAATGGTAACCTGTTAGCTAAGTTGATGTATATTATTTATTTATTTATTCTTTATTGACCCATAACAAATTCGCTGGATTCATAACGCTGAGGACCTGTCAGAGTGGCGCAAGTTAGGGGAGGCCTATGTCCGGCAGTGGACCTCCAAGGGCTGATGGATGGTTGGATGGACCCATAACAAATAAATGGTACGAAGGGCAGACTTAATGTAAACAGTATTCTCATTTTAGTCTCTTCATAGACTTAAAAAAGTTTAATCCGTTCTTGAATACACCAGAATATGCCAAGGTAAGAATAGTCTGCTAGATAATTGTTATTAATCTTCTGGGGATATTACAGATTAATAAAAAAAATATTTTTTAGAATTCGTGCCTACTGGATTTAAGTTCAGATCATCTTGATACAGTCCGTTGTTATTACCCACTTTTTCAGATCATTATATCAAGAACGACGAACGAACGAACTTAAATTTTCCATCTCAATAAATTGCCCTTGAATTTTGTATTTATTTACACTCTGCTTGTTATTTAATCCACCAAAGTGTATATCTATCCAATTCTTCACGTAACACCCAATGATTATAAGTAAAAAAAAAGATAGACATGTCACTAGCGCGCCGAAGATGAAGATCGGAAGAGCAGTCAATACCTCGTCTCTGTCATTAAAGATGATAGGTACCTAGTTTTGTTGTTGTCAGAAGTGCTTGAGATTTGTCATACGACGTTAAAATGCCTTCGTGTATTATTGTAGTGTGATTGGTGTAGTGAAACGAAAGATAAACGTGTGTGTGTTGTAGCTCTTTTCGGGACAGATTTTTTGGTTGATTTGTAAGGGCATGACGTATCTATACGTTTTAAATATCATTGCTAACACCATAAAACTATCAAGTTAACGTCTTCCTACAGCTGTTTACTCCCTCCTAATCGGTTTAAAACGTTATGACGCCATTACCATTCGTTGAAGGAGAATACGTTAAATCACGCGATCAAACATGTAGCTCAATGGATGCTTCTAGAATTTTGAATAGTTAAGCTGAGAGCGCATGGAACTTGCAGGAAATTAATAAAAATATTTGTTCACGAAATAATTAACAGGAATGACATTATACTATAACAATGAAAAACTACTACCCCTGTTTAGCCGTGACTACGATCAATGCAACTGAATCGAAATCTCGGCATAAATATATATATCGTGAGTATCTGTATGATAGTAAAATATATTAGAAACCAGCACTCGATTCAGGTATATAAGTCTAAATTCCTAGTAAAGTTCCTAGCTCTAAATCTATTCTTCTTTTTTCGGAATTATAATGATATTAGCCTTTCCTAATGAATGTATTAAATTATTTCTATCATAATAAACAAAAATGTTTTTTAAATCCGACTCTCAGTTCCAGAGATTAGCGTTTTTAAACCAACAAATCTGCTCTTCAGCTGTATTATTTTTAATTGACGTCAAAAAAGGACGAGATATTCATTTCAACTCAGAACTTTCGACTGGGTGAACCGATTTTGATGATTCTTTCTTCAATCTGGTGCTTGTCATGTCATGTAGTCTCCCTCAAATTTGAGCGAGATCTGACGAGTAGTTTTTGAGTTATTCCTAATTTTGAAGGCGATTATTTTTTGTCACCGAATTATGTTATGTCATTAAACATACTCGTAAATGTATTATATGTTACAAGAACGATAAATCTACCTTAAATATAATATATTTTAGTGATATTCATTGGGTTTAGTGTGTAATAATAATTATTAACTCTTGCGTTACTTGGCTTCAACCCATTAATGGCCCAATATTGGGAACGGGCTCTCCTCTTGAGGAGACCTAGAGCATACTCCACCACGCTGCTCCAGTGCGGATTGGTGGAGGGGTTAGTGGCCAATCCGAGTGTCGGAAGTATTCAAACCGCCCGATGGCCTCCGACATGGCTTAACGATTGTTACCTTATGATAACAACCGGGACCAACCGCTTTACGTGCCCTCCGAAGCACGGAAACGCTGAAGAATTTTTTGCCACTAGCGGTCAGCGGGTCAGCATTGCAATACCCTAATAGGATACCCTAATAGGGTATTGCAATGTGTCCCTAAAATTTTATTATAATGTAATCACTAACACCTATGTATGTATGCACTAGGTATTATGATTGCAATAAAAACATTGATTATTGAGTATTGAGTATGTCTTTAAGATACATTTAAATTTGTCATGGTGAAATAAAAGCTGGAATCAGGTTGGATTCACTTATATCCAAGTACATAGGTGTAGCTTTTATGTTTTTGACACTTTCGGTGAACGAAAACTCATGAGGAATTCGGCATAATCTAATGTTCTATAATATATGATGTCACCATTTATTTCAACCTGTTTCTTCTCTCTTTCTGGGCCGGCAACGAATCAGGGATGCGTTTGGTGTTCCTGATATCTATGGGCGACGATAGCCACTTACCATCAGGTGGATCGTCAGCTCGTTTGTTCGCTATTTCATTTAAAGGATAAAAATACTTTAAGACATAATTATGTATCACTAGTATGTTTTATTATTTTCCCAAGCCGTATGTACTAAGTCTTACAACGGCACGAGTAACGCGAAACCGTTTGAGAGTGGCAGAATATCTAATCATTTTTATCTGAAACCAATCTCTTTGTCTACTTATTCCACTTCTACAATTCCTCAATCATCATACTGAGTAATATAATATTACAAATTTTAAAGTTTCTGTTTGTTCCAGCTAATCTCTGAAATGGCTGGACCGATTTTGACGGGACTCTCACTGGCAGATAGCTGAGGTAACAAGGAGTAACTTAGGCTACTTTTATTTTAGAAAAAAAAATTGTTTTAGAAAAAATCGCAATATGAAGTTCGCCGGGTCAGCTAGTTAAAAATATAATAATGTAAGTTCAGCTTCCTGATGTGACAAAATTTTGAAATTGACTAAGTTTTGTGATGTATAGGTACGTACATACATCTGGGGGCATGGCCAAGTCAATCTGTTTATTTAGAACATAAAATATTTTTAATATTGATATGGTCACTTTAAGATGTTGTTAGGTTAGCTAATTACGTAATACATAACATAAGACAGAAGGACCCTTAAGTAGGGACTGAATAAATTAATTGACTTGGTAATACATGGATCTCACAAAAATGAGTTGCGAGACTTGGTTTTTTTTTACAATTTATGTATTTGTTGGCATAGTCATAATACTGGAAATGTCCGGTTTATGTCCACATACAACAATTTTTGAGGTTTAAGAATCTTTATTTCTCAAAAGAATTACAAATTCACTTACTTGAGAAACATAACATATTAGTTACATGTTAAAGGCATAGCGTACAATAAAATAATAGAGGGTAGTTACACAAAAATATTAAGTAGTACAGTTCTTTGCTATTCACTGATACACAGAGTTAGCGAAGTACGTGGTACTAGATGCGACATTGAGCGTAGTATGTTTGCTATGAATGAAAAGTTCATTTGAAGATTTTTTACTATGTTTTAATATACAATATATTCTTATTTTGTTTTATATTATTTTTTTCTTTTTGCTATCAATAGGGAATTTAATAGGAAAGATATGAAATAAATGTAAGTATCTATTTATAATGTTAAGGAATTTTATTTTATTTTATTATGATTTATTTAGGATATAAAATTTTAGAAGTTTTTTAAATGATAATATTGTTTTAGCTTGTTTTATATCCAGAGGAAGCTTATTGTATAATTGAGCACCTTCATACAAAATATTACGTTTTCCGTATTGTGTTCGCGGTGCATGTAATACAATATGATCAGCCTTTCTAAGTCGCATTTTTTGGAATTGTGATTTCTTAGTAAATGTTATATGTGTGTGTATGTCCCTGCTAAGAATTTTTCTAATTAAAATGCACGTGTTGTATTTGTAACTTTGTATAATGTTCATTATATTTGTTTCTTTATATATTTTTACTGTAGGAGTTAAAAAATCATAATTGAACAATACTTTTAAAAGTTTATTTTGCGCTACCTGTAAAACCGATAAGTTTGTTTTTGCTGCTGTGCCCCAAATCTCTATAAGGTAGTCAATGTGTGATTTAATAAGTGAGTTATAGATATAGTACTTCACTTTGCGAGGAAGACATCGTACAATGCCACGCAGTATGCCTGTGAGAGTGGTTAATTTTGTTTTTATCCGACTGATATGTGGTTTCCAGGACAAAGAGCTATCAAGTGTTAAACCTAAGTATTTTTCGCTATCTACATTATCAATTTCTATGTTATCTATTTTTAACGGAGGATAATCTGTAATTTTTTTATTTTTTGCTGCGAATATTATGTATTTCGTTTTAGAAATGTTGATAGTGAGCAGATTATCTTGAAACCACGTGTTCAAGATATTCAGATCGTTTTGAGCACTTTTTATAATGTCTACAATTGAATGGCCAAAGTAAAATAAAGCAGTGTCATCAGCATACAAAGAAAGTTCACCTTGTAATCCAATTTGACTAATACTGTTTATGTATATTAAAAATAATAATGGTCCTAAAATAGACCCCTGTGGGACACCGCAGTTAATATTTTTGGGGCTACTCTGAGTCTTTCCGATTTTAACTACCTGATAGCGATTACTAAGATATGATCTAAAAATGCTAAGTGCAGTACTAGTTATACCAATGTTATTTAATTTTTTAAGCAATATATTATGGCTTACCGTATCAAATGCTTTTTTTTAGATCGATAAATACCCCAACAGCAATATTTTTTTTATCAATGTTTATCATTATTTTAGTAACTATGTCTGTCGTAGCCGAAAGTGTGTTTGACTTCGGCCTGAAGCCGTATTGTTTGTCATAAATAAAGTTAAGAGTAGTTAGATATTGCTCTAGGCGATTGTAAATAACCCGTTCAAAAATTTTTGAAAAAATCGGAAGTACTGAAATAGGACTATAGTTACCTGGGTCTGTTTTATTTCCCGCCTTGTAGATTGGGGTAACTTTCGCAATTTTAAGACTATCAGGGAATTCGCCTGTGTCTAGGCAATAATTTATGCATTGAGTAAGTTCATTAATTATGAGATTTTTGACACATTTAATAGACTTTGTGGTTATACCGTCAATTCCAGAACTAGTATTACTATTTAGATTATCTATTATTTTACTTATTTCATCTGTATTTGAGGAAGAAAATTGACTGATTGTATGTGTTATAGTTTTATCTACGCTTAATGTTGCATCATAATTTGGATTTGCTCTTTTAATTTTATTCGCTAAAGATAGTCCAATATTAGAAAAATAGTCATTGAAACATTCACAGATCTTGTATTCATCGGAGATGCTTTCATTATCAATTAGCAACTTGCTTGGTCCAGTGTTTCGCTTTATTTTGTTACTTGAGAGATTATTAATTAGGGCCCACATTTTTGCTGGATTTTTGCTACATGTTTGAAAAGATTTCAAATAATATATACTTTTTGTTCGTTGTATCGTTTCTGTGACCGCATTCCTTTTTGTTATAAATTCTTCACGTTTTAGCATATCGTCTAAGTTACTTTTATGTTCTTTCCATAGTAGGTTTCTGCAATTTATTTCATTAATTATCGTTTGATTAATCCAATCTTGTCTTGGGGCATTTTGAATTTTGTATTTTATCATCTTACTTTTAGCTGTACTTGTTAATAGTATTTCTTCTAAACATCGCAATTGTAAATTTTTATTATTTATACTGTTAGACATCGTCGTATAAAGTTTTGTGTAATCGATAGCTTCATATGGGATTTTCTCTGGAGGTACTGACTGGTGTCTTTTTAACTCAAAATACAATTGTCTATGGTCTGATATAGATGTTTCTATAAGTGCCTAGTGAAAATTGATCTCTTTTAAATTACAGCACACGTGGTCAATAATGGTTTTGGTGGTAGAAGTCTCTCTGGTACAGTATGTTGAGTCAATTTTGTTCATAATTCTGAAGCCATTTTCTTGGAGTAAATCTTTGTAGGAATTTTTTTCTGATCCCGAAGCCAGTAAATTAATGTTGAAGTCACCAAAAACGACGCATCTTTTCATTTTACTAAGTTGTTCTGAATATTTATCGAGAAAGGTTTTAATATTACTGTCTGGTTTTCTATATACTACTCCTATATCTAACGAATAGTTTTCAACATGAATCCATAAAAAGTGGTTTTCGTTGAAGCACATATCTTCAATTAAACTATGTTTAAGGTTATTATGCACGTAAATTGACACTCCACCGCCTCTGGCATGAGACCTATAATTATAGTAATGAGTATACTCTGGTATCTCAAATCTTTTAGTTTCGTCATCATTTTTAATCCATGTTTCTGTCACAATGATGAAATGTAGGACATTTTTGAATGATTTGACAATGCATAGGAGTTCATCAAACTTTCCTGGTGTTACAATACTTCTTATGTTTGTATATAAGAATCTAAGTGACTTCTTTGTTGTGACAATACAGTCGTAGTCTTTAGCAATCTGGTAGGTATTAGTGTTATTATTAGATATAGGTTTTTTTGTATGTGTCTGGGGAGGAGGCGTATCATCAGCGGATCTCAGTTTTTTGTAGGCGGTGGGTTTTTTGGATGTGTGACAATAATTTTTGGTACACCTTTCAAATACTTTATAGTCAGGTTTTGTTCTCCATTTTTCAATCTAGTTTTAAGTTCTTCTGTTATCTTTCTAAGAAAGTCTCGTTGCTGTGGTGTTTGATCTGAATATATTTTTATGTTGTCAATTTGTGTATTATTCTTATGTTTCAAGATGTGTGTGCATATTTCATGAGACTTAAAGGAAATTTTCATCGATCTGCTTTTTGATGGATTATACCTGCCAAGGCGCATTAGTGTATCTGGCTCCGAGCAATCAGGATATATTTTCTTCAGTATTTTCATGACTTCTTTTCTATCCATCTCGACTCTTTCTTCATTTCGCGCTGATGTTGGTTCAGGAATCCCACTTATAATAATATTCTTCCTTCTTCTATCTCGCTCTCTTATTTCTTCCATTATTGCTTCAGTCGATTTAATTGCGGATGAGGTGGAAGCAGGTGGGTCACTTTTTAGTAGCTTCATTTCGGACTCCACAGTTGCAAGTCTATTTTCTGTCATAGTGTATTTACTCATAAATTTGGACATGTCTGATTTTATTCCCTTTTGTTCTTCGATTAAATTGTTGGTGGTAGATTTTATGTTGCTTATTTCTTCTTTCATGGTAGTCATATCCTTTGATATTTTATCCATAAATTCTTTTTGACTTGCGCTTAGCGAAGATAATAAAGTCGTTATTTGTACCATTTGGTTTTTAATTTCACCTACTTCTTCCTTAATAGCAAGAATAGCTTCATCTTGTTCAGGATATCTTCTCTTGTTACGGTGAGTAATTTTTTGGATATCGCAAGATTCAAACGACTCACCACTATTCGTTAAATCGGGCTGTGAGTCACAACGCCTCGCGCTTATGTCACTTCCAGTAGGTGAGCGCTTCGGTAGCATGTTGATCTGTGTTGTTGTTCCACACACTGTTTGCAACAACGCACGCGATAACAACTTAAGAACGTAAGGTAACAATGAGCACAGATAAGTATAATGCACTTTAGTACTTTAGCTGTAATATTTATGGTTCAAATTAAGATAGCGGTTGTCACGAGTGAGAATAAAATATCTAATGACACGTCTGCTCTGCACGCTGCCCGACGTAGCAGCAATTTTTGTACGCGTCAAGTCCGAAACTGTAAAACTGATTTAGATGATCCGGTCACGCCCTGGTTAATGTTGGCGTTATAACAAAAAAAAAAGCAAAGCAACAACCCATAATTGTCCCACTGCTGGGCTCGGGGTCTCCTCTCACAATGTGAGGGGTACAGGCCATAGTCTACCACGCTGGCCAAGTGCGGATTGGTAGTCTTCACACACCTTTGAGAACATTATGGAGAACTCTCAGGTGTGCAGGTTTCCTCACGATGTTTTCCTTCATCGAAGCAAGTGATAATTAACTTGTAATACGCACATACTATTTGAAAATTAGAGGTGCGTGCCAGGATTTGAACCCGGGCCCCCGCGTTCGAGAGACCAACGTTCTAATCTAACCACTAGGCTATCACTGCTTTCAACATTATAACACGATTGGGTAATTTACCTATTTTAGGTATGGAGGGTAAGGTAAAGAAATAATTTAATATGACGCTTACATGACATGTCAGAATTTAAACTCACATGTACGCTCATTAAAGCCAGATAAAAACACAACAAAAAATAAATTAATAGGGATTTTATAGAAACAAAAAGAATCAATTACCGTTACCGCAATAATTAATGGAACACAATTCCACAACACTCTTAAAACGCAAATAATCTGTATCAGTTAACGTCGAGAAGTAATTATTCGGACTTCTTGAGAGGATCTTCGTTAAAACTTAATTGGAATGTCCCTAGTACCTATCCCCTACCACGGTTTCGTATTAAGAAATAGAAATATGAAAGACATTAAAGAATATGATTCAAATGTCATTAAAAATATTATAGTAGTACCTATTTGTGAAAAGTTTCGATTTTTGTATCGTCATCGGTCCTACTACATATTTGTGAATTTTTTAAACAAAACAAACACTAAATGAATACAAATTTTGTAATCAGTTCAATGTAAAATGTGAATTCAAAATACAAATGTGAAAATCGCATATAAGTAAGTAATTATTCTTCCATGCACAAGCAGCAGAAGTATCATCGATTAGTACTCTGCTAGCCCCAACTGGAGTAATTTGAGGCCTACCTCCAACCCCTCCAGTGTGGTGCAACTTCGACTCGGTTGGATTGGAATTACTAATAAGTTCTAATAACCTCTCACAATGCACGAGTGTAA
The DNA here is from genome assembly GCA_963932265.1 of Thymelicus lineola. Taxonomy (NCBI): domain Eukaryota; kingdom Metazoa; phylum Arthropoda; class Insecta; order Lepidoptera; family Hesperiidae; genus Thymelicus; species Thymelicus lineola. Next base: position 16,652,762 of record OZ010695.1, read on the forward strand.
TCGGCAATAAACGAGATGGCATTCAAAGTCTATTGCACTCTTACAAGAAGATCGTGCGAGTTGTAAATAGTGGAAAGAGTTTCCTTCCAAGATTTTCCTAGAGACGTAGAGCTCTCCTTCAAGGCCGGCGAAGTATTGACGACTCTTCTAGTGTTGCTTACCATCAGGTGGCCCGTCTGCTTTTTCGTTAGCACTTTAACGTCCCAACTTAGAGTCACTAATGGTTACTTTAATCGCTCTTTAGTAAAGAATTACCATATAAATTCTGTACTAAGGAGCGATTTAAGCAAACGTTAGTGACTCTGAGTTGGCGCGTAGGTTATTAAAGCAACTCGTAGTTCAGTAGTTTTTCCAGTTACCAAGTGGTTGAATGGGTCAAGGAATAAAGTGCTCTTTAGCATTTTGTAATGATAGTTTAAGAGAAAATAAAATAAATAAGACTTTCGAAACAGAATCGTTCGTAAACCAGAAGTATAACCTGATTGATTCCGTGTCTAATTGAGATTGATGCATTGGCTAATTGAATGTCTGACCTGTGCGTGGAATTGGATGATTAGCCTGTGTAATTTGGTACAAGTTGTATTGCAACTACCAATAAGTGCGTTTTATCTTACCCTTCAGCACCCGTGTACAATTACGAAAGCAATCAATATATTAAATCGTAAAATTAGTTAAAACTGGCGCCAGTCTAATTTACCTGACTTAGTAATAAAAAAGAAACCTATCTATCTAATACCTTCAAACGAGCGATTCTTGTATATAAATATATATAATCTTGGGAGTCTCGGAAACAACTCCAACGATTTTCATGAAATTTAGTATCCAGGGGGTTTCGGAAGCGATAAATCCATCCAGCTAGGACTCATTTTTCGAAAATATTGTTTTATCCGTGTTTTCAGGTTATTAAAAACTACTACAATAGACTTTTCCTGACATCTATTGGCGAGTGGCAACACTAAAGCTACTTCAGTAGATGGCGTTGTTTGCTAAAATACCGAGCAATGGTAGTCATCCGGGTACTGTATGTTAACCCACAAAATACATTACCTAATGGTAGTTAAACAAACTATAAAAATAATTTCGTTTAGCTTCTGAATAATTAATAAGCTGCAACTCAGTTCTCTAGTGCTCTGATTTGTTTTATGTTAATAGGCACACATACACATTCCTCTTGTTTTAATTCCCTAACTCAGTAAAGTACTTAATATAAAGCACTTATAACGCTTGAAATTCCAATTACAAAAACAATATATCTCAAGTATAGCCGTGCAGTCATAACAGAGGACTATTCTCATCCAGGTCTGCCGTAATCCCTATAATCCCAGCTCCCGTGGGATATCCTGCCCGGGCGAGGGATTAGTAGAATTCTGTCGTTACAACGTTTGAAGAATAACTTTCCGTAATGGTATTTTGATGGAGGAAGAATCTGCTTAGTAATCACTGGGAATGAAAATAAAATTGTTTTGTTTTTGTCGTTTATTTTATTCATGTGGAAGTGGAGAACAGTCTTGTACCTGATGTTAGCTAGTGCAATCAAGAAAGGTTGCTTGAGGTTAGTCATTAATATGTTACCTTCTTACATACTTATCTTACATACTTATGTAAGAAGGTAACACAATATAATAACGACATATTCTGACGAGAGAAGATTAATTGATCAAGACAGGTCACTTGAAATTAGTCACTAATCTATATCTATACTAATAATAAAGAGGAAAGATTTGATTGTTTGCATTGAATAGGCTCCGAAACTACTGAACCGATTTGAAAAATTCTTACACTGTTGGAAAGCTACACTATCCCCGAGTAACATAGGCTATATTATATTTTCAAAAAAATTAGGGATCCTTAATAAAACTCCAATGATGTAACCCAAGGTGTAAAAAATAAAGAAAACCGAAGCAAAGCGAGGGCGGTTACTCGTTAAATATAACTAGGTACATAGGTACCACACCTAATGACATATACGAGTAATATTAATTATGAGCACATTCTTGTCATGACATACTGGTCACAAACATTAAATATTAGGTCCAACTTGATGGTTAAGAAAGAATCTCATCAAAACATAAATGTGAAATGAGAGTCAAGTTCAAAAAATCAAAAAGAATTGAGATCTAAATGTGTGCCAACTTCTGTGTAGAAAATCGCTACCACGTGTCTAGAAACGTTACTGCGTCACCAGTTCTTTTACTTTGAACTTCGGTGGACATCCTGCCGCGTGTGATCCTTTCATTAGTGGTTCTTTTGCACTGGAAGTTCTAAAAGGGAAGTAGCTTATTTGGTGAAACACCTAATGACCATCTAATGAATAATTTTCCAGTGTCATCGGAATTTAAAGTTGACTTAGAATTCAACGAAAATCAACAGGTGGGACCTGGTTTGACGAACAGCGTGGTGTAACGGTTATCATGCCTGGCGCCGTTCGAGGGGTCCTGGGTTCGATATCTAGCAAGGCAGAAATTTTAACGATTAGTTTGAATTTCTGTTCGCGGTCTAGCTGTCTGTGTTCTTGTCTTTATGTGTTGTTCATGGCACCCAAATCAAATACAAGGAATCCAAATGTGAACAGGCAGTGGCGTGCCTAGGCCCTCAGAATAAGGCCAGCCCAGTTGTGTCGTACCTATACCAAGAGGAAGGAAGACTTCTTTTTGGTGCATGGATTGTGCCTATTTAAAAACAAGTGAAATCTGTACAAATTCCTTTCGATATCACCTGTGTACCTACTTCAATAGGCGGTTGACAATGGTGTCGGCGTCACTTCCGCTCCAACCGGTTGGCTTCCGTTCGCTTTAGACAGGATTCATTTCATTCATGTTGATAAAGATGGGTTTCTATACCATTCTTTTACCATTTTGGGGTTTGTATAGAGCAATGACTTACTATTGCTCGGATACTTACTCGGCTTATTAGATTAGATTTTCTGTGTAAGCGCTGTGTGAATTTTCTTGTGTTTGAAGATTCAGGAAAATTTTATAATACCTATTAGTACATCTTTTCTTCTAAACGTCAGCTAGTACCTACCAAAACCCAATTACATGAACAACGTTTATAGAACTTATGCGGTAGGTATACCTACTAAATAAAATTTTACTAAAAAAACCCATGCCAAAGAAACACTCTTCGATAATAATAAATAAATAAATAAATGTACCTACATCAAAAATATACCCATAATATTTGAGGTTTTCCTTCAATTTGCCATCATATAACCCATCGTCAGAACAGAATTTTGATAGATCTGAAACCAATAGATAGGTATAACCTCTAGGTATACATGTCTGTGGGTATAACCGTGTTATAGTAGTATATTTTACTTATCTGTGCAAAATTTTAAATTTCATGCCTTCCAATTTTCTCTTTATGAATATCTGTCTTTGTTTTTCTCAATCTAGGTAGGTACCTACTTCTCTTTGGAACATTGAATGGCATTGTACAAATTACAAAGTTTATCCTATATAAAGTGCTTAAATATTTTCAAAAGTTGTATAACTGCAACAAACGGAATTCCAATCTAATAATCAATCTAATATGCAAATAATATTTTCGTCTGTTTGCATATTAGATTGATCTCTTAGTACGTTTTAGGTTTGTCTGTGTGTAGGTATATTATTTTATTTTAATCATTTTTATCGCATCCTGTACCTAGTTACTTATGAGGCACTGTTCTTAACTATAAATTTTAATCAATAATTTGATGCAAAAATTCACGGTTTACCTCAACAATAGATAACAAACATACTTATTAACTCCGTAACGCCTGAAAGTGTCATATGAGCAAAAATGTACAATATAACTTTTGCTCTACATGCTGTCTTGTACTTTGTATGTTTGATTTGACTGCAAGCTTGATTACTGGGACGTTTTAACATATTATGTACTACTGTGGTTAAGCTATAAAAAATAGCTTATAATTTTTCACGTTACCAGGTAGGTACTTAAAAAAATCTTGAGCCGGTGAAAAGCTTGAAAGTCTCGAAAGTGTGAAGTTAGATCAAACAGCGCGTCGAAGTCGAATTAATTTAAAACCTTTATAAATTCTCATTTGTGGTACTATTTATAATTATTATACGTAGTGTAGCGGTAATCAGTAACATCATCAACTAA